>JAWZYV010012048.1:0-538843 GCA_038373885.1 Cheiracanthium punctorium
GCATATTTAAATTTCGAAATTTATTTTATAATCCTCCATTCAAATAACCCACGAGCCGCAACTGCCTTGGTGTCTATTGGATTAAACGTAGTACACGTAGCGAACTATCCTTAAGGCCTCCAAAGCGTGGATGCTAGCTCTTCCTCACTATTTTCAGCCTCGCCAAAAAGTGGAAATTTTGATTTTCACCCCCTACAGACCATAAAACTTCGTATTTACTATTCTTTTTACCATAGGCTTGGTTTATACTTCTTTTTCGAGAGATAAAGCTTGTGTGTCTCTTTCAGATCTAACATGAAAATTTTTCTCTGTCATTCAAAGCTGTCATAACTTAGTTTCTATAAGCACGATTTTGAGTAGCATTATTAATTATACATAAATAACGGTTTTTTGTTTTCTAAAATGTATACTTTATTCATAAATGTATACTTTATTCTTCATTCTGCTTTCATCATACATTGTCTTTTGACACTGGCAGAATAACACAATACAATTATTACTGAAATTTCATCGTAGTACTATTTTATTTGATAATTACAAAACTCGAGTCAATTCGAATTTAACCATACATAAAAAAATATCATTTTACGTAACATAGATAACAAGATCACCATTTCAGAGTCCTGGGAGATGTTGAAATCTAAAGTTCCAACCAGATCGAAACAGATTGTTCAGGTTATACGAAATATTGCAATCCATGAACAACAACGTACTAACATCTAAAATACGATGCAGCTTATGTATTGATAGAGTAATTGCTAAGAAATTGAGCGAATAAGATTGCAGGACGCCCAAAACAATGTGTAGTAAAAGTTATCTCGTTTCATTCATAGTATGGATTTTCAGTCAGTGTTAACCCTTTGAGGCGCAACCCTTTCCCAATGCTGAAAAAAGGGCAGTCGTTGCCATCGCTCGCCTTAACTACCAGCAAGATGGCGGACGATCGAAACGTTCATCGCGTGCCACAGATCTAGAGACAATTTTTTAACGCAGACTGGCTGTTCCGCACAACCAGCTGCGTCAAAAAAGGGTCTCTAGATCTGTGGCACGCGATGAACGTTTCGATCGTCCGCCATCTTGCTGGTAGTTAAGGCGAGCGATGGCAACGACTGCCTTTTTTTCAGCATTGGGCAATCTATCCAGCTGTTCTCGCATTCTTCCATTTTTATGTCAGTGCTGTTAAAAAGAATCATGACAATTTTTTTCAAATGATGTACTAAAAAGTAAAGGATTCTCGGGAAATGATGTACTAAAAAGTAAAGGATTCTCGTGGAGCTATGTCACGCGCAACTATTTTTATAGAAATCAAATCTATTCTTCGTGACTGGCAACAGTCAAAATGTCAGAGTTTGGTGTTCCCAGAGCGGGAACACTGCGTGTTAAAGGGATAACAATGCATATAATTATCATTAATAAAATTGCCTTAGAGAATAGAACAAATGACATGTTTTTATTGTTTAATCAGCATAATGATCTTCTTAGATCCTGTAAAAGCATTAGTACGTAAAATTTATTCAGAAAAAGGGATCATATAATCAATCCCACCAAATATCGTTTTCACAGTTCAAGTACTTAAATTAATTTTTACAGATATAATTTCTTATTCCTGTGTTATAAAAACTTATCAGGAATTCAGTTTTTATACATAGTGAATTTTATACAATATATGTGGTATTCTTTAATATGGTATATGAAGGCACTTTCGTAGAGTAAATTTTATACTGCATGTGGTAGTATTCTTTCATATGCTACATTGGTATTCATTTACTATACAAAACTTCTTTTATTTAGTTATTATTTTACTGTTGACTTAAGCTCCATTCATTCAAAGAATAAAAGTTAGATTTAAGTTATTGCATTTCATTCTTGTTTAATATGACGAAATCTTATTGCGTTTCCTAATGTATCGGATTTATTCGAAATCTGAACGCAAATACTATGAAACAAAATGGGTTATTAATATGCTAAATACGTATGTAATTATGATGACATAATACCTTGAAATGTATACCTTGAAATGATTTGCAACTTTTCACTCATTTTTCTTAAGAGGATATGAGAACGGATGTAGAAGAATGAGACAAAATAAACCTTGTGTGTTCAAAGTAAAGCAAATGCCTGAAAACATAAAAATGAAATTATTTCTGGAAGTATTCCTTTGAATTTGGTCGAAAATTAGGCACATTTCTATAAAGTGAGTGTCTCGCTACGTAATTCTTTAACGTAATTCCTAAGGTTTTATTTTTTTAAACACAGTCTGCTACACAAACATGTTTCATTATCAACCCAAAAGATCTCAAAATAAATACTTTCTACAGTAGCTGGCATATAAAAAAGTCGTGCGATTAGGTAACAATAATAAAAAGTATCATTTCTACACAAGCAAAACAGAAACAGCAATACTTGTCGATGGAAATATGTTTCACAGTTTTGAGAACAATATCGGAAGATCTCGATTATAATAATGCATTCCAGTGCTTCTTTGGAAAACAATCGCATTTCAAAATGGCGATAACAGCGCATTTATTTCAGTCAGTTTATTTTCAAGAATCCTTCCTGTTGAAGAGTGTAAACGAAGCTCCTTCATGCTTAAGCCGTCTTAACCTCTCGGAAACGAGATAGAACTGAGTTCGTTAAGGGAGAAAATGTAAATGTTGTTTCTGAGCCTTTCAGACTAAATTCGATAAAATCGTCTACTTTATTGGAATTATTGTATTCTGTAAAGTGCTTTATTTTGCGAGAGAATCATCTTAACTTGTAAACGCTTAGGAATTATGAATTACGTTCAGTTGCTGAAAATGTAAAAGAGTCATTTTTAGAAGATTATTTCCATTTTCATATTAAGCACAATAGGTAACTTTTAATTCAGAATCTTTGAAAGTTAAATGGGCCGTTTAATCATGGATCACTAAATTTAAATGCTTTAAATGTTTGGATGAAGTGTTTCTAAAAATCTTACATTTAACGAATATAACAACTTCTTATTTTAAATTTAGTACTAGTTTTAACTTATTTCGAATAATTTGGGGTGCATATCCGGCATAAAGTAGCATTTAATTATGTTTATCAGAGGATAGGGAAAGACATAAACTGAAGATTCTGTAAACAAGAAATATACTTCCAACGGTTAAGAATGGATAAAAATGTGGCATCATGCTGCGAAAAAATATGCCTGCATAGTACAGATGAAAACCATAATAAAAGTGATATATATTTGTTCATCATACCTTTTTCTTGGTGTGGAAGTTGTATTACCATCAAAATACTGAGGAAACGAAGACGCATATTAAACTTACTGAACAAATCCTCAGATCTGTCAGTATCTGATCCTCAGATATCTTCTTTATCTTTCTTCAAGTGCTTTTTTTTTGTTTTTTGTTTTTTGTTTTTTTTTTAGTGGATTCAATCGCAATAGTTTTGGGAGACTTCGGGAGAAATTTTACATTACGTTTACAAATATTATTTTTGTTGAAAACAAAAAATGCCGCCAGAAATTATGGGTCTCTTGCGAACGTCTGCTACCGCCAAATGGAAGGACAATAAAGCGACATTACCTAACAAAATTAAATATCTCCTTCTAAGGAATGGAAACAGAAGCTTTAACGGTAAAAGTTACAGTATTTACTTAATAAACAATAAATTAGGTCGTTTATGCAATTTTTTACCACGCATAGAACATGATGTAAAAAGATATCAAGTAATAAAAAAAAATTAAAGTCAATTTTTGCTTAGTTCAACAAAGAAAAATTTTATTTTAGTTACTTTTTATTAAATTTAATGAATGAATGAATGAATGAATTATTAATTAATTAATGCAGGGCCTTTGTGAAGCAAGGGACAATACCGTTCATCCAGTTTGTTTGTTTAGTTTATTATTTTCATTCAATTTTATTCCCACGTAACAGGATCTAAATTAATTAATTAAATTTAATTAATGAATTAATATTTGAAAAAACTGTATTAACATGAAGTGTCATCCACTACAAGTTTAAAAATATGTACTTGAACTTGAGTGCATGAATAAAATGTAGTTTACTAACGATTGAAAATTTGAACAAGATATATAAATATATAGGGAGAGTATGAACTAATAGTAGGAATTGAATTGAAAAGAAAAGCCAAATTCACGGCTGTACCGTGTTTTGCTATATAAAACTCGAAAATAGAAAGTCATAAGAAAGAAAAAAAACGGGACAAATAACTGGATTAAATATTGATGTTTATTGTTTTCTATTTTTAATTAGCAGCTGCTGTACAGTGTTGAGAATAAATATTTTATTTTTGAGGTTATGAAAGCTGAGTTCAGATAAAAACTTCAGTCACTGCAGATTACTCGGAAGGCACTAGAAAGGAAGTTGTATGAATATCAGGCTTGAGCAGTGCTTGGATATGTTTATGACATAGAAAGTCGTTACCAAGTGGTTGAACAAAACATTGAGTTCAGAAGAGATGGTTCTTCCAGCAGAAGCTTATGCTCTGCAACCGCTCGTGGAAAAATGTTCGGCGTCTTCTTACAGTTTGTCTCACTCATTAGAAGATCGATGATTCTCGATGTTGGCAGAACTTTCCAGCACTGTATCTAGAGACATTTGCTTGAACATACTTGAATCGAGAAGAGATGGTTAGAGCAATTCTAAAAGATAAAAAGCTCCAGTGACTTATGATTCTCAATCACTTATACTGTCTATTTGGCAGAAATCTTGAAGATTGCTCAATAAAAAAATCTGGAGTGACTCCACTCGACTTTCCGAACACTTACGATTAAGATCATTACCATGCATTTAAATAAATTTTAATCGATGAATTATTCAAACATATATACCAAATTGAAGCTCCATCGAATGTATCGTTTAAACGCTAGCGCACTTTCAAGAATTTCTCCCCATAGGCTATAATGTAAAAGGAATTTTTGGCGTAGCCCTGTAGAAAAACTATAAGTCCTATACACATCAAAATCGATACCGGTCTTACGATGGTTGTTTATAACATGTACACCCAATTTGAGCTCAATCGAATGGACCGTTTAAACGCTAGCGCACTTTCCAGAATTTTCCCCCATAGGCCATCATGTAAAAGAAATCTTTGTCGTAGCCCTATAGAAAAACTATAAGTCTTATACACACCAAAATCAATACCGGTCTTGCGACGGTGGTTTATAACATATAGACCCAATTTGAGCTCAATCGCATGCCCCGTTCAGGAGCTATCGTGTTCACTCACATACACACATACACACACACACACACACACACACACACACACACACACACACACACACACACACATACATACATACATCTCGTAAAAATAACATAAATGAATTCAGAAGCCCTCTAAACGTGTCAATACACCAAAATCTCGAATTCGAATTTTTTCATGATTACAATACTTTCCTTACATGGTACATGTTCGGAAAGTAAAAAGGTTGAAAATTTGACGATACTTCTCAGCTTGGTTTTGAAAAAGGTGCGACGAAAAGTGATGGCTCTTCCTTCATAGTCTAAGAGCCAGCGACCGCCAGACCTTCGTCATAGTATAAAAGCTGAAACTTTCTCTGCGCATACCCCCCAACAGAGGTAGCAACAATCGGCCACTATAAAGTTTGGATGATCGTGGCTTTGGCAGGTAACAGGTGGCAAAGGTGTATAAAATTGCCGAAAATTTCGTCATTTCATAAAGCTTCATTTTTTTATATGTTCTTCTTCGCAGTACTAGAAATCACTTTATCCCCTGCCAGACACTTTTCCATCGTGGCAAACCCCCGCCAGACAACCTCAAAGTCATGGAAAACTGTTGTGTTCGTAAACTCCCGCGGCGAAGTACGTCAAGCTGTCACAAAGTGTCAAGCACATTTTATACTGCTACTTCTGAACTTTCTTACGCGCGAACTTTCTTGCAGCGCGCTCGTAATAGAATTACGTTTTTCAAGACTTTGAGATTGTCTGGCGGGGGTTTGCCACGATGGAAAAGTGTCTGGCAAGGGATAAAGTGATTACTAGTACTGCGAAGAAGAACATATAAAAAAATTAAGCTTTATGAAATGACGAAATTTTCGGCAATTTTATACACGTTTGCCACCTGTTACCTGCCAAAGCCACGATCATCCAAACTTTATAGTGGCCGATTGTTCCTACCTCTGTTGGGGGGTATGCGCAGAGAAAGTTTCAGCTTTTATACTATGACGAAGGTCTGGCAGTCGCTGGCTCTTGCTCTATCAGAAGCCCATCGACTGCTCGGGGAAAAGTTCCTACGACTTTCTGCACGCAACTTGATTAGCTACAACTGACTCGTTGTTTCCCGTATTCAGTAAACGGTGATCCCCGAGATTCTTGCTTGCGATAAGCTTGACATCACTGAAGATTGCTTGTCAAAACGTAGACTCGTAGAAAAGGAATAATCGGTGAAATTTCTATAGGCAAAGCATCAGTTCTGTCACTTTGAAGTAAAAATCATTCATCTCAAGACTGAAGGATATAAACACTAAAGTTGAAGACGGTGTTTCTCGGAACTGTCAAAGCTCAGTTAGATGTCCATGGTTCTTAAAGTCAGATCCGTGCTGGACTTCGATAGGTGTTGTCTGTCTGTTGTGAAGTCTTTCGTCTAAGATTGAATAATTATGGTGCATGCAGCTGCTATTTATTGTACTTTGGTGGTGAACAATCGTAACTACTGAGGAGGAAGTCTACCAGAAGATTTAGTTTGTGATGTGTGCTATGTTGTTAGGTGGTGTAGTACGTGAACTGTGACTATTGAGCATTAAAACGTGTTTGCTAAATATTTAAAGTCTTTATACTTGAGTGGGTCTGGGTGGTATGGGTGATTATGGTTTTTTTCGGGTGCAGGAGAGGCGGGAGAAAAATTTACGGATACGTCGGAATTTCTTTTTGCGGTATGAAATATTGGAAAAGTCGTTTAAATGGGGGAACAGGTGAGGGGAATTGTGGAGTATATAGTGTAGTGATGTGTTATGGTGAAAATGAGAGATCTAGTATAATGGGTGAAGGTGGGGGTGGGATTCTTGTGATTTTCATATATCTGACGTATCCAGAAAAATCGGGCATGGGTTTTGATCTTCTAATATATAACATCGCTTTGGGTGTGGGTCTGCTGAAAGAACTGTTACCTGTTGTGTAGGATGAGGTGGAATGTGTGTCACTATTGTCTGTGGTTAGTGTTGTTCTTACTACTGGAGACTCCTCCTCCTTTACCACTGGCACACCTGAGACGACAGCAGGGGTCCGAAAAAACAAAATCGAAACAAAAGTTTCCGTACGAAGAAATACAATACAATAAAAGCTCCAAAGAACAGCAAAAAAGCCGCCATACTTCGAACAAGGTGTGATATAGACTGAAGTTATTTGTTGAAATGTCTTTACGTTGCTGCGAACAATGCCAGAATTTAAATTCATGCAATTTGATTGTTACCTTACTTTAATCTCCTTTGTTTAAAAAACAACAATGTAACAATATAATGAACTAGTCAGTTTTTAAATTGAGATATTGTTATTAATTTATAACACTGCTGATATATTATGAGGTACCACAACTGTAATAATGGCGAATTTTCCATGTCTAAGTGAAGAAATGATAAAACAGGTATATTTGTAGGTCCTTTGATATGCATATCTACAAATGGAGACTTTCATTCAAGATTTTATAACTGTATACCAATTATTTTAAAACCCATTAAGTGAAACTTGATTATTTGACTAAATTTTGTAATTATTACTTTCAAGTAGATTTAATTTTTTTAAAAACTATAGAAAATCTTTGTGGAAAAAATATAGTATGAATAACCTATGACGTGTGGAACATGCACGAAAATTGGCTATATTTCCATGAAACATGATAATAAAAAATTATCTAGATTATTTTGTTTTAATTTAAAACACTACTTTTAGTCGGCTATTTTAAATGACAATTTATAATCGAAGGAAATTAGTTATCATTTATAGAACACGATGATGTCGATTGTAAAAAGACAAAAGAATACAACATATTAAAAACCAAATAAATGTCTTTTACATTTTTTTGAGGTCCTTAATTTAAAAAAAAGAATGAATAATCCGCTTTCCCTTATCAAAAATAATTAATTAATGTGTACAACTAACAAAGGGCTGACGAGAGTAAAACATTTTAAGATACTAATAGTTAAGTTGTTTAACTTAAGCTCATACCTTCTTTCATCGGTTACCCTTTCACAAACCGTATCAAAATACCTAGATATCCGCGTGTGATTTTTTCAAAAATCTCATGTGCATGCGCGGAGTAACATCTACGTCAATCGGAACCTCGTTTTGAACGTCATTTAATACATTTATTTTATTCGGTGTCTAGTGACGTTTTCCCAACCCAAGAACTGAAATTCTCTTCCATGTTGAATACTCCGAGATGTTTAAATCATAATCTTTTTGTCGACATTGCAGATTTTGGACGTCCAAGGAGTTGTTTCGATTCACAAAATTTTTATATAACGGATTAATTAAATGAGTCTTTAAATAATGTGATAGTGCAACTTCAGTTGAAATTATTTGCTTCAAAGATATAACGGTATATTTTCAGTGCTACCTATCAGAAATGTGGTTTTAATGCATTGAATTACTTCTCTCCTATTTAAATTTAAAATGTATTTATGAATTTGTGAACTTCTTTTATATAAAATGAGATTTTCGATGAAAGAGATAAATAAATTATTACTAGCACGAACGATAAATAATGTGCTAACCTACAATTAGAAATACGATTGTTATGAAACCAAATCCGTCCTTCTTAAAGTAACGTAACAATAAGCCGTAAGTACAACTGTCAACGAATATTTTCAAACGAATATACAGAGCCAATGTTTTATGTTTTAAGATTTACGAAATGGTTGCGACGAATGCCAAAGTTAATAATTAAATAAAGTCTAACAGAAAATAAAAATATGAGTTGGTAAGATCAGTATAATGATCTAAACCAGAGTTTTGGGAGTTTAAATTGAACTGCGTAATTATAATGCTTGTTAGAGAAGGCTATGCAGTGGCCTCAAATAGAATACCAGACAGCTAAGGTAGTCTACCTAATTTTTGAGGAAACCCTCAGTCTTAGAGAAGATATCCCTTATCTCTGCGACTCATAAACATTTTAGGTTTAGAGCGTGCGAGAGAGTACGCGCTGATGAAGCATAAAAACTACTATCTGCTACCCGCGACTTCGTCCGCGTCGTGCTTTAGTACTAGGTCCCAGAGATAAATATAAGAGCATGTGTGAGATAACAAATATGTATGCGACAAAGAGACTTGAGACAAAAGAACTGCTTGTATAAATATTATTTACTTTTTTAATCTTATTTTTAAATGAAGTATCAGTGCATGGTAGTATACTTCATTTTAAAATAAGTTTACTCCGACGCTGCATTTTAAAGTTTTTAACGCAATTGGCGAATAGGGGACAGTTTACGACAGTATTTGCGAACGTGTTTTGAGTGTTTTCTTGCTATATTTATGTTCTGCGATAGTTATGCCTATATGTATGAAATTATCAGGCCTGTGTATAAACTGTGGTGTGGTTTTTTTTTGAGTGTGTGTGTGTGTGTGTGGTGAGAAAAGAATATCAAATAGAGTTGGAAACTGCTTAAAAATCACATACTATAATTAAATATCACTTTTTGGTAATATCTGAAACAGGCCCCCAATTTATTAATGTACATAAAAAAATGAACTCTGAAAGAAAATGATCCATCCGTAGACTTACTTCGTCCACACCCCGAATGTCGGACATAAAAACTTTATGTATTTCATTCGTAAACATTCTCATTACACGTAATGCACCTAGATATACATGTTACTTATTTTTTACTTTTATTGTTACGCTCGATCGAGAAATTTCTCATGTGCCGTTGCCTGATACAACAAAGCATCAAATAATACAGCAATAGAAAAACCATCATAAAGAGTATCGGAAAAGTATACCACAAGCGCTTTATGGGCGTTCGATGATGTAGAACGGCAAATACCGAAAAATCTCGTTGCTTTTCCTATTTTCTATTGGTGAATAAACTTTTAGCGTAAAAAAATATTGTAATGCCTACCGACAGAATCTATACAAATGTATTCGATTTTTAAATCTAAATTTTTAATAAACTTGGTTATTAAGTTAATTGTTTTTATATTTCGAAAAAAAAATAATACATAAAGGGGAAATTGTAAATTTTATTCATTTGAAATATTTGGTATTTTATGTACGCTCAGAACATTTATATTAAAATATATATATATAATATATAGAGTATATATTATAAATCACATTTTAGCGCGAGATCGAGCATATATCTCGAGCAAAAATAAATTCTTAATTTCATCACATGAAATTATGTGACATGCAAAAATAAGGAACCATTTCAGGCTGCTCGAACGCAAAAGATCCCAGAGTTCGAAAGGCGTACGGTTCAAGGATGTGTGCTGTAGAACTTTTTTCTAAAAATAACACTTTTTTTTAGGTAGGGGGGTGGTGGGGTGTAAATTATTAAAAATGTTTCAATTTCAAATCCATGATGTATTGGAAACAGATAATATAGAGTTTTTCCCCTACTAACCTCTCTTTCTCTCTCTTGTCATAAAACTATTATTTAGTGCATTAACGGTCCACTTGAGGATTTTTTTTTTGTTTTCATTTACAATAGTTACATTATACTCAGGGTGGATCGAAGGGAGGGGGACGGTAGATCCCCCAACGGGTGGAATCCTGACAGTTAAAGGATGTTTACAATTTACAAACTCCCCCGGGAGAAGAGAACCTCACACCACCGCTGATTTTTTTCAATTACATTTTTCGCAGAAAGAGAATTAACATTCCCGTCAAAACAGTGGCCAGCAAAAGACAGAAAAAGAAAGAAATCGAGTGCCTTCTCCAAGCCATTTTCTGCATGCACAAATCACCTCGAGCAGTGACGCAGAGCGCGATGCTGATCTCACTCTCTAGGCAGTTGGTCAGCTAAAATTTCGATTAAAATAAATTCATTTAGTATATAAGAGTCCATGTGGTATTTCCCATCACAGAAGTTTAGCGCATCCATTGAAACAAGTCCTATAGGTTTGTGTTGATCGAGATTGAAAGATCAGACATTGTGATTCAAACTATCCCAGACAGCACAGCAAACTTGCATCAAACTTGAGCAGCAAGCTTGATTTATCAAGTCAAAAAGCTTGAATTAAGCTTGAAAATTCCAATCGTTGTAACCTTGGTGCAAGCTTGAATCAAGGTGTACTAGTTTACACTTGCCCAGCTTGGCAATTAAGCTTGACATTTCAAGCTAGAATCAAGCTTGAGCCATTTCAAGCTTAATTTCCAGCTTAAAAAAGATTTCCAAAAAATAATTTCTTTAAATACACGGGGCGCCTGCCTGGCTAAACGCGCCCCACATAATTTATTCTTCCGCGCATTTCCCCCCTCTTACCGCGTGAAAATTCAATTTTAATTTAATCTGTTTTTCCATCGAGTGTTTCGTCGCTCCCGATCGCTGGGATAGAACCCGGGCCCCTTTGGCTTCGTAGTCGAGCACGCTATCCATTCCGCCACTGTAGCCTATGTGCAGCTATGAGACTAAAAGTTTGAGAGTGACTTATCCACTGCTGATTTTCTCGCCAAATGATAAGTGGGCGATGTGTTAATTGTTTCTTTTATTTTTTCCATGTGGGATGCATCAGAATAAAAATAATGCATCAAAAATTAAATTAAATTAAAATCAAAATTAAAAATGAAAAAACACGTGTTAAAACTTTCAGGTACCCGCAACACCAATGAAGCAATACTGCTGGCCAAAATCGTGAGACAAACGACTGATTTTGAAATCAATTTCGTAGTATAATTGTATTTTTATTTGAAGAAATTTCCATATTTGAAAATATAGGAATGGCGATTTACTTACCAGCAAGTTTGTTGTTTAAGTAATCTGAAATGAACTAGAATAGCTAGATGTGTTACACGTTACTTCGAAATTGCGTATATCGACAGTTTGCTTAGAGGCGAGGTATGGAATGCAAACACGGGACGCAGTTTTGTAAAATCAAACACGTTACTCATTTGTGTAAATGACGAGAGAGCGCGAAGCGCGCGCGAGCGACAAATAATTGAAGAAACGAGAGAATCGAGCGAAATTATTTAACAGCGTAAAAATGCTCTTTACAAATGATGGTTAATTTTCCTACATATTGGTACGATGTAATTGAGTATAAAGCAAATTCGAAGAATAAAAAATACGTTAAAATTAATTTATACAAATGTCAATTTGAATTATTTTCATTGTTCATTACTTTATAATTAAACAAATTAATTGTAACTCACAGATGCGAGAGAGAGAGTTTTATATGCCTGTTGTACTTTTATTTTAAAAATGTACAAAAGGTGTAAGATGTAAGACTTTTGGGCCCAAAAATCTGTAGGTCGCCTGGGCATTGCCCCTTTGCCCGCGGTGTGGCCGGGAGCGCGCGAGACACCGACCCCGCCGCCCGGTGGAACCCGGTCCGGTAATATGGCAACTGGTAATATAAAATTTAAACTCATCTTTTAACGAACTTTCAGCAAATTATTAGGGACCAGGCGAGACAATTTAATATCCATGTACACGAATTGCACAGATGGCGCCATCAACGCTTCCCTTTAAAAACCATACAACGAGCTCCTTTTAAAACGGAAAAATCACGCGACGCAATCAATTTTTCAAGCTAATACCAAGCTGTATTTAAACGAGCACACATCCAACGTTGGACTCCTGCAAGCTTGCTGCCAGCTTAGAATGAGTTTAAACAGTCAAGCTTGCTATTCGTGCGTCAAATTCAAGAGAAATGTTTAAACTTGATTTAAGCTAATGTGCTGTCTGGGATCTCACCAACATAGAATCCTCGACAACTTGAGTCTCCATTGTCCAAGTTGCATCCATTTCATAACTAATAAATTGCTGTGTCGCTATCCAGGATCTCTACTCGAGATTACAATAACTGTTCTCTATCATACAAGCAAATAAAATTAATTTTTAACTTTGATCTGCGATGGAGTCGACCTACATGAGTAAAAAGAACATCCAAGCAAACGCAGTTCCTTTATTAGGTACATTTCTGTAACAAAACTACATATTCATCATTTCTAAGAAATCTACATAAATAAAACAAACTGATAAAATTGCCGATGTTAGATAGTTCAGTTTGTCTTGTCTCGCGTAGCCCATGATGGTTCTCGCGTACTCATAGGGTGATCATAGACCTAACCAAATTTTGTATCGAAAATTCGCCCGGACGGAAGATCCCGACGTAACCTCCGAAGCGATATTTTTTTTTTTTTAAATTCGAATTATTTTAGGAGATAATTGATAAAAAACGTGTCCGCAAAAGGCTAATTTTTTGCTCATCTGCCATTTTGCAATTCTAACCCCCTGAATGGAAAAAAGTGAGGATTAAGTCATATCTAGGTTGCCATAATTGGAGCAAGGTTTATTAAATGATTCAAACCTCGTAAAAGTAAAAATAAAAGAATAACTTTTTTTTTTGTTTAGATAATGTGTAAGTGTTATTTTTTAATTAAATAAATTGTGCATATGATAATCAGAGCAGGAATGAAATGTTTTATACTTCCAAAAGAAAAAGTATGAATGGGAAAATGGAATGGATAAGAAATCTGGAAATTTTTCCGAGAATAAAATGTGCAACTTTTTAATTTGGGGAAAAATAAAATGATTCATATGCGATTGTTGAGAAGATGATTCTAGATGCTTGGAGCAATTTAGTGAGTTAGTATTTTTAAAAGCAAGCGAAGGTTTTTATTGAAATACGAGGCGTTTGAATTTTAAATTTTCTGTGTCAGAAATAATGCCGTTATCAAGGCGATTTTAAGCGGTTTAATAATCAGAAATTTTCACTAAATAAAAGTAATTGATTTAAGTTGAGGGAATTCCGCCTAATGCGTAGTGCTTACCAAATTTTGGTATGGCAATTTGCCCAGGACGGGTCCCGACATATCTCGAAATTCGAATTAGAACATCTCTTGTTTATTACCTTATATTTGAAGTCAAAATGCTCCAAACACTACTGTTATTGTACAACTAGAAGTCAAAGCCCGTTGTGAAGCAATTACAACGAGCGCTAGAAAAAAAAAACAGTTGACGAAAATATGCCGCACTCCTAAAATAAATAACTTCAAATTTTATATCCCCCAAAACGATAAAATCATGTTGTTCTGAAAACGTGAAAAAAGTTTCGTATACCAAAGATTTCGTTTTGTGTACACAGTTATTCCTATGTCCACGCAAACGATTTCTTTGCTTGGCTCGAAGTCCACTTGTAAAACCTCGATTTATTTGTGAGAAGAAAAATTAAACTGTGTAATCTAGAAAAACAATTTTAAAGCCTTTATAAAAAGCGCAGTCTTATCTCTTTTCTTTTTGTAAAGGGTTGGAAGAGAGGGTGACGTAATTTTAAAATTTAAGAAAAATGTCCATTTCATGTAGTGTCTGAGGTATTTAACGCTGAAACATGAACCTAAAAAGCAGCATGATGTAGAAATAAGACATTTTGAAAGTGAGGAGTTCACTGCAAACGGTCAAACTCTTCACTTTTTTTATAGCAAAATATGCTGACGTAGTTTTTTTTTTTTGTGTGTGTATGTCATTATATTGCAATGACCTCAGGTTAGTACATATGACGCAAACTTTAAGTCAAGAGTCAAATAATTTTGCTTTTCTAGATTCCACATCACTGGAGTTAATTCGAATTACACATGAGAGGAAAATTTTCGTTTCGTACCGTGGGAAGAACGGGCACGCTGCTATTTATAAATATGTAAAGCCAAACCCGTGTGGAGAATTCATGGTGGACTATTCATTTTACAGATACACAACACCCCGAGGAGAGGGTTCTATATAGCTGAATGTTTCACATAATTGACATGTTTATTGCTAGATATCCTGTAATAAGTTATCACAATATTACATTTTACCTGGTTTTCATTGAATTTCTTTATCTTGGAAGTGAGTACCACATTTTTAAAATTACATTTTTAAACGAATGCAATATACGAGGTCTGTTCAAAAGGTATCGAACCTTACGTTTTTCTGCGTAAACCAATAAAGCGTGGGAGACTTTATTCAGTGTAGAGGCAGAGGAGACATTTTTTCCCCACCTGCAGAAAGCGTCAGTCGTTGGCTTTCGGACAACGAGTGAACGGTCTTCGAATTTCAGTTTTTATTAAATGACAGAAAAAAAATTGAAAAGCGATGTTGCATCTAATTTTCCAAATGCTTGGCGTTACGTAATTGGAAATTAATTGCAAGATACAAGAGGTTTTTGGGTAATGATGCCATGATCACCTCATACATAAAGGAGTGGTAAAACCGTTTCAAAGATGGCCGCATATCAGTGAACTAACTGTGAACCACGTTCAGGTAGACCTTCAACAAGCCGGAATGACAATGTCAGCGGAGCTAGTGCGAAAGGTGGTCTTGTAGAACCGTCGTATCACCGTCCAAAAATTGCGAACAAGATACGCATGAGGAGGGTGTCCGCGAAATTTGTCGCGAAGTTGCTAACAATGGAGCAGAAGCGTCGTCGCCTGGTAATCGCACTGGGCAGTGCAAACAGTGAACTCAACTTTCTGAAGACTGTGATCACAGGCAATGAAAGATGAGTTTATAGGTACGATCCAGAAACCAGGATGCAGTCGTCACAGTGGCAACATCCATCAACCCCGAAACCAAAAGAAACACTTTAGGTCCGTGGCGAAGTGAAGGTCATTCTGAGTGTTTGTTTGACTACCGTGGGTGGAGTAGTACATCATGAGTATGCACCACAAGGAGAAACTGTCACAAAGGAGTACTACCAGGAGGTTCTTCATTGCCTTCGTGATGCTGTGCGACGCAAATGACTTTATCTTTGGGCTGCGAAATCTTGGCACCTCCATCATGATAACGCACCTACTTCTGCTCATTCGATTCCGGTTTTCTCAGCCAAACACAACATTGCTGTGTGTCGGCAGTCTCCCTATTCACCCGACATGGCTCCGTGTGACTTTTAGCTATTTCCCAAGCTGAAAATATAGCTCAAAGGGACCCGATTTCAGTCAATACAAGCCATCATGCGGAATGCGACGACACGGTTTCTTATTATTCCAAAACTTGCATTCCAGAATTGTTTCCAAGAATGACCGAAGTGCTGGGAGAAGCGTGTGCATTACCAAGGAGTCTAAGTTGAAGAAGATTGATGTTCCGGCTTTCCAAACCTATAAATGTGCTTTTCTCAATTAACCCTTTAACGCGCGGTGTCCTCGCCGTGAGGACACCAAACTCTTGACGTTTTGACTGTTGCCAGTCATGAAGAATAGATTTGATTTCTATAAAAATAGTTGCGGTGACATAGCTCCACGAGAATCCTTTACTTTTTTAGCCCGTCATTTCCTGTAAAAAAATTGTCACGGTTATTTTTAACAGCACGGACATCTGCTGAAAAATGGAAGAATCTGCTGAAAAATGGAATTTAAATCATGAGAGCTAACACGTTCAACATAAAATCGAACAGGTAAAAAAAGGGGGGAGCAACCCATGTCTTATAATACGCTTCGTCAGACTTGTAGCGTCTCACTTAATTTTTTTTTTCTGCATCCGCTACTGCATATAGCATTAACATATTGTAGAAATCTTTCTCTAAAGAAACGTTTCGAGTTTAAGATTTAAACAAGTTTCGATTTCTTTCCAGATGATTAAGTACTCTTAAGGAAAACATTATATCCTTAAAAACCTGCATTATACCTGTCATATTCAATGATTGAGCTTTTTCAGACAAATGTTCGTGATCCTTTGAATGAATTTGCGCTGTATTTCAATTCATGAATAATAAATAATTTCACTTTTTACGCTGTCTCGTATTCTAATCATGTACTTCAGCCGAACGTAAAAGAAACAATAGCTTTATCTAGTTTTATGGAGTCTTTTGGTGCATTTAAACAGACTGTTTTATTTTCCAGATTTTAACCTAGCTGAGTAAATTCGTGTGTTTGGAAATACATATGTTATGAATTCTAAATTTCAAAGAAGCATGCTTTAGATTGTTTTAGCAACTATGTTGTTTTTCAGAAATATCTTGATTGGTAGAAATTTTTCGATGAATCTAT
Source organism: Cheiracanthium punctorium (assembly GCA_038373885.1). Taxonomy (NCBI): domain Eukaryota; kingdom Metazoa; phylum Arthropoda; class Arachnida; order Araneae; family Cheiracanthiidae; genus Cheiracanthium; species Cheiracanthium punctorium. The sequence goes on from JAWZYV010012048.1 coordinate 17,131, forward strand.
TTCTTTTATGTATATATTTACTGTCTATTTCCTTTGAATGTATTTTATTTCTTATTTAAGAGCAACGTAGATATTTACATACACGTATATACAGTTAAAATTTAAATGTATATACACATATATACATTTAAAATTTAATACATTTAATATAATTAACACATATATACAAAAAAAAAACAGCTAAAGGTTTACGGATGCAGACAAAACAAATAACAGTTTTTTTTATTTATTTTTGAGACGGTAAGAAAAGCGTCTGGAGTTGACTCCACTCGATTTTTCGAACACTTGATCTTTCAAAGTGATTAAATAAGTTTGATTCAACTCAATCGGATGCAGTGCTCACACTCTAGTGCACTTCAAATAATTTGAGTGTATAGGCCGCAATGTATAAGAATATCCGCACTTTACCTGCTGTGTTGGCGTGCGTTTCTCTCTATTCTAAAAAAAAGTAAAGGCCGCTGTCGCCGCCGCTGTCAAAAGCTTGTCAGCGTATCTCCTCCTAACCGTGGGGATTTGAGTTTCGACTAAGGGGCCCACAGATTCGAAAAATTCCGAGGAACCTGCTAAGCTGATTTAAATTTCGAAAATCGAATTATTTTAGAAGATATTAATAAAAAACTGAAAAAATAAACCGAATGGTTGCCAGATTTGGCATAAAATCATTCATTCCTTTGCAACAAAGCGTTTCTAAGTATCTAGAATCGCGTGAAATTTACAAACATGAGTTAGAATTACGCCCATTTTACGCCAAAATAAAAACTATATGAAATAAGTAACTCAAAATGTGTTACATAAAGTTGACAATTTTCAAATAGTAAGTTCGCTTAGACAACAGGAGTTTAGAATTAGCGATTATTCGTTTTTCCAAAACAGAATAACTAATACCTAGAAAATGAAAAATAATTAAAATGCAGATTATTTTAAAGCCGGTTCTCGTCCAGCTGCATTATTTGCTACCAGTAGAAATATTGGGCGGCGTTCACTATGCCATAGCAGTTACAGTACACTTTGGATATTTGCTAGCGCGACGAGATGGTATAATTCGTGGTGCTAAGTACGCCAATCTGCAAACGATTATGTAAATGAAAATATGGATAACGGTTTTCCGGTAACCTTACATGAACAGTAATTATAGTTTGTGAGCATGTGTAAATCGCCAAATAATGAAAAATTGCAATGGGTGGCAAATTCGAAGGGTGTCCAATAGGTTTTACATTATTAAAAATACAGCTGAAACAGATGTTCTGATTTTATTATGCTTTAGCTCCTAATTAATATAACTTTTGCATGGCAACATTGAAAATCATTGTGTTTCTGAAGAGTGCAAATAATTTTTCCAGCGATTATAAGCGGAGTCCGCACTCCAGGTGTAGTATAGCTCAGGACCCGTACAACACGGATTCCAATAACAAAATATCTTCCGTGTCATGAGGGGGAGGGGTCTACTGTAGTGTGAAGTTTAAATTTTTATGTACCAATGAACATGCAAGAACCAAGCAATGCGTAGCTCAGTAACATTCTATGTGATCCAATCTTCGGGTTTTGTCTGTTGAAATTATGTCTTTTTTACGAATAAGCCTGATTAGGGGCCGAATGCCTCATACGAAAAGCGAGCGTAGCGAGTCTGGGGGCCTTGGCCCCTAGTTCATGCAAAATAATCTTTACTTTATTGGACCAAATGTGAACTGATAAAAGTTAAAGGATGATCCCTTTGACGGCAAACGGCAATTAAACTTATTCAAACTTGTGAAATTAACATGGTTATATTTTACCTGAACTGATAAGTGCTGCATTATGAAATTATCAAAAATTTAGTCTGATAGAGGTAACGCAACAGTTACGTCACGCTGCTTGAGAAGGAATTTCATAGTGTAATAGGGAATGACAGAGAAACTGGTGTCGATTGGCTACGAAATGACCACTAAAATAAATTAATGTCAGTTTAAAAGTAATTTTACTTTTCTCACTTTTGAGTCATACCTTTATTATTTATAAACAAACACTGGACTTTTTTCATAGCTACATTTCAGTAACTGTGTCATTCAGAAATATGGGATTTTTTATTACCTTCTTACACAAACTTAAATTTTGTATTTTTACATGTTTAGAGCCCCTTCAAAAAAAATGCCATATCTGAAAGCTACTCTAAATTTGAAAAACCTCTCTAATCGAAAATGTGTTTCTATTATTTACGGTTTAAGAGATAATCGCTGTGCGTAGCATCTATTTTGAATCACTCAGTATAAATGTGTAAAAGGTTTTTCCCACTCTAAGTGTACACTAAAATGCTCTTTTAGAAATATTACTTAAAATATTATCGACATCTATATAAATAAAATTAGGCTTTTGTCTGTACATTTCTTGGAATTCAAAAATTTTGCAATTTCTATCCGTTTCAAGCACCCGGGAATCCGATGCGACCCTCAGAAAAATGTTTTTCTGTCTGTCATTCTGTCATTCTGTCGTTCTGTCATTCTGTCCGTGACGCTTTTTGTGTTCAAGCATCACGCAAAAACGTCTGAAGCGAATGATATGAAATTGGGTGTCATGATAGTTGGCCACTCAACTTGAAACATAGGTGTCCAATTTTTAAAAAATCCTGATTGGATTTTGAGATTTTGCGAAAATCCTTTCAAACTGCGTAAATTTGTGTTCAAGCATCAGGTAAAAACGACTGAAGCGAATGTTATGAAATTGAGTGACATGATAGGTGGTCACTCAACTGAAAACATAGGCTTCGAATTTTTAAAAAATCTTGATTAGATTTTGAAATTTTGCGAAAATCATTTCAAACTGCGTAAATTTGTGTTCGCACATCACGTTATAACTGCAAAGGTGAAAAAATGATATTTGGTGAAATGATAGGTGGTCACTCACCTTAAATTATAAGCATCTAATTAAAAAAAAATCCATCAGATTTCGAGATTTTGTGAAAATCGTTTAAAACTGAGTGAATCTTTGTTCCTGTATTACGTAATAACAACTAAAGCGAATGATATGAAATTTGGTCACACGATAGATGGTTGCTCAACATAAACTATAGGAGTCTAATTTTTTAAACATTTTTATTAGATTTTGAGATTTTGTGAAAATTCTCTCAAAATATGTTTATATTTCTTCAAACATCACGTAATAACGACTAATACGAATGATACGAAATTGAGTGATATGATAGGTAGTTACTAATCTTAATTTATAGGCGTTGAATTTTAAAAATATTTTGCTTACATTTTGAGATTTTTCGAAAATCGTTTTAAAATGCTGAAAATTAGTTCCGGCATCACGAAATAAAGACTGCAGGGAATGAAACGAATTTGGGTGACATGATACGTTGTCACTCAACTTAAATTCTAGGCTTCAAATTTTTCAAAAATGTTGATTAAATTTTGAGATTTTGCGAAAATTATTTCAATATGCGTCAATATTCGTTCGTGCATCATATAATTACGACTAAAGGGAATGAAATGATATTACTTAGTTATTCTCTAACCTGCAATATTTTAACAATGCATAAAAATTATAACTTCGCTTTCTTTACTTTGGCAACATACTACATCCATTCTGTGTACTTCTACAATGCTGACGAAAGTTCTTGCTTTTTGGAAATTTGCATTCACTAACCCGTCGAGAACGGGTACTTCAGCTAGTACTTAGATAAATTTCCGTGATCTTTTACTTTTTATTTTCTATTGTTTTCTAATAATCTATTTAAAAAAATTTTAAAGAATGACAGTAGCGCAGCCAGGAGGGGGTCAGACATCCCCCGAAAGAAAATCCTGGCTACGCCACTGTCTAATAAGTATTGAATTATCGTGTTTTGTTCGAGTAGTATTAGTCTAAATTTAAATTTTTTTTCAATAAACAAGACAACAATTTAAACTATAGTCTTCAAAAATCTAAGATTTATAAGAATTTATACATAAATAAATGTAAGAATTCATTTTATTCCCTCGACTTTAGGGAGTGAAACAAATATTACATGAGGTCAAGCATAATTTTTATTTTGCATCAGACATTTCAAAAAATTGATAGAAATTCAAATACATGCTTCAATACATACACACTTTTTTGTAAAATCGTATAATGATTCTGCTTCAAATTTTGAGGACCCATTTATAACGTTTCATAAACGTAAATGCGAAAATTAATTGAAAACATCTATGACGTTACCCGACCCCAAGAGAAAAAGGGAAAAAAAAACTGCTAATAGTTTATCATTCCATAACTCAAAGCACGCGTGAATGTCAGAAAATGATGTCAATCAAATTGTGTTTCTATCTGACACGACAGCGTGTCTGCTAACGATTTGCGTTAACGACAGCAATTGTAGTCATGGTAACATACAATAAATCAACAATTATTTTTGTATTGAAAATCGAAATAAAGCATCAAAAATATTATTTCTACTGTTCTAGGAGTGAACAAAATAGTTTTTGTGTTTACAAGCAGTATTTTGGAGTATAAATTATTAACAGAAAAATAAACCCCAATAGGAATATATATATAATTAACCCTTAAATAGCCTCGTATAAACCTATTTCAACTAAAACAATTTATTCAGAAATCCAGATTTCAAAGTCTTTCGATTGATATTAAAACTTAATATGCTCATTTTACTGAGAGTCATCATGAAAACGTCAATAAGAAAATAAAAACTGAGAAGTTAGTCTCAAGGTAAGAATATTACTTTCTGTTAACGAATTGAAAGCTATTAGAGAATGATACACATTCATAAAATTTTAAATCCAAACAAAAGGTTTTAATCATAAATTAATTTTTGACATTGTTACAGTAAAAATAACGTTTTTAAGATTTTTTTAAACTTATAACGTGAGATCTTGTTCCTTTTCAGTTAATTTGCACTGTACAATGCTTATTAGTTAGAAAAACTCGAACATTTTTAGACATTCTCTGCATATTTTAAAGTAAATGCAATCTCACAAACCAATTTTTGTTTATCAAAGCATAAAAAACATCTGTCTAATTTAATGCCCAATCTTAGTTTAGCTTAAGAAAAATTTACGTGAGCTTTACTTTGCTAATATAAGAAAATACTTTTTCAATCAATAACAACGAATTATTAATGTTAATTAAGGTTTCTAACAAAAACTAAGCTGGTGCGCCAAACTTAAACAACAACGTAAATTTTAATCAGACAGCCATAAAACCGCAGAAAATGTATTCTTTTGATCAGTACAATGAATAGGTAATTCAGTTGAAAGGTTATGCATATGCAAATGTCAAGAACATGACATCACAGGCGACGTGAGCGTACGCAATACGCTTGCGATCGGCACGCGCAACTCAAGACTACAATAAAAGAAAGGCAAAGACGCAATCAACCTCTTGCCTGTGGAATATATTTCAGAAAAACGTGCCGAAAATGTGAAAAAAATTATTTTTAATTTTATTAACATTGAGCTCAGTTCGGGCATTCCAAAATTGGCACATTTGCATATACCGAACTGAAGGTGGAATTCTCCGCCGGTGGTTCACGAAATCGTCGGTTGTTAACTACCAACTGGGCAGAACCAGTTGTTTGGTTACCGACTGCGATAACAACTCCGGAGGGAAACGGGAGGTCTTTTAGCCAATCACATGAACCCCTTGACGCTCCTCCTTAAAACTCCACCTCAAGGAGGGGCAAAGTTAACGACTGCGAAACATTAACGACGAGCGGAGAATCCAGCTGTGAGTTCGGGCGTCACATGTAAGGGGTTAAAGGCATTCGCTGAGCGTGCAAGTGAATGCTTTTGTGAAATATGGCTAGAAGAAATCACTTGGAAGACTTCACACGTGGAAGAATGATCGGAAAGCTAGAGGAGGGACGTAGTGTGACCAGTGTAGCTGAAGAGTTCGGAATCAACAAAAGTGCCATTTCGAGCACCTGGAAAGCCTTCCAAATATATCTTCCGGTATATTGTCCAGCCGGCAAAAAAAGCCGGAAACCAGTCAGCAAGCGCCATTGCAACGGGGAGACAATAGTGTCGTGGTTTACTGTGTCCGGAAGACTTCATAAAAGGTGGCCTATTCGCCCAACTTCCTGAACGTGGCCTGAACGAATCCTTTTGAAAGTCGGCCATCGGCGTTTAGACTGGTGCAAAGGGCACAAAAACCAAACATCTCATCAATGGAGTCGTGTCAACGCCCCTAGAGCGGAAAGCCGCGGCGCTTACTTGTGACGTCACACCGAGTAGGTAAAACCAAGCGTTTCCATTGGGTTTCTCCTCTCTAACGCGCCGCGGGAGAGAGGAGAAACCCAATGGAAACGTTTTGCTTTACCTACTCGGTGTGACGTCACAAGTAAGCGCCGCGGCTTTCCTCTCTAGGCTGCGTTGATCATGTCCTCTTTGAGGAAGAGAGTCGTTGCAGTGCCACAAGTGATTCTCAACGCCAGTTGATTTGGAGATAGGTCTGGGCACGGTTTCATCTCAGTGACATCACCGTAATGGAAATAAACCTTTATAATTGTCCTGGAGTTCTCGTCTGGGGAGGCATTATGCTGAACGGACGGACTGAACTCCACATTTTCGACGAAAGTTCTCCTGCCTTTCAGGAGCTATTAGAAAGTAAAAATATCACTCGAATAGACTGGCCAGCATACTCCCCTGATTTAAATCCCATAGAACATGTGTAAGATGCTTTGTGCAGAGGACTTGCGGAATGATTGCATCCTCCGGAGAACACCCAACAACCGAAACAGATGCTGATTGCGGAATGAGCACTCTTACTACAAGAACTGTTGGGCAATCTGGAGCTGAGTATGAAGAGACGGTGACGAGAGAGAAGAGACGAAGCAACCATTGCAGTAAGGGAAGGGCATATCCCATACTAAAGAGCATCTGCCTGTTGTTCTTTCACTTGTACAATCATGTGTAACAATATTATGAATTCAATAAAGTCTTTTATTGTTTAATTCCATACTGTATGCATTGAATTCATTGCGCACCTATGCTTTCGTTATCGTTTAAATACAAAATGCTGTCTCTCTTTTCTGAATTTCATGTCTCTCCTCAGATGATTTCTCGTGAAGTTATGGCAAAAAGAACACCGGTTGCTTAAATTTTGCACACCAGTGTAAATGTGCTTACTGGTGTATAAGTTAACTTCATCGCCGACCAGCTTGTATGGTGGTAAAGCACCGTACTACGGTATCGGGTTCAACTCAGGCGGTCGAGGTTCGATCCCAGGATGTCATTGTGTCCGTCCCTTCATAGGGGGCAACGCTGGTCTACCTGCTATGTGCCCCCATAATAAAGTGACCAACAACTCCTGACTTAGTGGTGGGCAAGGCATTGTTAAGGCCCACCTTAAGGAAATGTATATGTTAACCCATTAAACGCCAAAACTCCCGTTACGGGAACATCTATTATATATTTTTTTTCCTTAAAATATTTTAACGCAATTTACGAAATACACATTTTATATAAACATTTACACTATAGGGTGTGTTATATAGTGTAAATGTTTATATGAAATGTGTATTTCGTAAATTGAGTTAAAATATTTTAAGAAAAAAAATAAAAAAATATATAATAGATGTTTCCGTAACGGGAGCTTTGGCGCTTAATGGGTTAAGGAAATATATATGTTAAATATATATGTTAAATAGATATGTTAAGGAAATATATATATATAACAAATAAGCAAAACACAAAACATACTACAAATAAGGCATATCTCGCATAAAAATATAACAGCTATTAGCAAGAATTAGAAACCAGATTTTGAAGCCAAATAAAGTGCAAGAATTATTGTGATAATATAATGGAACGGAAATTATAACCACTGTCACCATCGTCAGGGGCCACAAACAGTGGATTATAATTTAGAGCAAACCAAATAGTAGGGTTTCGGTTGCGTGGCATATCAGAAGAGCTATTAACTCCACACATCTGGGCCCTACCCTACTATATAAAGGAAAGAAGAAATCAAAAAGATAACAAAAATTAGAAATAGGAATTATAATTTTACATACCAGACCTTGAGCACATGGAAATCTCATTTGAACAAGTGATATGTGTTGCCAATGCTAAGAATTGTAAAAAGTGAAAAATGGTGTTGCCACTAAATAAAAGTGTAAAAGTGGAAAGAAGAAAGTATAGGAGTTGCCGAATACTAAAAGGTAATATTATTAAATTTTAAGAATATCCAGGTATATTAATATAATAAATATATATTGAATAATAATAAATTAAAATGATTGAATAAAATAAATAGTATAGCAAAATTAAATATAACATATTGTTTTAAAAATTATTGACAAAGATTATTAATGATTATTATTATTGATCATATTGATGATTATTATTATTGACAAAGTATGTATAATAAGTTATTGTATGACAGAAGATTAATCTAGTAAATAAGAAAAGAATAAAAAATAATGTTTAGGACAGAATAATCACAATAGAGGAACCCCGTTTTTTTTTTTTTTTTTTTTTTTTTTTTTTTTTTTTTTTAAATCCCTCCAGATATATATATGCATACGTAACTTAATTTATCTCTGCTTAGTAATATATAACTTTAAATCTATTTACTTCTAACGTTTAAGAACTTAATTTATAGTCTTAGCAGGTTTTATTAGGGAAATTTAAAAAATTACTTTCCTAGAAATTTTAATTTAATCAAAATGTAAACAAGAATAAAATCTATTGTAATTCCTACCTCAAACATCAGTTTGTTCCATAAACATTTATCTCAGTCAAAAAAATCGGTAGTAAAATTTTCTCTTTGATTTTCTAAATATAGTTTTAAGAACGAAAAAGCTATTTACTTAGTATGTTTGTTTATCCAGTAATTAAAAAAGGAAAAGTTTCGATCCTGAATTCTACGCAACCCATCTTCATGTTCCAAAGTTTATTAACTTTTGGAAATTTTTCGATGGTGCAAAACCCCCATCTGTTTACGAAAGATTTTATCACTTGAAGCGATAGCCTTAAGCTATTTAATATGTATTCAGATGATGCCCAGAAGGAAGTGAAATAAACTTTCTCAAGAGACGAGCTAATCCGCGATAGCTACTGTCAATATGGTATGTTCGTGGACGGAATATTTAGCGAAAGGCTGGAATTAGTTTGTGAAATTCAGATGATTCAAGCACATGAGTGATCTACTGTAGGCTAAAAATAAACAGTTGAATGAACCCTTAGCAACACCTTCAGTTCTGGTTGGCGTACACAGACACGGATTATGACCAACCGGGATTAGGACAGAAATTCAAGTAGGGGTTTCTACAATTTGTTTTTGCCTCTGGCAATTCTCTTTTCTGTACTATCCCTTGTGCCCAAGTACACATATCTATATCATGTTTAGATGAATTCAACATTAAATATAACACTAGATAAATGATATTGTATATGAAATTTTCAATGCAGTGTTCGAAAAACGCTTCATTGAAAATGGACACTGAAAAAGCACAGCTAATGGCCTGACTTTTTCATACTGTTACTGAAAAAGGTAAATTCCTTTTAGACGGTACTTTTTTATTCCCCATTCAAAATTAATTAAATATCAACAATTATTTAAATTGTCCGAGAATGAACAATTGTAAAGTAATCTTTATTTAAGTGTAGAAATTGTGTGAATGTTAACAAATATATAGCTAAGAACAATCTCGATTAAACTACCTTTAAAATAAAACAAGCCGCGTTAGAATCGGCTCAGCCGTTGAGGAATTGTTATACCGCCGATACTTCAATCTTTTAAAAATCTTTATTAAAAATAGTCATTTACTATCGTTAAATGAAAAAAAAAAATCTAACGTTTTAAATTAACATTCTCTAAAAATTTACGAGACCCTCAAAATCCGGAGGTTGGGGCACGTATCCCGCTTACCCCTGGAGTGATAAGTGCCTGGGCTTACAAACAAAAGAAATGTGTCGTTTTGCTTCGTTAATAGTTTTCCACTGTTGTGCTAGAAACAATTTTAGTAAAGTAAATTTTCTCTTGAGAGGTCATCAACATATTAAAAAAAAAAAAAAAAAAAAAAAAAAAAAACATTTTTAAAGTTCAAAGGCAAATTCATCTTTTTACGTGATACATGAATTCGGGCTGTTAAAAGAAAGCCAAAATTCAAGTTTTCTTTTTTAAAAAACAAATAAAATGAGTTTCATAGCACTAATAATCAGATGCTTCATTTAAAAGAGAAATTTTATATTTTAAGCCGTAACACTTCCGTATGGATTTCACTATATTTTACTTCCGAGAAAGAAACTATAAAAGCATGTAGATAATTTTAAAGATCCCTTTTGTTAATGGAATATTTTTCAAAACAAAAGGGATCTTTAAAATTATCTACATGCTTTTATAATTTCTTTAAGAAATTTTCTAGAAAAATACATGTGATGCATATTCTACAGCTTGCGAAATACTGTAACAATAGATTAAAGCTGTTGTGAACTAATAGTATTTAAATATATGTAAAATTATGTTGCTTTTATGGGACACATTTTTCGGACAATTTCCAATAAAGGGGGTGAGAGATAAAATGACATAGTCATTAAATGTATGCAGCATATCCACGTACAAGTTGACGGATATTTATTTTCGCAACCGTTAGTCCTAGATGCATACTTCCAGTTACAAAAATGGTCAGAATTGAGATGCACAGTAAAGATATTAAAAGTTTGAACAAAAAAAAAGGGTGAAAAAAAAACACAACTTAAATTTGTAAACAACCCTTAGGTCCTTATAAGAAATAAGCTCTCTTAGCTCGTACTAATTAAGAAAATCTTGCCCCTGCAAAAACATTGCAAACACAAAATGTTAGACATTGATGCGACCAATATTCACCGAGATATGGAACATAGTGACTTAAACTACTTTACTCATGTGGTCATTTGCATATTTGCAGAACGTCGTATACAAATTAAACTACAGGAAAGAAGAGAATTTCCTTTCAAAAATTATTTGGAGATCAAATGAGTGAGAATCGGATAAACTTTCAGAATTACATTTTATGGGCTGTGAGATGCATCATGCCTGTAATGATGAGGAAAGTTCGAAAGGAATTTCTGTCAAGAGTTCGTTTATGTATTGTGGTCCAAGAGAGACACATGGAACAGATGTGATGGGATAGTAAGAAACAAGATATTTATCTGTTACAGCATGTTTATTTTTATTGTGTTTTGTTTTTGTTTATCTGCTAGAAAGCACAACTTACTATGTTATCATTTCAGATCAATCTTTTGAAATTGTATCCGCTTGTGGGCTGTGTTTTTATGCATTATACAAAATATACGTTTTTTTTCAAAAGCAATGGCTATACAAACGTTGCACTTTTTACTGGAATAACAAGATTTTTTTGGTGATCTCTAAAAGCTCGTTTTTCTTTTGATAGGGCGATATGTTCCCATTTTCGTTTGTTTAAGGTCCCTACACCATGAATTAAAACTTCGAACTGAAATTTCTCGATGGGTATTGGTCGTACTACTATTGAATTTTTTGTGTTTGCAGTGTTTTTATACGGGCACTAATTCCCTGAATATGAATGTAGGAACCTGGAGGCTACATACAAATCTAGATTGTGTATTTTTTAAAATTTTTTCCCGCTTCGAACTTTTAATATCTTCCTCCACCATCTAATTTTACCTATTTTTGGAACTGGAAATATACATAAAGGACTAACTGTTGCGAAAATAAAGTTTAGTCAGTTTATACGTTTATAAGCTGTTTATTTTTTATTGTATTTGCATACTGAAAGACCGCATCAAGCAAAAAAGTTATTTCAAATGCGCGGCTTTATATTGTTTTCAAATTTCGAACAATGCAAATAATACAAAATTCCAGGCTGATTCCGATATCTGTGAGTTTTTCTTAGGATTTAAATATTTTTTCCGCATTCGATTTATTTTCCCTTTTGGATGCATTGAAAAACAAACGTTTAGAAAACGTGGAAATATTTAAATATTTGAAATAAGGGAAAGCTTTGCATGACGAATAACGTTCTAAAGGAAAAACAAACATTCATTTCCACCTTCTGTTCGCTTTATTTTAGAAACTCATATGTTTATTCCAAATATAGGCGACTTCAAAATGCATTACGGACATGAAAGCTTCTTGGATATCTTAGAGCAAAGTGTAAAAGCTCACTTTCAGATAGTCAGTATGCTCTCGGGGTATTCTGAAGTAGAGGCACGTACAAATAGAAAATATCACAGTCTGGATTACGAAACTTTCAATTTTAGGCGTTATATCTTGCATTATGTAACTGTTGTGTGTTAACTTAACCGAGTTGTTGTGCATAAGGATATTCGCACTTAAATAGATATACAAGGGTCTTCCAAAAAGTAATACCCGTTTGATAATTACAATGTAACCAATAAAGATTTCGTAACAAACTTTTTTAATGACTATGTCATTTTATATCTCACCCCCTTTATTGAAAATTGTCCCAAAAATGCGACATAAAAGTATGCGACATAATTTTACATATATTTAAATACTATAAGTTCACAACAGCTTTAATCTATTATTACAATATTTCGTAAGCTGTAGAATATGCACACACGTATTTTTCACTACATATTCATTTCGTAGAATCACACGTATTTTTCTATAAATAGGTTACAATCATAAAAATTTCAAAAAGGGTTACCAGGCGAAATACACGAAAGGTGAGAGATAAAATGACACATTCAATTAACATCGTTTTAATATGGCAATAATGAAATTAAAAAATTAGGGGGTTTCGGTCGGTCTCCCCCTGACGAGGCTCTAACAGCCGAGTTATATTTTTACATGTACATACAAGCCGTATTTTCACATAATCACCCCGTACATTTAACCCCTTATCCTACCGTAAAATTAGATTTTGTATGCCTTCATGGTACACCTCTGCCCTCAGTACATTCAGAAATTTCAGCACGAATTTTGTGTATTTCTATGGAAGTAAATCACAAACTGTGTGTATGTGTTTGGTTCACCGGCTTAGCCCCTAATTAATTCTGTACCGTTTGCTGTTACCGCAGCAAATTGAATGACAGGGATTTTTGTGCATAGATCTTACATTAAATAAATAAATCTATGTCAACTATGCTCACTAATGCTACTTAAATCGGACATATGAGTAGCTTTCTTCCCTGAAAATTGCAAAAAATCGTTAAAAATTAGGGAACAGGTGGATTTTCAGAATTTTAAAGTTTATTACGGACTATTCTATGTCGTTTTACTAATTTTTGCAAAATTTCAAGGCGATCGGTCGGACGGTGTGGGTTCCCGGACAAACAGACAAACAAACAAACAGACAAACTTTCAATTTATATAGCAGATTTCAACCGGCCGAGGGGTGGAGTGTAGACATCACTACTGTGTTCGGGCTCGGGCGGTATCGATTATATTTTTCTTTAATTTGTACAAACGGCAAAATGTATGATATTCTATCATTGAAAGTAATTGTCTTTTATTTATCTATACTAGCTGAAGTACCCGTTCTTCGCACGGGAATGAATGGACTTTTTGATATTACGATTTGTGGTGATTACTATTCATTGTAATAAACAGATATAGCAAAGTGGATATCGCGTTATATTGTGTCCAATAATCATGCATACCGAATTGCAAGGCAATCGTTTGTACGGTGCAGAAGGCTATGCGGCGTAGCGCAATCTAGTGGCGAGTTTTAGCAAAACGGATACGGCGAAAATATTTTTCGTATTCAGATATCGATGTATACGAATTTTCATGACTATCGGCTGGACAGTCCTGAAGTTCATGTGTTGACGCGACATCTAGTGGCAAGTTATAGGAAAATGGATATCGCCAAACTCTTCCCCGTGTTCAAATATCTATGTATACCTATTTTCATAGCGATTATTTGCACAGTCAAGAAGTGATACACTGCAGGGCCATCTAGTGGTTCAATAAAGTAATGATTTGCTACAGAGCCGTCAAGTGGCGAGTTATAGCAAAATGGATAACGCCAAAATATTCTCATTGTTCAAATAGCTATGTATACTGATTTTCATAGCGACCGTGTTCAACTATCTATGTATACCAATTTTCATAACGATCATTTGCACAGTCAAGAAGTGATACACTGCAGGGCCATCTAGTAGTTAATTAAAGTAATGAGTTGCTACAGCGCCGTCAAGTGGCGAGTTATAGCAAAATGGATAACGCCAAAATATTCTCATTGTTCAAATAGCTATGTATACTGATTTTCATAGCGACCGTTTGAATGGTCAAGAATTTGGCCTGCTGCAGCGTCATCTAGTGGCGAGTTAAAATAATAATGCATTGCAGTGTCATCTAGTGGTGAGTAACATCAAAAGGAACGCAGTTAGAATATATTCTTCGTGCTCAAATGTGTAAGTATAAAAAATTTTATGCTCGTCGGTCGAACGGTATAGAAGTTGATGCTTTGCAGCGCCATTTAGCGGCAAGTTACAGCAAAATGGATAGTGAAAAATATTCTCCGTGTTCTAATATTCGCGTGTACCAAATTTCATCGAAATCGGTTGGACGATATTCGCATAGCAAACGGCTAAACGGAATAGAATTCAACGTTGTGCTGCGGCACCAAGTGGCAAGTTAAGGAAAACGGATAGCATAAAAACCTTCTCCATGATAAAAGACTTAGGTGAGCCAAATTTCATCGTGCAACGGTGCTCAACGGTGCTGGAATTTTTCAACCTCATAAACACATACCAACATTCATTTTTATCTATAACCAGTGTTATTATATATACCAGTCTCAAATAAAATCCAGTTTTAAATCTAAGCCTCGCCAAAGGGCCAACATACGCCATTTTGCAAGAGTTTTTTCAGGGAATCATTCCAAGCATTGACTTAGCAGCAATCAATATGGGAAATGGTTCGACCGCCAAAGAGTAGCACGCATTTATTTGAAAATTGGAATCCCTTAATACAGCCGATTTTTTTTTTTAATTATCAACTATAATGTGTTTTATTCATCGTTACTCCGATGTACTAAATGAGAAGATTTCAATTTTCTGAAATTTGGCGGAATTCCCCCAACTTAAATCAATGTACTCAATTGGCGAGAATTCTGAAGTTAGATCGCTTGAAATCCCTTAATAAGTGCATTATTTCTTCACGGATCATTAAAATTTAACGCTGTATTCTAATAAAACCTTTGCACTTGTTTTCAAAAATCTATTTCCTTAAGCTCTCAATAAATTGCGCCAAGCCGAAAACTGGGCAAACCGCTAGAACTCACTTACTCAAAATCCGTATTTCAGCCATTTTATTTTTTCGCCAAACTAAAAAAATTTACACATTAGCCTCGGAAATCTTCAATTCTTATTGTTTTGCGTGTAAAGCATTACATTCCTGCTCTGATTTCCCATGCACACGATATTATAATTTAAAAAAAAATAACCTTACGAATATAAACTAACAAAAAAAAAATCATTATTATTCTTTTATTTTTACTTTGAGAATTTAAAACATTTTATTCAGCAAAATCGCCACACATGGCAACCACGATCCTTATTTCACACTTTTTTCACTACAGGGGTTACAATTACGGAAAGCTTTTTGCGTGAAGAGCATAAAAAATCTCTTAAATTCCGGGAACGGGTGGACTTTCAAAGTTTTAAAGTGGACTACGATTTATTCTATATTATTTTACATATCTGTGCTAAATTTCAGGCCGATAGGTTCATTTTTGTGGATTTGTATACGAACGACATTTTATTCGGCAAAATCGCCACACATGGCAACCACGATCCTTATTTCACACTTTTTTCACTACAGGGGTTACAATTACGGAAAGATTTTTGCGTGAAGAGCATAAAAAATCTCTTAAATTCCGGGAACGGGTGGACTTTCAAAGTTTTAAAGTGGACAGTGGTTTATTCTATATTATTTTACACATCTGTGCTAAATTTCAGGCCGATAGGTCCATTCTTGTGGATTTGTATACGAATCAAATCCACAAACAAACAAACAAACAAACAGAATTTAATTTTTATTTATAAGACTAGCTGCGTGCCCGTTCTCCGCACGGTAGGGAACGGAACTTTTTCTTACATGTATAGTTCGAATTGATTCCAGTGATTTGGAATCTAAAAATAAGCAAAATGATTTGACTCTTGGCGTAAAGTTACTCATTAGTTATTTGTAAAGTTAGTATAAGTACTGACCTGAGACCATTGTTAATATTATGACGCAAAAAACTATGTCGGTGTCATTCGCGATTAGAAAAGAAAAGCGTGACGATTTGCAGTGAAAATTCCTAATTTTCAAAATGTCTCATTTCTATATCATACTCTTTTTTAGATTTAAGTTATGCCATTAATACCTTAGATACTTCATCATGTTGAGAACCGTTTTATTTTGTAATTAAATAGTTGTGTTCCCGCTCTTCGCAAGGCAAGAAGAGAACATTTTCCTAAAATGTGATCCTAACTACTTGTGACAAAACAGAATCTGCAAGAAAAAAGAAAGTTCTGTTACAGTCTTTTCTGTTGAAACTACCGCGGGATATATTAACGCGACGTAGAATTACTTAATGTTTAGTTAGCTGTGATGTAAGATGGTTGTTGAAAAAGGAATAGAACACTTAGTTTCACGAAATATTTATTAATGCAGTATATTGTGCTTTGGCCAATATTGCCCTAGCATATCTACTAACTATTACTTATACTATCTTTTACTGATACCAATACAATATATTGTCAATCGAATACTTTGTAAAGAACACGGTATACATATTGCAAAATGTAGCATCTTTTGTGTTTTTACAATTTTTATTTACATTATCGTTAACACATATTTTCAGTGATTTTCCCTACCATACAAGATATTTGTAGTTTTGCAACCTTTATACGCATAATTTATAGGACCGGTTGAAATTTGCCACGAATGTGTCTATTGCTCTTTGTATTCTGCAATTTACGCATTAGAATAAACGATAATCATTTCACTTTATAGTTGCCACTCAAATCAGCTCTCCATATATTTTTACACGCATAATTCTTGTCAGATTGGCGTATTTAGTCACGAGGGCCCTATTATCGCACGGGCAAATCGGGACTTTGACCTGGCCCCGTCTCGAAATGGCCCTCAATTTTAAATGTTGTTCTTTTTTATACACAAAATTTTATGAAAAATAAAACAAATTTCATAGATGGGGGGGGCCAACTTCATCAATGCCCTGGGGCCCCTGTTGGTCATAATCAGGTCCTGTTTAACACTGCAATATATTTCCTGCGATTCGAAAATGTGTCCCGTTTAAATCTCAATTGAAAATAATGCTGGATAATTCACTGGTGAAAAAACAGCATTCAGTTCTTTTTCTGGCAACGTAAAATAAAATATAGAATTATTTCATGCGTGGCGTATATTTTGCTTGTGAGTCCGTTATTCTGATTGACTTTCGAAAGGGGTTCTATAAACTTGTGACATCAAAATGACGCACATTTCACATGCGAAAACTCAGTTCTTTTAAAGTAATTTTATTTTTTTTTTCAACTGGCAATTTTAATCATTGTTACTGTCTCCAAGACAACCAAACCGCAAGATATCATACCGAAATTTTTAAGCAGCTGCTATTGAAATGAAAATCCTTCTTTACTTAAAAATTCGTAAAAATCTCCTAATTTATATTTTCCTCTGGTTTCTCTTTTAAAAGAGGGCGAAATGTATGCTCCGTCATTTGACAAAAAAGTTATGACGGATAGAATTCAAGATGCAGCAGTTTTAAAAATATTTTACGAAAGTCAGCGTCTAATTTAATTTTATTTGAAAAATTCCCAAAAATCTGCAAATTATGTTACACAGTCCGAACAAACAGTTTTTAAAAGAAAATTTTCTCCTCTATCCGATGATGTAAATATCGTTTTCTTGCGAGTGTAATTACCGGCGTTATTACGTATTAAGCGAGAAAAATTGCTAAAAATCGGACAAAACATAAAATAAAACATTTTCTAATTCGAATTTCGAAGAAAATTGCTTCGAGGCGTGTTAGGATCTGTCCTAGTGAATCCGTATGCAAAATTTGGTAGGTCTCGGCGCATGCTCACGAATGTGCTGAAATCGGACATTTGAGTAGCTTTCTACCCTGAAAATTGCGAAAAATCGTTAAGAAATAGGGAACGGGTGGATTTCCAGAATTTTAAAGTAGCCTATGGTCTATGTCGTTTTACGTGTATGCGCAAAATTTCAAGCCGATCGGTCTGACGGTGTGGGAGGAGTTTCCGGACGAACAAACAAACAAACAGACAAACTTTCACATTTATATAATAGACTAGCTGCGTGCCCGTTCTTCGCACGGTAGGAAACGAAAATTTTCCTTACATGTGTAATTCCAATTAATTCCAGTGATGTGAAATCTAAATAAAGCAAAATTATTTGACTTATGATGTAAAGTTTGCGTCATGAGTAATAACCTGGCATCATTGCAATATAATGACTCAAAAAACTACGTCAGTGTCATTCGCGAAAAGAAAAGTGAAAAGCTTGGCGGTTTGCAGAGAACTCCTGACTTTCAAAATGTGTTATTTCTACATCATACTGTTTTTAGGTTCAAGTTGTAGCATTAAATACCTCAGACACTACATGAAATGGACAACTGTTTATTTTAAAACAGCTGAGTACCCGCTCTTCATACGGGAAGAAGCGAATATTTCACTAAAATCATATCTGCATGTGACAAAACAGAATTTCACTTTAAAAAAAGGTCAAGTAATCTCCTCTGTTGAAATTACTGCGGGATATATCAACGCAAATTAGAATTACTTATCGTTCAGTTGGTTGTAAAACAACCCTTGAAAAAAGATAAACAGAACACTTTTAATATCATGAAACATTTATAAACGTACTATATTGTGATTTATTCATATTACCCTTACAAATCTAATAATACTACCTATTACGCATATTAATACTATCTATCTTCGCTTCTCCCTCTTTAATGCTCAATTTAACGAAACAGCTTACATTATTTCGCACAAATGGGACTTTTTTATTCTATGGCGATTCTTTGCAATTTACGCATTACCATAAACATTATTCATTTACATAATAGTTGCTATTAAGGAAGCTCTCCATACATGTTTAATTTATGCATAGTTTTGTAAGATTGGCGTATTTAGCACCGCAAACATTTAATCTCACCGTGGTGAAAAATATTCAAGCAGTGCCAACTTAAATATCCATGTATCCAATATAAAGATATCTTATAAATCCTTCATAGTTCTGTCTACTGAAAACATCAAACGGTACTTACGTATTATCCCGGCGGTCATTCTCGCCAAACTATTTTTTAGTCAAATGAGTTGCTAAATTGTCGCCAATCGTATTCAAAACCATTAATAATTTCACGTGCCCGGCATTTATCTTGTCAAAAATTCGCTTGTCTTGGCGGACCGCCGGGATAATACGTAAGTAGACATCAAATTTTGTAATCTCGAGGAGCGATTTAGAATCGCTATAACTGTGACAGGGCGTTAGAGTTGCAGAGTTTACAAATTTCAGGCGTTTTTTAAAATTTATGACGTCACTGTTTAACTACCGTAAAAGATACCCCGGTTGGTTGAGGGAGTTAATTTGGATATTTTGCTCAATAGCTTTCAAAAGGTATCATATTAAAATTTACAACGACGTTGAAAATTAGAATAGGACACTATGGAGGAACGTAATCCAACGTTAAAATTAAACTATACTCGCAACATGCATATGTTAGGAAACATATATGCCTGCAACATAATTAAATGCGAAAAATAAAAAAGTAAATAGAAAATTTTTAATATATCCCGCTTTAAAATGAATTTTGTAGCTTTTAAAATAAAGAACATTTTCAGCCGCGTTAAAATATTTCAATTTTTAAGTAAGCACGGATTAAAATGCCACTTATAATAATAATAATATTCATGAATTTCTCAGTTTATTTCTAAAGTAAGTTTTAATCAAAATATCGCCTCCTTGTGTTAAAAAAAGAGCAGGGATAAATGTTTTAAAATTATGGCGTAATTTTTACGTATCTTAAAGCATTTGACGTCATAGATCCTCACTTGCGAATGGTTGAAAAAACCCTTTTTTCTAATCCTTTCTGTGGCAACAACCGAACATAAATTCTCGTGCCGGGATCGCAATGTAATGAATGGCGTAAGATCGCGTTGATGCTATTAAATTCTAAACATTGGGCTGCATTAAAATTCATAAAAAATCATCTAATTTACATAATTTTTTCGTTTTTATTTTAAAAGAGGGAGAAAAGAATGTTTCACGATTTGTCAAAATATCAAAAAGTTATGACGGATAGAATTCAAGATGCGACAGTTTTAAAATTATTTTACGAAAAATTTGTCGAAACACATGGTTAGTAAAAAAAATTCCTAAAAATCGGTAAATCATGTTACGTATTCAGAACAAACTGTTTTTAAAAGAAAATTTTCCTCCTCTATCCGATGATACAAATGCCGTTTTGCTGCGAGCGTAATTTCCGCCGTCATTACGAATTAGGTGAGAAAAAATGCCAAAAATCGCATAAAACATAAAATAAAAAAAATCTAGGTCGAATTTTGAAAAAATCGCTTCGAGGTGCACAACTACATATTTACATCTTCCAGAGTACCAAATTTGGTGTTTCTAGGTGTAGCCGTTTGTCCGTAACGCTGCCGACAGACACACACACACAGACACCTTCTTTTATAATAAGTAGAGATTAGCTGAAATTTCGGGATCGGGCTCCGACTTAAATAGCATCACCTCAAATAATATCACTTAAATAATATCACCTTGGGCGGGCTCGAATTAAGTCCTCGGACTCGGGCTTTAAAAAATGAGCTCAAACTTATCTCTGGAGGAGTGCCCTCCGTAGGGGTCTTTCTAAGGGGTCCTAACCCGTATCTAAACTTAAGTTTCGAAGGAAACCACGGAAAACTACGAACGGTTAAATCGGCGGACGCGACCTGGTTTTGAACCAGGCCTCTTCCGTCTCCTAGTTCAGAGCGCTATGTGCTCGGCCACTGGTGGGGCTCCAGAGTATGAGCTTGCCTTTGTGGTACACTTTTAAAAAATATTTCTGCTGCAAAACTGAAACAATAGATTTTATCAAAATCGGGTAGGTTTATGTTGTTTATATGCACATTCATTTAGTTATCAATATACGAATGATGCATTATTTGCTTAAAAGCATTTTTTTTCTCCACAACCTTCTCATGAAACATTCCAAACCTATAATGTTCTTTTGCGGTATATAATGCAATGGCTGCATTCGTATACGACAAACTCGTTGCACGAGTTTTCGTAAGAAAACTGGAATGCGTGTGTTTAGTGCTGTCAGTGGTTATCAGTTTCTTTGGACTTTACGAACACCTTCAGTTTATTTAGTTTCGTCGCCTAGGAGACGTGTTTGTTTACAATTCGCGAATGCGTTAATTTTGCTGAGGAGAGTTTTTAGTACATACTCAATATAAAATCAACAGGATTTTTAAAAGAAAGAGTGGCCATCATTGAAGTGCACAGATCAAAATTTAGAAATTTCAACTTCATTTTTTTCAAAAGTATTTAGCAAAAGAAGTTCAAATTTCGCTCATAACGGTTTGAATCAACTTCAATCTCAACACTAAAACATGCATTTTTGAATTTACTAAAATTAAAAATACAAGTAAATGATTACCTTTGAAAAATTATGTACCTTCGTAGCAGTTTCTAGCGCATGCATGAATTTCCTCCTCGAAAAAGTAATATTTGCAGCTTCAGCAAACGTAAAATACTTTTCATAACAACATACTTTTCCATAACAACAGACGCCATTTGTAAACAGCAACAACGTGCAGCAAGTAATCTTCTCAACAAACTCAATCAACCTAAATCGCTCTCGGTTTACTTCGTTTGAAACTAATTGCACTCAGTTTTGTATACGAACGTTCGAGTTTTTAAACTGAATGCACTCAGTTTCCTTTACGAACACCTTAGATGGAAACTCGTTGCACGAGTGCAACTCGTTTGGCGTTTACGAATGCTGCGCCAATGTTTAAACACTTTATAAAGAAATCAAATTACGCCATTGACTAAAAAAATTTAAATTGTATCTTTACAAGTTACTAGCGTTAAGAAGTATCCCCCCCCCAAACAAAAAAATAAGCAACTGAAAGTTTACGTACAGTTTTTTTTTTAAAGTTTTGAAGCAATTGTACGCGGTGGTGTAAAATCAGCGTTCTCCGACGACGCGCCGGCCTAGACCTCGATGCGGCGTGCGTGGTGACGCAGACCTCTATCTGCAACCACCAGTCTCGGCGCTATGCCATCGGATGGCACGCATAAAAAGATCGGAGGTCACAAACCTACATAGCCAGGCAGTTTTCTACAAACTTTGTTTACTCTTGGATTTTATTATACAAGAATTTTTTATTAATTGCATAATAAAATTTTTTCAAGTTCATCATTTCTCTATAGAGTGATTATAGAAATTATGAATAGCAAAATTAAATTACATTTACTCGTAATATAATTGTAATATAATTTCTTGGCATACTCTGGATAATTTTGAAATTATTTTAGTTGCCTAAGCCATCCTTTTACTACTGAACACAGGTTGCATTTTTTTTTTCACAGTAGAAACACAGCCAGTAATATGATCATTTTATATATTTTTTAAAGATTTTACATGAAAAATAAAATAATTCATTAATTTTATTCGTATGCAAATTGAAAAACTTTGATGACAAAATTTAATGCTTGTTAAAAGTCTCCATCAAGTCTAAACAACCCACTTTTTATTTTATTTAGTTTCTTTACATTTGAATCTCCAGAAAAGAGAGCAAACAAAATAATTCTTCGATTCTGTTTCCATAGTTTAAATTAGAAAGAATTACCAATTGCTGTTTAAACAGATTTTAAAATCTGATTTAGATCAAAAATCACTGTCCGACTTAAAAATACAAAATGGATGCTGAAGCCACTCTTCAAATTCTATTCACCTGTTCTAAGGATATTTCCGCTTTTCTGAAAAAAAAAAACATAACATCAATCGTCCAGATTTTTTTCCGAACACTCTACTCACCGCCTTTTCGCAAGGAAACGTGTTTTCTCTGTCATTCTGGAAAAGCGTAAAAGAAAGAAATTCAATTTCCCCCTTTTCAAACTGTAAATATGCTTTCTATCGCTTCCGGACGAAAAAAGCTTCGAATCGATACAGATGGTTCACGAATTACAGTTTTTTACTTGGAATTCTGTTCACGGAGTGTGCTTTACTTGGTGTAGATTAATTCCATGAAAATTTCACATTATAGTATCGATTGTGACCCTCTTCTCCCGCTGCTCTGTGTTTTGGATCTATACAGATAATCAATTTTGAAATAATTTTCGAAATGAACATAGTAGGACCTGTCAGCCTCGTAATGAAATGTTGTAAAATTCGTTTCAATTTAGGGGATTGCAAAAAAAAAGATAAATAAAAAATAAAATGAAATCAGATTGTACGCCCACAAAAATATTATTCTACTAATAGCCAAACTTTCTATTATAGTTCTGTCAATAACTAATTAGATTTTGGAAAAACGCCACATTAGGAAGAAATATGAAAAGTTATCCTACTGTATAATTATGCTGAACCCTGACTCACTGACTCACTGATTCACTGATTCGGTAACAAATCCAGGTAACCACTCCAAGGTAAAACTTTTACCACCAGAACTCCCAAAAAAGTAAAAAAGTTAAGCACTAAAAGCGTAATAGCATCCACAACGTTTGTACGATCCGTTTGAAAATTTTCATAAATGTGCATAAAAATAAAGAAAATAATCTGCACGGTAAAAATCTGAAAATTCACCCATTCCCCCACTTTTCAGGCGATTTTTTGCTATTTTCAGCTCTATTTTATTTCCGAGAGTAAAAAACAGCGAAATGTTAATTACGTGACAAATTAAATGTCGCAAATGATAATTACAGAATACTGAAGTCAGGGTTATCAGGCTTTGGACGGAAAATTGCGATTTTAATAGTTTGGATAATAGTTTTTTTTCAGATTATCCAGTTTCATTTTTTTTCACAAATAAAATGATTTCCTCTGCATGAAACATTGACATAAGAGGGGATGTTCCCAGCGAAACGAAAAAGGAAATCGAATTGCCTCCAGAACGGGCTTTGACTTCTAGTTATTACGTATGACATGATTAACTTTTATGGGGAACAATATTTTAAATATGAAACTGATGCGGAAAATTTGGCTTACGCTAGAATACTTTCATGAGAAAGTGTGAATGTAAATGATACTTCAACAATATGATTCCCTATAATCGCGATATGATTAAATATATAAGAACTACATAAAGCGTAATGCGTTCAACGTACTGCGGTTAATTTCATTGACGAAAAACTTTGTCATCAGCATTTTGATCGTCTTCCGAGAATGATGAATAGTATTGTCTACGGATCGACCGATAGTATCCGCGCCGATACCTCCTACTTTTGTAAGTATCGGTATCGGTTCTTTAATATTACAAAAGTATCGGGAAAGTATTGGTTCCCGATACATTCATCTATATTTACCGATACTTAGCTTTTCAGAAGAAAAACCACGCAGGCGCAATACCACTCAAGAATCTATTCTGCTGATGAGATCAGAGGCGTCGTTTCATTGGCATATTTGTTTGCGCGACTGTTTTCGAACTGTGCTTGTGTATTTGTTTTACTTTTAAAAGCTGGCTGACGCAGCTGGCTGTGTGGCACAGCCAGCTGCGTCAAAAAAGGGTCTCTAGATCTGTGGCACACGGTGAACGTTTCGATCGTCCGCCATCTTGCTGGTAGTTAAGTCGAGCGATGGCAACGGCTGCCCTTTTTTCAGCATTGGGCAATCTATCTAGCTGTTCTCGCATTCTTCCATTTTTCAACAGATGTCAGTGCTGTTAAAAAGAATCATAACCATTTTTTTTACGGGAAATGATATAGTATTCTGAGTTTTTTCAATACTAATATAACATTTAAAGATGTATATGATTTATGAAAAAAAATTGGAAAAGTGGAAAGAAAGAAAAAATAGATTTTTTTAGTGCAATGTATTTTCAAAGATTAATAAACACAGATTACTGCTCTGAGTTGTACTTTAGTAATCAACAGTTGAAATTGCTTCCAACGACTTACCTCTTGTGCTATTGATATAATGAATTCGAGTGTGTGTGTAATTATACATGAAGTATAGAAAATAGGTACGTAGGAGTATATCCACCCGCTCTAACCCGAAGTTTTCACCGTATTTATACCGTCAAAATATTTTGTTTATCAATGCTCTGGTAATATTTTATATTACCCTAAAAAATTTTTCCTTGCTACGTCCGTAGAGTGTGTATGTGTAAATAATTTCATAGATATTTTGCTCTGTGTTAGAAATGCCTCAGATTTTTCATGAGTTTGTACCAACCCTCGAAAAAGATTTTGAAAGAGCCAGCAAAAAGCGCAGTGAGCTTTTATAAGCTGGGAGCCAAAAATTTTTATCTGACGACAAAATATTAAAGTTTCATATTAGCGGTCGATTTCAGATGAGGTTTTCA
The DNA here is from genome assembly GCA_038373885.1 of Cheiracanthium punctorium. NCBI lineage: Eukaryota > Metazoa > Arthropoda > Arachnida > Araneae > Cheiracanthiidae > Cheiracanthium > Cheiracanthium punctorium. The sequence continues at coordinate 42,591 of JAWZYV010012048.1, forward strand.
ATTAGTTTTAAAGAAAATTGGATCAATAATGCCAGGAGAAAAAAAAATATCTTTTGGTTACAAAGTATTGTTTAATTATAAATATTATGCAAACACACACACACATTAACGCTATTGAGTAAAATTTTCCTAGCAATGAAGAATTACTTATAAGTGAAAAAAATTTAATTTTAACGACATTTAATACAACTACCAATTTAATTTCTTAATTCGTGATGAAATATTTCAAAAATTTACATTAAATTGCAGTATTTCAATAACATTTTAAAAATTATTCTTTAGAGATCGTCATGAAATTGATAGTTTAAAACAAATGTAATCATTTATTAAAAATATATTTAATTTTCTAAGAATTTTATTCTTGATCTGGAAAAAATTGATTCTCCATTGGTTTTTGCACAGATATTATTGACTCTCATGCCTTAACACTGATAATAATCCTTTAAAATTAGTCCATACCATTTTGTCAACTGCTCCTGTAGGAAAGAAAAAAAAAACACACCAACAACAATAAAAGGCAACACTACTTTCGTAATATAAGAAGACGGTGTATATTTCACAGATTTTACAGAGTTACAGAGTAAAATTATGGTATGGCATTGAAAATTACAATATGGCAATGACTGTATGGCATTGAAAATTAAAGTTCTTATTTTTGCTTACTGTGGTGTATAACTTTTTTTACATCTGAAGAACTTTTTGAAGTTGGTTGGGTATCATAATGTTGAATATTAACGCAAAGTCTCTTTAAATCTTGTCCGTCTTCAGGTTTGGTGTCGATCTGTGAAACTGCAGATGCATGACACAGCGCTGCTACTTTTGAAAAGATAATCAGTTGCAGAGCATGCTATCACTTCTCTGAAAGCGGTGTAGCCTCTTCATCAGGGCTCCCTCCGTCGGTACTCTCCCCATCAGGCCCTCCATCGTCGGTACTGTCTCCTTCAGTGTGTGTGTGTGTGTGATTACGACAACGCTACACTAGGGCGATCTGCCAAGGGGGGGGCTGCCTTGGTAGGAGGACTTTCTAAGGGTTTCTAACGCGTATTCACGTTACATCTGGAGAAAACCTACCAAAACTCCAGACCGTTAGATCGACAGCCGCGCGATGGGACCCGAACCCGGGACCTTCACACTTCGGCCATCTACCATTTTCAGTGGCATATAACCACTGTGCCATGGTGAGGCGCTGTCTCCTTCAGGGCTCCCTTCGTCGGTACTGTCTCCTTCAGGGCTCCTTTCGTCGGTAGTCTCCCCACCAGGGCCTTCAACGTCGGTACTGTCTCTTTCAGGGCTCCCTTCGTCGGTACTCTCCCCACCAGGGCTTCCATCGACGGAGCTGTCTCCTTCAGGGCTGCCTCCGTCGGTACTCGCCCGACGAGGGCCTCCATCGTCGGTACTCTCTCCTTCAGGTCTCCCTTCGTCGGTACTCTCTCCTTCAGGGCTCCCTTCGTCGGTAATCTCTCCTTCAGGGCTTCCATCATCAGTACTGTCTCCTTCAGGGCTCCCTTTAGGGATGGACGCGAGACGAAAAATTGGCGTCTCGCGTCTCGCAAAACAGCCGAAAAGCTTGTCTCGTCTCGCAAAAATCCCTATATCATAATGTTAAAAATGTTTGTCTCGTCTCGCAATAAAACTGTAAATCTCTGTCTCGTCTCGCAAAAAGTCGTCTCGCGTCCATCCCTAGCTCCCTTCGTCGGTACTCTCCCTACCAGGGCTTCCATCGTCGGTGCTGTCTCCTTCAGGGCTGCCTCCGTCGGTACTCGCCCCACGAGGGCCTCCATCGTCGGTACTCTCTCCTTCAGGTCTCCCTTCGTCGGTACTCTCTCCTTCAGGGCTCCCTTCGTCGGTAATCTCTCCTTCAGGGCTTCCATCATCAGTACTGTCTCTTTCAGGGCTCCCTTCGTCGGTACTCTCCCCACCAGAGCTTTCACCGTCGGTACTGTCTCCTTCAGGGCTCCCTTCGTCGGTACTCTCCCCACCAGGGCTTCCATCGTCGGTGCTGTCTCCTTCAGGGCTGCCTCCGTCGGTACTCGCCCCACGAGGGCCTCCATCGTCGGTACTCTCTCCTTCAGGTCTCCCTTCGTCGGTACTCTCTCCTTCAGGGCTCCCTTCGTCGGTAATCTCTCCTTCAGGGCTTCCATCATCAGTACTGTCTCTTTCAGGGCTCCCTTCGTCGGTACTCTCCCCACCAGAGCTTTCACCGTCGGTACTGTCTCCTTCAGGGCTCCCTTCGTCGGTACTCTCCCCACCAGGGCTTCCATCGTCGGTGCTGTCTCCTTCAGGGCTGCCTCCGTCGGTACTCGCCCCACGAGGGCCTCCATCGTCGGTACTCTCTCCTTCAGGTCTCCCTTCGTCGGTACTCTCTCCTTCAGGGCTCCCTTCGTCGGTAATCTCTCCTTCAGGGCTTCCATCATCAGTACTGTCTCTTTCAGGGCTCCCTTCGTCGGTACTCTCCCCACCAGAGCTTTCACCGTCGGTACTGTCTCCTTCAGGGCTCCCTTCGTCGGTACTCTCCCCACCAGGGCATCCATCGTCGGTGCTGTCTCCTTCAGGGCTGCCTCCGTCGGTACTCGCTCCACGAGGGCCTCCATCGTCGGTACTCGCTCCACGAGGGCCTCCATCGTCGGTACTCTCTCCTTCAGGTCTCCCTTCGTCGGTAGTCTCCCCACCAGGGCCTCCATCGTCGGTAATCTCTCCTTCAGGGCTTCCATCATCAGTACTGTCTCTTTCAGGGCTCCCTTCGTCGATACTCTCCCTACCAGAGCTTTCACCGTCGGTACTGTCTCCTTCAGGGCTCCCTCCGTCGGTAGTCTCTCCATCAGGCTCGCCTTGAGGCTTGCAGCGGATGGACGACACGACCATGTAAAAGGTTAGCAGCTCAACAAGTAAGACCTTCATCTTTTCTGCAGCGGGTAAAAGGGATGTTTCGATTGTTGGTGTCTGTATATATACCTCTTGTTCCAGACGGAAGATGTAAGAAAATCAAACAGGATATTGCTATACTTTTTTTCCTCTTACGACTGACGTAATAATTCATATTGCTTTCATTAATTGAGTTTGGAAACGCATGTGATTTCTTTTTAAGAACTATTACGAAATATCCAATTCCGTATCCCCAAACAATAGTAAATTGATCAAAATGCTAAACTTTTGACAGAAATTAAGATTAATGGTTAGGGCATTTCTTTGTTTTCCCCAGGGAAAATAATTTTGTATTGTTTTGAAATTAACTTTTTGTAATTTCCAAATTAAACATGAAATGCTTAAACAATGCCCATTTAAATGATGTGCTTTGATCTGCATCGCCTTAACTACTAATGATTTTTTCTCGCTTTTCGTATAAGGCATTTGGCCCCTAATAATTCTTATTCGTAAAAGAGGCATAATTTTAATAGACAAAAACCAAAGATTGCATCACATAGAATGTTACCGAGCTGCACATTGCTTGGTTCTTGCGTGTTCCTTGGCCCATAAAAATTTAAATTCTGCACTATTTTTAATAGTGTAAAACTTATGAAGTACCTTGAGTATTTGCCACACATGGCGATTTTTAATAATTTCTTGATTTACGTATGTGCATAGTTAATAATTATTCCTAAGAAAACAGTACTTCATATGTTTTCTTTGATAGAAACTACGTAACAGCTAGAACAGCTTGCCACCCATGGCGACTTTTCATTATTTGGCGATTTACACATGCTCACAACATTTATTGCTGTTCATGTAAGGTTACCAGGAAAACCGTTATCTATATATTCATATGCATAATCCTTTGCAGAATGGCGTATTCAGCAGCACGAAATATATCACCTCGCCACGCTGGCAAATATCCAGTCTGAACTATAGTTGCTATAATGGCATAGTTAACGTATACATATTTATACTGGTAGCAAATACCCAATCTGAACCTAACCGGCTTCGAGGAATCTGAATTTTAATTATTTTTCATTTTAGATATTGGGTTCGCACATTTTGGAGCTCGCGGTTTAGATTCACCCTGCTTTCAGAGATAGCATTTTGGCAGATCGTACCTAATGCCAAGATGGCGCTTTTTAAACCTGTTACAATTAGTTATTCTGTTTTGAAAAAACGAATAATCGCTAATTCTAAACTCCTGTTGTCTAAGAGAACTTGTCCTATTTGAAAATTGTCAACTTTGTGTAAACACACTTTGAGTTTGGCGTAAAATTGGTGTAATTCTACTTCATGTTTGTCAATTTCGCGCGATTCTACATACTTGGAATTGCTTTGCTGCAAAGGCATGAATAATTTTATGCTGGCGGAAATTGCAAACCTGGATACCATTATGCTTACTTTTTTCAGTTTTTTATTAATATCTTCTGAAATAATTCGATTTTCGAAATTTAAGTCAGCTTTATCAGGTTCCCCGGAATTTTCCGAATCCGTGGACACCTTTGTCGAAACTGAAATCCCCATGGTATCGGAGGAGATAGCAGAACAAGCTTCTGACAGCGGCGGCCGTTTTAGAGATTTAGAGATTAGAGAATAGAGAGATTACAGTGCAGAAATATTTATTTTGCAAAGGTCTTATGTCTAAATGTTTTTCCTTGGAAATTTTATTATCTATTACCAAATCGTTCTACATGTGACACCCAGAAAATTTGTAGAATTAGGCTTATTTTTGAAATTAAAAAGTACACGGAACATTGAATGCATTAAATGTAAAATATTGAATTTTTTTTTTTCTCTCATAGTAAAAATTTACTATGGTCGTCTGCAGAAAGACTATGCTAATAAAATATGTTTCAAAGTTATAGGACACCCACGAATTTTAGCAGTTTTTAAATATTTATAATGCTCTAGTAACGAAAACGATTAAAATATAAATTTATACCTTTAGTAAAGCATTTTTAATGTTTCTACTTTCGCCAACCTTCCCTTAAATTTATAGGTATGTAACTGCAGCTCTTTGAATATTATTTAAATATAAAGAAAGACTAAGTAATGTATTTTGCTTAAAGAAATATTAATACAGTGGAGGAATTTTCGATAAATAGACAAATTAACAAATTTGTAAATTATGTATTAAGTTTTAAAACATATTTAAGATATTTTCAGAAGTTTTATTTTTGCCTCAAACATTTCCCAGAGAACTTAGAATGAAGAATTTTTGAGTTTGAAGAGAATGCTTCAAATAAATACTTTTACTATCTTGATATGAGTTATTACGCAAGGGAATATTTCTTTTTGATACTTCAAACGCATAATTGTCCGTGAAAAAAAGCTAGAGGATTTCGCAGGAAAATGTTGGAAAGATAAACTATAAGCAACCTCCTAGACCAATCTCCATTTTTTCATTGCATGCAGATAAATTTTCCGAAGTTTGATTTGTATCTTTAGAGAAGTTTCTCTTTTTGAAAGTCATTTGAGTAAAGAAATAGAATTTCAACTGTAAATATCGAACATAAAACTTCCTCCGATATTACGTGCAGCTGATTCTAACATTAGTCCCTACACGACTTAACCCTTTAACGCGCAGTGTTCCCGCTCTGGGAACACTCAACTCTGACGTTTTGACTGTTGCCGGTCACGAAGAACAGATTCGATTTCTATAAAAATAGCTGCGGGTGACATAGCTCCACGAGAATCCTTTACTTTTTAGCACGTCATTTCCCGTAAAAAAAAATAGTCACGATTATTTTTAACAGCACTGACATCTGCTGAAAAATGGAAGAATGCGAGAACAGCTGGATAGATTGCCCAATGCTGAAAAAAGGACAGCCGTTGCCATCGCTCGACTTAACTATCAGCAAGATGGCGGACGATCGAAACGTTCATCGCGTGCCAGAGATCTAGAGACTCTTTTTTGACGCAGCTGTCTGTGCGGAACAGCCAGTCTGCGTTAAAAAATTGTCTCTAGATCTGTGGCACGCGATGAACGTTTCGATCGTCCGCCATCTTGCTGGTAGTTAAGGCGAGCGATGGCAACGACTGCCCTTTTTTCAGCATTGGGAAAGGGTTGCGCCTCAAAGGGTTAACACTGACTGAAAATCCATACTATGAATGAAACGAGATAACTTTTACTACATATTGTTTTGGGCGTCCTGCAATCTTATTCGCTCAACGAACAATCGAGCGGACAATCGAAACATTCATCGCGTGCCACAGATCTAGAGACCCTTTTTTGATGACTGCTGGCTTTTGACGTTTGCTGGCTGTGCCGCACATGACCCCCCCCCCCCCATGAGGAATTTTTTGCCATACAAAATGTATATTCTTCACTCACTTATCACGCACATGTATGCATACATGTGAGTTGCAGTAGTCTCCCCTCCCCATGAAAAATTTCTGGCTACGCCCCTGCCACCCACTATTGATTTTCTTCTATTAATTATTGCTTAAAATCAATAATTTACAAAACCAAACATTAATGTAATGTATTGTAAAGTTTAATTTGTGCCGCCTCTATAATCAGTGGGTCGAACAGCTTTTAGATGTATATCTGATATATACATGTACATCTGCCGTAAAGCCTGAATTTGTTGTAAATTGTAAAACACTATCGTATTCAAGAGTAAATATGTTTTGGAAAATTGGTTGATTCCTTATCTAACAACTTAAATTTTTAAATTACCAAAAGGCATGCATAAACTTTCTCATGAAGTAACTTTCACAAAACTTTTAAAGCATTCTCGAAAGTTTGTGAATAAAAATATCAGTTTCTTACTTCGTCCTGAATTTCAGCATTTATAAATTTCTATAACATATCTTACTCTGGAGGTAACCGGTTTGCCTGAATTGATTTTGACTATCAACTTCATGCTTTGTAAGGTTTTTGATCTTGTATTAATAAGGCGTCTAAACAGATTTTCATAAATGCATAGATAAGAACCATTCCAACTCCGACAAAGCCATCTTTAAAATAAAAAAAAAGTCAAAAAAATGTCGGCTAATCCAATTAGAAGCTACCATGTCTAAAACAAGGGCTACAAACTTCATGTACGTCCGGAGTTTTATTTATTTATTTATTTGTAATTATTAAATAGTAGAACACATTTTCATGATACATAGTTCAGAATCATTCCGACTAAACCAGTTCTTTAATAAAATAGATCAATAAAATAAAAATAAAAAGTTCGGCATTGAAATCAGTCCGTATAACTTTTTTTCGTCTGGGGTTGAAAAAGGGATATCTGCCGTTGAATTCTTTCTGAGGGATTAAGCTAACAGATTAGTTATTAGTTGTATGTGCGCGTTAATAAGACAAAGCAAAGAATCATCCCGATTAAGCCAGCTTTCTAATAAATAACATTTTTAAAAAAGAAATCTATAAAAATCCCTAATTGATCAGTCTATCTGTTTAGAGCTACTTTGAAAGCATCCCGCATTTTTTCGCCAGGGTCTATAAAGGAAATTTCTGCCACTGAGATTTTGGGGATAAAGATACGGACGAATTTGCTTCTGCCTGATTAAGTTTTTTTTTGCGCTGGAAAATGTTTCACATCTAAATATCTAAAATAGCTTTTCTTGTCTGTTTGTCTGTCTCTCTGCCTGTTCACTATAGGCGCCTGGACCGTTCTTAGGATCTGGACCAGATGTGGTTGACTAAATAGGACGAGAGAAAGCTATTGCTGAAAAAAAATTCAATTCGATGGTTTTTAATCACTTTATGTTTTGGCCACTTTTCGTTCATTTTGCGCTATCGCGAGCTAAATTTTTGTCCGAAAACTATATTTCTTATATCTTTGGAAAGTCCATAATCGATAATTTCGGAATATTTTATCTTTAATTCAAATGTAAATTATCTTTTCAGATTTGAGATGTTGTGTGGGGATTACTATGTTTTTGCATAGTGTGGGAGGGCTTATACCTTTCCGACCTTGTACAATTCACAACTGGAGCAACCTTAGGAGCAGAAATTACCAAATGCATTTTCAAGGAAACAATTTAGAAACGAAAACATAAACGTATTTATTTATTTAGTAGCCGCCTCCGGCGACCAGTTGGTTCGCCATCTTAGAAAATCTTATTCAGAGATAATCCTGTTCCTCACCGGCTTCCTTGGCACTTAAATCTCTCACATTCTGAATGGAATTTAAAATTAGGATTTTTGCAAACAGGAACGGCCCTACGGTAAGTGTCGCCCCCTGCTCATATAAAAAAGACGCCCCTTTTATGCTCTACTTAGTTTTTGTGTTCGAAATGGCGCCCCTTCGAAGTCGGCGCCCAGATGCGATGCTTACTGTTTCGGGCTGCCCCTGGTTGCAAAAATACGATGGTTAAATGATAAAAAACCTACAAAAAGGAACAAATTATTTTCGCCCTATATTAATTCTTAAGAACTATCCAGAATAGAACTTTCTGGATATATTGGCCGTTATCGAAAAACGGAAAAAAAAAAAAAAGAAGAAAAAAAAAAAAGAAAAAGAAAAAAAAGAAAGAAAGAAAAGAAAACCTGAAAGTGTTTCAGATTTTAAATACGCACTAAAGTGCTATATATTAAAAACGTATTATAATCCATGGATCTTCCTTATTTTCGTTCCTTATTTCTTTAAGTTGGAAAGTATATCATTATTCATGAGTGTGATTACACAAAACTAAAATTGATATTTCTAACATCCGTTTTTCTGGATGTAATACATTAGAAATAGATGAGAAAAGCTGCGCAGAAAAATGCACAATTCCAACTGAATGAAAATTTCAAAAACTTAATCTCAGGTGTATTCAGCAGACGATAAAATTACGCCAAGCGTAAATTGCGCCAAGCGTTAGAATCATCGCCTCAAAATCGCACATCAACCATTTTATTTTTCACCAAATTAAGTTGCACATTTTAGTCTCTGAAAATTTCCAAATCCTATTTTTCTTTTGAGTATAAAAATTTCATTCCTGCTCTGATTTCACATACACACGATATTTTAATTAAAAAACAACCTTACAAATAATGTAAAGAAAAAAATCGTTATTCTTTTATTTTTACTTCAAGAATCTGAATTACTATTTAAGAAACATGCCAAATGTGGCAACCTAGATATGCTTAAATTCTCACTCATTCCACTGCGGGGTTACAATTGCGAAATGGCGAAGCGAAAAAATGAGCCTTTTGCGACACGTTTTTTATCGGTATCTCCTAGAATAATTCGATCTCGAAAAAATCGCTTCGAGGTATGTCGGGACCCGTCCGTACAAAATTTGGTAGGTCTACAATCACTCGTTTCGGAGCTACGCGAGACACAGACAAACTAACTAACTAACCAACCAACTAACTGACAGTTTACACTTTATTTTATTTATATAGATAGATTAAAGGGAAGTGCGGGCTATAGAATTATCCTACTAAACAATATGTTGTGAAAATAATGATTGTAAAATTGAAATAAAATACACAGTAATATCAGAACTACAGCGAAAAGGCGATTTAGCAAGTTGCAGATTGTGTTACATGCGGAATCCGACGATACTCTCTTTGCGGCAAAATAAAGTTGAAAAAAACTCCATAAATAAATGTTTTACCGCGAAAAGGGTTTTTAAAAAGGCTAATTTTTGTGAGAAAGAACAGTGTAAGCAAAAAAAAAAAAAAAGGGGGGGGGCGAGATTTTAACTTGGCATTGTGACAGTTAAATTGTGGGAAAAAATATTGCAGATTTTTATGGAAATGCGGGTGTGAATAATGATCATGCAATTACTTTGAAATGCTGGGCGGTTGTTCGGCGTATACAGGGTTGCCATCGGTCAAGAAAAACAGAAAAACCTGGCATAGTAAGGAAATTTTACTTTAACAGAAAATGGGAAAATTGCAAATTAAATACTGTTTGGAATGGGTATCATAATTCATGGGTGTACCGTGTTTTCTTTACTTGTTACGATAATATTTTAGTAAAATGTTCGTTTCCTACCGTGCGAAGAACGGGCAAGCATCTAGTCTATATATAAATATGCTAAGGGAAACCTTTCTGCCCCTTTTGCAGCACATTTCGCGAACGAAGGAGTGCGAAATTTGGCATAGTTCGTATGGAGGCGGTTGTGCGAATGATAAAATTTTTGTATAATATGCTAATGCATCGTAAAAATTCTATCTATATAGAAATACGCTAAGGAAAACCTTTCTGGCCCTTTTGCAGCACATTTCGCTAACGGAGGAGTGTGAAATTTGGCAGAGTTATAGTTCGTATGGAGGTGGTTGTGCGAATGATAAAATGTTTGTATAATATACTAATGCACCGTAAAAAATTAGAGAAGTAATTTGGCACACAGCATTTCGCACCAAGTCGGGTGATGGCTCCATTGTCGTGTCAATTTTGAAATAACAATATTAAGTTTCAGCCGTACTATAGGGTTACAGTATTACAACAAAATTTGCAAAAAGTTAAATTATTCCCCTGTTTGGCGAAACGCCAATATCTAAAAAGAATTTAGCCCTGTGTTTGGCGACTGTTTTTAGACGGTCGATAAATGCGCGAAGTGTTGTAAATTCCATGTTTTAAAGCTTTGGAAAACGCACCGAACAGGACAGGTTGCAATACAAAGAGACGGTTCACACAAACGCGCCAATTCAAAAAAAAAAATTCACAATCGCCCGCCACGCAGTACGCCAAAGCAAATTTTGACCGAAAATATAGAAATACCTCAGCAATTAATGGGAATGAAAATAATATTATTAATGGAGTGTATATTCGGAATGTATTCGGAAATATTTCCGAAAACATACTGTCAGATAACATATTGAAGTCAATTATAATAGAGCCTAAAAATGATGATTGAACTTTTATTAATGCTGACTTAATCGGATATCTGATGAATATAGAGAACATATAACCATAGCTACGATAAAATAATTTGCCATGATGACAATGAAATCAATAACTATCCACTAGAGTTTGTGAATTCTTTGACTATGAGTGGTTTGATTTCTTTCGGTTAGCCGGTGAAAAATGGCCAAATAATTGTGATTTGCGTCAAATGCTTACAAACCTGAAGCTATACATAGTTGCTTATACCTTTCCATATTTTGGAAGTTTAATTTAATTTCGTATTTTAATTTAACTCCGCATGTTTTGCCCAATTCCACATTACGTAAACAAAAACATACAAATTTCTTTTAATATATTGATATTTTTGTATATATTGAATTCTGCGTATAAATATTATTTTGTATACGGATTAACATTCTCGGCTTTGTTTTGGGGAGCGACAGTGTTTCAGAAGTTGTCTTTAAATGTTTCCCAGAAAAAAAAGTTGGCGGCATTTGCGCCTGGCTAACCGAAAAATGCCAGAGTTTGCCACCACATAAGTTAGCATTAAAGGTTAATTGCATGGTTATACTAATCACAAACTTAAATACAAAAGAAATATTAATCTATAGAACAAGAATGCGCATCAAGTTTATGCATCGTAATGCTATTGAAAAGTTTGAACTGGAACCGCAGGCAATAAAAGAATTTTCATTCCACTTATAAAATATTCTGGAACTATTTTACCATATCCTCTTAAACTCAATTTCTAAATAAACCCGTATTTGCGATGACAGTAAATAAATATCAAGGACAATCTTCTAAATTAGTGCAAATTTATTGAGGCAGCAGAGTTTTTATACAAGGTCGGTGGTACGCCTCAGCAAGTAGTTCAATCATTCGCCGGTTTAAGATTTTATAAGTCCGCACAAATGGGCCTTTAGCCGAGGACGGCTCCAGGCTGTATTTTCGAAGGGGGGCACACTAGACTTTTTATATTAGCCTAAATTGTTCAAAACGCAAACTGAATGTGTGAAATCGCACGGGAACGTGTGAAATTCAAGAACGGTAGAGGGAGATCATCTCCCTCTACCGATCTTGAATTATTGAGTGGGTCATATGGGGTCATCTCCGAGATGACCCCCATATGACCCACTCGCTGGAGCTGCCTTTGCATTTAGCAAAATATGATCGTTTTTGCTAAACGATTTGCTAGATCGATAAAGAAAAACATTAACACCGACATGTTACTTACTGTTGGCTGTGATGGCACAGTAGTCAACATCGGACGTAAAGCTGGTGTCATCAAACTGAAGGAAAGAGATCTTCAAAAGCCACTGCAATGGCTAATTTGCCTGTTCCATGCAAATGAGCTGCTGCTTAGGCACTTAATAGAACATATAGATTGGCCTACTGTTAGACTAGGAGGTTTTTCTAGTACGGTCGGGAAAAAAAACTGAAAAATGTGAACAACTGCCTGTTGTTAAGTTTGTTCCTATGTCACAGCTGTTCCTATCCCACAGTTAACCGCAGCTAACCGAATTTTGCACTTATACGTTGCTGAGCCAAATCCATGATCTCATAGCAATAACATCCGACATTGCCAAAGTGTATTGCCCAGTTTGGTTTATGATAAAGGCAACTCCATCATGCATAAGTGGAGCTATCCACTTATAGCGTATGATCAAGCTGTCCTGATACCTTAGCGAAGAACTTATGGCCAGTGATAGATCCTGTTATTCAGCGAAATGGGTTCTTCGCCCACCCTGAAAACATTCTTTTGTCTATGCTGTCATACAAGAGAACACACATCCAAGAGCTGGCAGCTCGTAGAATTTTGAAAGCCCGAGAACAACCCAAAATCCAAAATGTAAGAGATTTCAATATTCCAATGCTGAATTTCTAGACGCAGGATTATATTGATTTGATTGGTTGGAAATGCCCTCATATCCGAATTACTTCACCATCACTTATTTCATAAATCAGGAATGATGAATTCATGTAAATCAAAGGGATGGAATTACAATTGCAATTTTTTTACATTTTCAAAATAATGTCGTTAAAATAAATTTCAAAATGTCATGCCGTAAAAAAAAAATGTGACATTCGAAATAACTGTTAAACGTTCACAATTTTTCTTTCCTTTTGTATGTACTTTGTCAAGCTATTAAAACCATCTTCAGGTAAGCAATTATTTGTAATGAAAAGAGATCTTTTTCCCTCCGTTTGTACTTTCACTGTTCCCTGCAGTGGAGCCTCAGGATATTTTCAGACAATTCTAAAATTTTGCACGGCCATTAAATAGCATTTAATCCAATTTTTTATCGAAATTGGATTTTAAAAAATATATTTATTTTTATCTTACAAATAATGCTAAAATGCTCAATTTTTCGAATTTTTGTGATACTTTGGTGCGATAGTGGACCCTCAAGATATATTTCAAAAATTTTGAAATTCTGCATTTTTCTTTTTCAATACAAAACACAACTTTTGATCGCTATTGGATTTTGAAATTTAAAAAAAAAGTTTTTTTCACTGCACCCTAACGCACAAGTTTCAACGCTCGCTAAACAACTACATGAAAACTAAAGTGAACAAATTAGTGAGAAACGCACTAGTTAAGGAATTTGAAGACACTTAATTATTAAAACTACATTAATGGGCAACGCAAAATAAATAAAAATGTAACGGAATGCTGTACTTACAGGTTGTTCCAAATCGCCATTTTAATTCTAAATTACGATTGCCACATAAATACAAAAAATCGTCATGGTTACTCTATATATCATTACGTAATAATGATCGCCATCTTGGCAAGAGTTGGGGAGTTAAGGTAGAAATCAACCCAAGAAAGACAAACACGGCACACTCATGGATTATGATGCACATTCGAAACAATATTTAAAACTGTGAAGTAAGTATAGTTGTAATATTACTTGTCGAAGATTGTAAAATAGTTTTAGTAGACGATTTTAAGATAGATTTCGATTCCAAAGATGTTTTTTATAAAATAAGGAAGAAACATACTGCTCACTCATGAACAATGATACACTTTCCAACCTTATGGAATAAGGAAGAAAATAGGGACGACGCATAAATTACGATACGCTTTTAATATATAGCACTTTGGTGCGTATTTAAAATCTGAAAAGGTTTCAGATTTTCTTCATTTTTTTATTAATATAGATAAGTAGTAAAAAATCAGATGAATTCGAAAAAAGGAGTGACTTAACCTGTATTCTTCGAGGGACAAATAATTAATCTGCCAAAGGGCTTGAGCACTTCCTGATTTATTTGCATTTTCAAGCGCTGCTGATAAATATCCAACAAAATCAAATAGACAACTGAAAAGGGAAAGAAATAAGCGATAAGGCGCCAAAATATAAAAGACGTTTAAAACTAACAACAATGGGTTTAATAAACCACAATGTAATTTCTATGGCGAAAATTTTCACCTTCATCGTTCTCCTACGCCCGAACCGTTCGACTTTTTCTAATTTTCTCTTTTGATTTCACATCTACAGGCCGAGACCTTTCTTCAGGGATCTCCATGGAGTTTTTACACCCAGCCGTTCTCTCAATTTAGTGGATACAGGAAAAAAACATGTTTCAAATTAATGTATAGATAAATCCTGTCTTAATTTTTCAATATTTCTACATTTTCTATCTGATACTTTTAATTTTTAGTAATTTTTTAGTAATTAATTTTAAGTAATAGTAAAATGTTTATTTACTGTTATCATTTATTAAATTTTACCATTTCGAATAAACAAATATAAATTGTGTCCAAATATGAACATTTTTACACTTAACTTATTTATTAAAAAATTTGTTCAAGCCTAGCCTTGGGATATCTATTTATGAAACTAATTTTCGTTTAACATTATTTTAAAATTATTCCTAAATCTTTCTAACTCGTGCTTTTATTTTTAGTTATGTGTTTCTGTACTGTTATAATTTATTGAATTTTATAGTTTCGAATAAACAAATAGTGTTCAAATATGAAAATTTAATGCTAAACTTATTTGTTAAAAAACATTCTTTAATATGTTAGAATATAAAGTATAGGCTTTTAATATTTTACAACCCGAAAAGTAAAAGCTGTTAGAGCTTAATTACTGTTTTTTCTTCGATAAGACTACAACTTATAATAGGTCATAATATTAATTACGTAATGAAATTGATATTAATAACTTCAGATCTAGAGACCCTTTTTTGACGACAGCCAGTGCTAGCGCACAGCCAGCTGCGTCAAAAAAGGGTCTCTAGATCTGTGGCACGCGATGAACGTTTCGATCGTCCGCCATCTTGCTGGTAGTTAAGTCGAGTGATGGCAACGGTTGCCCTTTTTTTAGCATTGGGAAACGGTTGCGCCTCAAAGGGTTAAAGTGAATTTTTCAGAAGTAGAAAAATTATTTATTTAAAATAGAGGTCCGATTTTTTTTTATTATTTTTGTTAAATAAATATACTTATATTATATCACTAGCTGAAGTACCCGTCCTCGACGGGTTAGTGAATGAAAATTTCCAAAAAGCAAGAACTTTCGTCAGCATTGTAGGAGTACACAGAATGGATGTAGTATGTTGCCAAAGTAAAGAAAGCGAAGTTATAATTTTTATGTATTGTTAAAATATTGCAGGTTAGAGAGTAACTAAGTAATATCATTTCATTCGCTTTAGTCGTAATTATGTGATGCGCGAACGAATATTGACGCATATTGAAATAATTTTCGCAAAATCTCAAAATTTAATCAACATTTTTGAAAAATTTGAAGCCTAGAATTTAAGTTGAGGTACAACCTATCCTGTCACCCAAATTCGTTTCATTCTCTGCAGTCTTTATTTCGTGATGCTGGAACAAATTTTCGGCATTTTAAAACGATTTTCGAAAAATCTCAAAATGTAAGCAAAATATTTTAAAATTCAACGCCTATAAATTAAGATTAGTAACTACCTATCATATCACTCAATTTCGTATCATTCATATTAGTCGTTATTACGTGATGTTTGAAGAAATATAAACATATTTTGAGAGAATTTTCACAAAATCTCAAAATCTAATAAAAATGTTTAAAAAATTGGACTCCTATAGTTTATGTTGAGCAACCATCTATCGTGTGACCAATTTTCATATCATTCGCTTTAGTTGTTATTACGTAATACAGGAACAAAGATTCACTCAGTTTTAAACGATTTTCACAAAATCTCGAAATCTGATGGATTTTTTTTAATTAGCTGCTTATAGTTTAAGGTGAGTGACCACCTATCCTTTCACCAAATATCATTTTTTCACCTTTGCAGTTATTACGTGATGTGCGAACACAAATTTACGCAGTTTGAAACGATTTTCGCAAAATCTGAAAATCTAATCAAGATTTTTTAAAAATTCGACGCCTATGTTTTAAGTTGAGTGACCACCTATCATGTCACTCAATTTCATATCATTCGCTTCAGTCGTTTTTACGTGATGCTTGAACTCAAATTTATGCAGTTTGAAAGGATTTTCGCAAAATCTCAAAATCCAATCAGGATTTTTTAAAAATACGACGCCTATGTTTTAAGTTGAGTGACCACCTATCATGACACCCAATTTCATATCATTCGCTTCAGTCGTTTTTGCGTGATGCTTGAACACAAATGTACGCAGTTTGAAACGATTTTCGCAAAATCTGAAAATCTAATCAAGATTTTTTAAAAATTCGACGCCTATGTTTTAAGTTGAGTGACCACCTATCATGATACCAAATTTCATATCATTCGCTTCAGTCGTTTTTACGTGATCCTTAAACAAAAAAAGCGTCACGGACAGAATGACAGAATGACAGACAGACAAACTTTTTTTTGAGGGTCGTATCGGATTCCCGGGTGCTTGAAACGGATAGAAATCGCAAAATTTTTTAATTCAAAGAAATGTACAGACAAAAGTCTAATTTTATTTATATAGATATCTGTTATTAACTGAAGGTGCTTAGTCTTTGTGTAGATAGAAATGCATATACGTGCTAAGCTATTTTCGTTTTTAAAATATAAGATTAAATGGGCCCCCATATTCACTCTCGTCCCTAGGCCTCCTAAAGCCAAGTCACGGCACTTTTGCTTCGTGGTTTTGAGGGAGGGAACCTTCCGTCTCTCTCCTCCTCAAAGCTACGCCCCCGTTACTTGAAAGAAAAGAAAAGGTATAGAAAGAAAGATGTGAAAACTGTATGTATCAAATTTTATCTAGAACTCTTTTCAAGTAATTAAAAAAAAATTAAGAATAGTGAAATGCGTTGTTTTACCCCCTTTTAAACTGCGAAATAATCTTGGATTTCTATTCTAAAACACACACACACAAAAGAAAGGCTGCCTCTGTCAAAAGCTTGTCATGCTTTTGACAGAGGCTCTCCGAGGCATCTTCTCCGAAACCATGCGAAGTTGAGTTTTGATGAAGGCAGAGTTATTCATTTTTTTTATGTAACATCAATCTAATATTTTAATATCAATTTGAGTTTAACGGGAATTTAAAGCAAAGTTAAAATTTATCTACGCATGAAAAAAAAAATGTACGTACTGTTTGTTCGAGTGTGATCATTATAAATAAACACTTTTTAAATATTGTCTTATCTGCGAAGGCTATACCAGCAGTTACCGATTGAGGTGTTGCGCATCTATATGCAACATTCCCACTTTCTAAGGAAAATGTCGCCTCCTAAAGGTTTAGCTTCCTGGTGTTGAAGGAGAGAACCTTTCGTCTCTCTCCTCCTCAAAGCTACGCCCACTTTACTTAAAAGTAAAGATCTAGAGAGAACGCTGTGAAAACTGTAAGTTACAAGTTTTATCCAGAACTCTTTAAATAATAATAAAAAAGTTTCAAGAATAGTGAAATGCGTCCCCCCCCCCATTTTTAAATTGTGCTTTTCATTTTACGAAACTCGACGAGCATTACAATTTCGATTTACAAGATTCCATTCAGGGGCGTAGCCAGGGTGTAGGTGATGGGGCTGCAACCACCCCCGTAATGAGCGAGCATAAGGTATTGAAAAAATTACGTACTCGTGGATAAATTTTAAAGTTCCCCCATGGGAAATTTGACTTTCATCTACGGATCTGAGCCAATCTTTCTATTACCTTTAACCAAGCTCTTCCAACGGAAAAGATTTATAAACTCGATTCATGAATTTCTTTTTTATTTTCTGTTTGTTTGTTTTTTAATTTTTTTTTAAATTCAGTTTTATAAGTGAACATTTTTATGCAAAAAGAGGGCCCATTCCGACACCCGTAAAGGGGAAAAAAGATACGTTATATCGATTTTTATAAATTATATTGCTTTCCAGTTGTTGAGTACTCAGACAACCCCCACAAAAAATCCATGCTACGCTACTGATTCCATTACATTGACACATACAGATGAAAGTAATTTAAGAATATTAATAATAATTCAATGATTTTTCTAATTTTTTTTTTCGAAAAATTACGGGATGAATTTTTAGTTCTATTACACGGTTCTGTTTTTAATCAGTTTTTCCAAAAAATTGAATTATTTTCATACAAAAATCAATTATGAGAGTATATAATCTGACGTAACATTTTACTTCAAAAGACTGTTTAAAACAACCAGAAATTAATGTTAGTACATTCGTATACATAAAAAATCCAATTTTCAATGCCATTTCAAGTTCTATTTTATAGTCAATGTGTTAAAAAAACGCCTGACTTGTGTCGGGTTGATTTTACTGATGAGTGCGTTGTTCTTCACTGAGACTATTGCTTGTAGTAAGGGGACAACCATAGTGACTATGTTCGTGGCATCAGGAATAGGATGGATCGACGATAGTACGTTGCAGATCACGTGGTTTTGCCGCATTCCCCTGACAACAAGAAAGCGATGCACCTTGGAGTGCCTTGGAGTGCTGGTTAAAAGTAGTTTTATTTATTTTCTTCAACGGGCAATTTTATTCATTGTTACTGTTTCCAAGACAACCAAACCGCAAGATTTCATAGCGAAATTTTTAAGCAGCTGTTATGTTTAAATAATATATGCCTAAATATGTTTAAATAATATATGCCATGGACGTCCGTAGAAATTTTTTCAGAGGGACACCCTGCCGTAGTCAAGGTAACGACAGAGAAAATCGCTCGAAAACTAGTTCGGCAAGGAAAGTTGCTCGGATTTCCTTTAGTGTGCTATTCCTATTAGGTACCTAGTTGACAAACTTGTTAAAAAATAATGAAAACTATGATTTACTTCCTATTTTTACTACACTTGGCAAAATCATGCAACCCCAGTCGGCAAAATAAGCAGATCCAGTCCTAGGGTGGAGCGAACAGTGCGACCTCACCGGGCGCCCAAATACAATACATATAAGTATTCAGCGCCGGCTAAAGGTACCAGCAACTCGAACAGCTGCCTGGGACGCCATCAAAGCACGATCTATGGGGAAGAACTATTTTTTTTAAGGTTCATCTAAAGCCCGGGTTTTCTACTAGCGTCGACGCCAAGCGCTAGCCTTTGACAACCGCGAAAAAGTGCCCGGGGTGACATCCGTGAGAAACTGTCCACAACTGTCGCGAAAGGGTGGTTTCCTACTGGCGCGCGAGCGCGTGGCATTTTCTGCGTCCACTTTTTGAACGACGATTGTTTTTCAGAAGATTGAGTTTTGCAAATCTGTTTGCACCTGTTCTTATCAGCATACACCTTCAAAGAAATGTATGCCTATACTTAGTTTAGCTAATCCGCGACAACGTATAATTACCGCTAAAATAATTACTGATATATGACTGAAAAATCATAGAATGAAAAATTAAATTATTGTAAAATTATTCTAACATCTCATTTACAGACCCACACATTTTGATCTGTGATAAAAAAAAATATTTTTCTTCAATTCTGAGTGTTACATTTTTTACATAATGATTGATATTGTTATTGCGAAATTACGGAAAATTATCTGCACGAAGGATCTAGGCCGAGAGGTACATAATGATTGAATCAGTGCCTTAAAAATAAGGAGGCATAGAGGGGCGAATGCCCGGACCCCCGCACGTAGGGGGCCTCAAAAAATCCATATAACTATTTTCCCAAACTCTTGGAATTTATTTTCTTTCTTTCTTTCTTTTTTTTTTTTTGTGTGTGTGTATTGACTAAATACTTAAAAATATATCTGTTCTATCTTGTTATATCTGTTATTATCTAAAGCGTTTAATTCTGTCTTTAAGTACATACAAATGTATGTACGTGCTAATTTATTTTCGTTTTTACCAAATATAACATTAAAAGACCCCCCCCCCCCATTCACTCTCGCCCCTGGACATCGTAAACCCAAGTTACGGGACTGGTGCGGCGTGTTTTTTGCTTGGGATAGTCTGTAACTCTGACTGAGTTTCGAAAGGGGTTTGAAACTCGTTACATCAAAATGATGTAGATCTATCTCACTTACAAAATCTTGGAGTGTTGGTTAAAAGTAGTTTTATTTATTTTCTTCAACGGGCAATTTTATTCATTGTTACTGTTTCCAAGACAACCAAACAGCAAGATTTCATAGCGAAATTTTTAAGCCGCTGTTATTGAATTCAAAATCCCCGTGCACGCTTTCATTTTTCTTTGAGTTCGAATGCGATGCCTACCGTGCCGGGCCGTCCCTGCCGCAGCCCGATGACCGAAATGAATGAGTCTGTCCTGTTCTTCTTGGGTAGACAGACGAAAATACTGAAATTTTAAGAAGGAGTAATGTAAAACATATCTTACGCTGTAGGAGTGGCAGAACTAAACGTATTACTTCGTAGCGCTGCAACACGAATAAAGCGTCAATTACTTCGACGATACTTATGTCCCTCATGACTGTATGCATTACCAAATACAACGGTGATTCCTTCTCCGCATGAGCCGCTACTTGCACTGTCTGAATAGAGGTGGAGAAAAAGAGACATTAATCACGTGGAAAGCATCCATTATAAAACATTTTTTAACCAGTTCTTAACTGCACATGTACACTAGGATGTAGACTACAGGCCTCACCATGGCACAGTGGTTATGTCACTGGAAATAGTAGATGCGCGAAGCGTGAAGGTCCCGGTTCGGGTACCATCGAGGGACCCTCGACCTAACCGTTCGGAGTTTTCCGTGGTGTCCTCCGAAACTTAGCGTAAATAATGGCCAGGACCCCTTAGAAAGACCCCTACGGAGGGCACTTCTCCTTGTGCTGGTCTTCTGACAGGGATTTATAAGTGGACTTTGAGCCAAGGACACAAATCCGATTTACATGTTCACAACAACAACAACATGTAGACTACATCCCGATTCTAGTCAAAATAAATAAATAGATATAAAAATACT
Organism: Cheiracanthium punctorium; assembly: GCA_038373885.1. Taxonomy (NCBI): domain Eukaryota; kingdom Metazoa; phylum Arthropoda; class Arachnida; order Araneae; family Cheiracanthiidae; genus Cheiracanthium; species Cheiracanthium punctorium. Next base: position 63,594 of record JAWZYV010012048.1, read on the forward strand.
AAGGGGACAGGAAATAAATATCGTTTTTTCATATGTCTACGTCCCACCAGTGGCATAGTGCATAGCACACTGAACTGGGAGACGGAAGATGCCTGGTTCGAAACCAGGCCGCGTCCGCCAACCTAACCGTTCGAGGTTTTCCGTGGTTTCCTCCGAAACTTCCTCCGAACGAGAGTAAATACGGGTTAGGACCCTTAGAAAGACCCCTACGGAGGGCATCCCACCCCTCAGCCTTGAGCCCACGAGTAGCTAATCGGCCGTAACCCCACAAACAAAAAACAAATTATATGTCTACTGAATCTAACGATGCGAAATTTTTGTTTTGTTTTTGTATTGTATGGTTACTGTAACGCTTACGCTAGGGCGATCTGCCAAGGATGAAGGGTGCCTTCATAGGAGGACTTTCTAAGGGGTTCTAACGCGTATTCACGTTACATCTGTAGAAAACCTACCAAAACTCCAGACCGTTAGAACGACAGCTGCGCGATGGGACCCGAACCCGGGACCTTCACACTTCGGCCATCTACCATTTTCAGTGACATATCCACTGTGCCATGGTGAGGTGCGAAATTTGGCATGTGAGGTTTTTTTTCTTTTTAACATAGGTGCTGGATTAGACAGCATTTTCCAAAATTCGTAACCGATATGGACGGTAGGGGGCCAAAACATTCTTATAACATATTTCGCGTGTTCTGGAAGAAAAAAGAGATATCCATAAAATTCTTTCTGTAAAATACAACACTCGTGAATACCTACAATTCCATTTCAGGAGATTATGAAAGTCGTTCTCCAAGGAGGACATAGGTAAAAGAAGGGGGGAGGGTAGCCATCTTTAATGAAAGAATAAAAAGTATTATCTATAAATTCTTGTCTTAAGGCTGTTCTGTTCAACTTGAAAATCATGCAACTTTTGAACAGCTTTCTAAAAAAATTTAATTGCGCTAGAGACTCGGAAAAATTTATAATGCCTCTTTACAAGTTATACTACGAACTTATACAAACAACCCAGATAGCACAGCAAATTGCATCAAACTTCCAGCAAGCTTGATTTATCGACTCAATAAATTTGAATGAAGCTTGAAAATTTCAAGCGTATAAGCTTAATGCAATCTTGAATCAAGTGTTCAAGTTTACACTTGCCCAACTTGCATTAAGTTTGACATAGCAAGCTTGAATCAAGCTTGACGTAGCAAGCCTAATTCAAACTTAAAAAAATTTCCCTAAAAAAAAAATTATTCTTAAGTACATGGGGTACCGGTCGAATTCACTCCATACATATTATTTTTGCACGCATTTACCCTTCTACGCTAAAACCTCAAGTTATTTTAATGTATTTCCGTCTAACGTCCACGACTGGGATCGATCTCGGGACCTTAACTGTGGGAAGCCAGCGTCCTAACCACCATGCCAATCTCACTCGTGATGATATGACTAAAATTTGAAGTGACTAGTACGGTTGTCACGCCGTTTTTTGGCGAGATTGATCAGTATTCGCCGATGCCGATCAGTTTCTTTTATTTTTCCATGGGATGAATCAAAATTAAAATAATGTTATGCGTGATTCATAGACTTTACTAATAGGGAAATAAGCATAATATAAACTTAAAAGCAGCACACGTTTTAAAACTTTCAACGCGTTAGAACGCCGTAGAAAGTCATCCTCCCAAGGCACCCCTCCCCCCCCCTGGCAGATCGCCCTAGTGTAGAGTTAATCACACACAATTTTAAAACTTTCAATATCGCAACACTCATGTTGGGCAATATTGGCGAAAATCGAGACAAACGACTGATTTTGAAATCAATTTTTGTATTTTATTTTGAAGAATTTCAATATTTGGAAATATAGAATCTTTTTTTTAATTCTATGGTCAAGTACATTAATGACTAATGATAAATTATTTGTTATGTGGACGTGGCTTTCCAAATCAAGCAGTCACCAAGTTGTATTCAAGCTTGACAGTTCAAATGACATAAAATCCGGCGGGAAAATATTTGCTGACTCAATTTTTTTGTAATCTCCAAGCTTGCTGCAAGCTTAAAATGAATTGAACTGTCAAGCTTGTATTATAGGTCAAATTCAAAGAAATGTCAAGCTTGATTTAAGCTTATGTGCTGTCTGGGAATGAACCTACAGGAGTTACAAAACACTCAGTAAAAAATGCTAAACATCCGAATTTCGCGATATTTCCAAAAACGGGTTAACGCCTCGGAATTTATTTTTGAAGGCGATTTTTGTGAAAGTTGCACGAGAAAGTGAATTTTTTCTGAAAGTTGCACGAGACATACAGCTTGACTGTCAATGGCACACCTGGCTTGTGCGGCTGCTCTGTCAGAAAACTTCTTTAGCTCTGTGACGCCAGATGGGCTATTCGATCGACCGCCATGTTGGTGGTAGTTCAATGGATCGATGGCAACCGCTGCACTTTTTCAGCGTTGGGCAGTCTATCCAGTTGGCTTTCTATATTGACATGAAAATGCTTGGTTTAACGGTCTCGAAAGAGAGAACGTTACGTCATGCTGTACACTTTAAATGGACTATATTCCGTATCCGGTGCTTGTTTACATATCAATGTTTGTGTTTACGTTTCATTTGGTGATCGTTCTGGCGCCAGGGTGGACGATGTACAGCGGGAGTCCAGTAACCTACCGGTGGTATTTTTGACTGCCAACCATAATAGAACGCGTATCAAAGGTCTATGTATCAAAGCGTAAGCCGTTGTGTGTTAGGGACATTTCTGAGCGGTTAATTAAAAAATTAAGGTAAGTGCTTTTTTTTAACGAATCTTTGCAATGTTTAAGGTTTTAATTGTGCATTTTAAATTCATATTTGATGTTTTTATGTTGTCGTAAGTGCTATTTATGTGCTACTCTAATCATACTGACTTTATATGAGGTGTACAACTAGGTTGTTTAATTGTTAGTTGAAAACCGGCCAGTGTTTGCCCAGTTTACATTAGCTTTACAACTAGGTTGCTTAATCCACTGTAGTTTTTTTAGTTAAAAACGGTCCACTGTTTGCTCATTTTAAATTGCCTGTTACTGAATTTGCTGACGTTTTTTAGGTTAAATATGGACGGTGTGTTTCGATGTTTTTGTTAGTGAAATATATGTGCAATTTTAATGTGTTAAAGTACTTTGACTTTGCTGATCGTGCAAGTGGTTGGCGACAGTTTCTGGGGCTTGGCAACCCCAGCGACTGTCATATTTATATGTTGTGAATAGTTATTTATATATATTTTAATTGTGAATAGTTATTTATATGCTACACTATTCCAGAGTAACATAGGCTAAAATTCATGTATTTGACGCGCACAGCCAGCTGCGTCAAAAAAAGGGTCTCTAGATCTGTGGCACGCGATGAACGTTTCGATCGTCCGCCATCTTGCTGGTAGTTAAGTAGAGCGATGGCAACGGCTGCCCTTTTTTCAGCGTTGGGCAATCTATCCAGCTGTTCTCGCATTCTTCCATTTTTTCGGCAGATGTCGGTGCTGTTAAAAATAATCGTGACCATTTTTTTACGGGAAATGACGTGCTAAAAAGTAAAGGATTCTCGTGCAGCTATGTCACCCGCAACTATTTTTATAGAAATCAAATCTATTCTTCGTGACTGGCAACAGTCAAAACGTCAGAGTTTGGTGTTCCCAGAGAGGGAACACTGCACGTTAAAGGGTTAAGCGTACATGTCGTTTTCTGGAGTCAACATAAATTCACTAATTATTCACACAGAAAATTATTATAGCCAAAGTATATAAGAAATTATTAATAACTAGGGACCAAGACCCCTAGACTCGCTACGCTCGCTTTTCGTATACGGCATTTGGCCCCTAATGAGGCTTTTTCGTAAAAAAGGCATAATTTCAACAGACAAAACCCAAAGATTGGATCAGATAGAATGTTACCGAGCTACACATTGCTTGGTTCTTGAATGTTCCTTGCACATAAAAATTTAAACTTCACACTATTTTCAATTGTGTAAAACCTATGGAGCACACTAAGTATTTGCCACGCATGGGGAAAAATCATAATTTGGTGACTTACGTGCGTGTGTAGTTGAAAGTACTTCACATGTTTTCTTTGATAAAAACTACGGAACAGCTAGAATAGCTTGCCATCAATGACGACTTTTCATTATTTCGCGATTTACACATGCTCATAAACGACAATTACTGCTCATGTAAGGTTACCGGGAAAACCGTTATCCATATATTCATAATCCTTTGCAGATCGGCGTATTTAGCACTGCGAAATCTATCATCTCGCCGCGCTAGCAAATATCCAAGCTGTACTATAACTTGTATAATGGCATAGTGAACGCCGCCAAATACTCCTACTGGTGGCAAATACCCAAGCTGAACCTAACCGGCTTTAGTATAATCTGTATTTTAATTACTTTTCATATTCAAGATACTGGGTGCTAACATTTGGATTACGCGGTTTAGATTCACCCTCTTGGAGAGATAGCCTTTTCCAGATCGTACCTCATGCTAAAAATGGCGCTTTTAAAATCAGTTAAAATTAGTTATTCTGTTTTGAAAAAAAAAACGAATAATCGGGGATTCTAAACTCCAGTTATCTAAGAGAACTTATTTGAAAATCATCAACTTTGTGTAACACACTTTTTTATTTTTTCATACTTTTTAATTTGGCTCAAAATGTGTGTAATTCTACATATTTATCACTTTCAAAAGATTCTACATACTTGGAATATTGCTTTGTTGCAAAAGCATGAATGAATTTATCTTGACGAAAATTGCCAAACCTGGCAACCATTATGTTTATTTTTTTCAGTTTTTTATTAATATCGTCTGAAATAATTCGAGTTTCGAAATTTAAGGCAGTTTATCGGCTTCCTCGGAATTTTCCGAATCTGTGGACACTTCGTCGAAACTCAAATTCCCACGGTTTCGGAGAAGATAGCAGAACAAGCTATTGACAGCGGCGGTGGCGGCAGCGGCCGTTACTTTTCTTTTTTAGAACAGAGATGCAGTCAATCCTGTTTAATATAACAGTCATTTTGCCATGAAAAATGATTCCAATAAGCGGATGTTCTGTTATCTGGTATCCCATTAACAAATTACTATGTTTCGACGCATTCAAAGTTCATCGCATTAAGCGAGATATAAAAGAATATATCGCTAAATGTAATGAACTTTCAATCAGTTAAAAGAAACTGATATTCCATTAAGCGAGCTCGGCTCTATTTTCTTCACAAAGCACGTGCTATGCCTTCGAGCGGTATCTATCTAGATAATCGTCTTATAATAAATGTCGCCATGTCTGATTCGGAATTTCGCGGCAGTTATTAATAGCAAAAGAATGAAAGAATAATGAAAGAGAGTTCTTAATATTTGGCAAAAACATGAAGGCCAACAATTCACAAAAGAATATGTCTTCGTGTACAGAGAAAAATGCCTTCTTGAAAAGCAGTTTGCCTGTAGATGTTTTACAGCAAATGTGTCCAATAGGCAGTGAAGATTTTATCAGTTGCTTATATTCATTTGATGTTCGAGAGAACGTTTCGAGGCACATGTGGGCAGCCTCCGCCAGCGGGCCGGATGTGACCCACCACGGCTTTTTATCCTGCCCGCAGAACATACCTAAATCCCGTACAGAACCCTTGTAAACCATTCAAAATCCCAATGATACTTCCCGCAACTTCGCTAACATCCTCAAATTTACGAACGGCTTTTTCGATGAAAATCTCATCCAGTTCACCATAATTATTGCAATAGGAAAAAAAAAAAAAAAATCTTAGATCTGTTACTTATAAAACCAAAATTATATGAAAATTGGAGCAGAACTTTCAATAAAAGACTGCGTTCTATTTTTAATGTAGTGATTTTATTTTCTAAAATTTACGTAACGCACACATTAATGTTATTCTTTTACACACAATAGAATTTAGATGTCAAAATTTAATGTGTTTGGAAAGGCTCTTTCAAATCGGAAAAGCGCATTTACCACTTTGTTAAATTAGATTTTTCTTTTTTTACTTTTGAATTCCAGAAAGGGAAAAAAAAAAATTGTTTTTTCGTTCTGCACGCGTGCGTGCGTGTGTGTGTGTGTCTATTGCTATCTAAACAAAAAGATTTTAAAGAAAAAAACAAAAGCAGGATTTCTTTCTTTTTGTATTTATTTATTTACTGACTTACTACTTAAAATAAAAAGAAAAATACAATAATCTAAAACTAATTAAATGAGAAGCAATTACAAGATTTCGATTAAAATAGTTCCGGCAAAATACAGCTTTGCCTAAAACTAGTAAAAGGATTTATCTGAAATGGCTTTTAGAGTGCATGTTATCGCTTCTTCAATGAAATAAGTACTAGATCCAATGGCTCTCTGCTGTCTGAATGAGGAATTGGGCAATGTATCGATACATCAAAAACCACCGATCGATACATTTTTTTAGAAAATCGATTCATCGAAAAGAACGTAGTAAAACGCCAACGATATTTCCTTTGTGCAAGAGAATCTGAGATCAATTTCATTAATATTCACTCTTCATTAATGAATCAATTTAAACAGAAGGAAGTCAACAGGGTTCTGGTGTTAGATCGAACTAGTTAATCAATTTCATCAAATTCAATTTGGGGCCATTCCAGGCGCGCACACAGGATTTTTGGCTGGGGGCGGTCCAACTTTTACAGTTTGGGGGGGTGTCCAACTTTTAGGGATGTTCCAGATTGACAAAAATCAGTGATGAAAGAGCTCGTTTTCATTAGATGGAATTCATCACAACTCGTCCCATCCAGTTCCCTAAGAATACACTACACACTACAATAGGAAGCAAAGTAATAGTTGTACAGTTTTGAGAACGAGATGGTGTTTTATGTTCGCTTTCAGTTCGTTTTTGAAAAGTTGAAGAAAACGAGAAAAAAATTTCTTTTTTCATTTATTAGAACTGAAACTATTGCTACCTTTTTTTGGAATTATTTTATTTACTATAGATATAGGATAATAATCAATCAAAAAAAAAAAAAATCAAAGCCGATGGGGGGGGGGGGTCCGGACACCCCTGGACCCCCCCCCTTGTGTGCGCCACTGGGCCATTCATAAACTATATCACACTTTTTTCAATATTTTTGACTCCCTCCCCCATTTTGTCACAATGCGTCGTACTTCAACATTCCATGTCCAGGCGCGCAACCAAGGGAGAGGTTTTTTGGGTTAAAACCTCTCCCAAGAGAAACTTTTGTCTTTTTTTTTTTTTTTTGTGATAAAAAAATCATTAGGCAAAAAGTCTACTCCTTGTGTTTACAACTGAGGAAATTGGAAACTTTACTTGAGAAAACTTGTGTTTTTTTCAAACCACCAAATTGAACTCCAAAAGCAAATCGGCAAACTGGATCATCTACCGAAACTGCAACACTTAAAACAGCTGTGTGCCACTAAATGGATTAAAAGGCACGACAGTATCTGTGCGTTTTTCGAATTGATAGGAGCAATTCTCCGTGCTTTGCAGAAAATCTCAACAATCTAGTCAGAATGGAAAGCAGCGTCAAATGCTGAAAATGTGTGTGCAATTCAAAAACTTTCATTTTATGATTTCATTGTCTATCTTGCAAGAAGTATTCACTTACAGTCTACCTTTGAGCAAATATTTACAAAACATCAAGATTAATCTATCAGATGCAGTTGGATAGGTTACAGATGTAGATACAATGAAGAACAGCGCCTTAACTTAGTAAATGATTTTCTAGCCATATTTATTTCAGCCAGTAAACTGTGTGAAGAATTTGATATTCCTATTAGTATGCCAAACGTAGTAGGTCGACAAATTAAGCGAAGCAGTGTACCGCCAGGTACTCTAGAAGAATATTACAGGAGATATGTATATATACCATTATTAAACATTTTTATTCGCCGATGCAAGATTTGTGGATCAAAAGAACATTTTGAATTCTTTTCAAAATTTGTTACCTCAGTGTATGACCCCAAACATGGAAAAATGTAATGTAAAACGTATTTTAGAACTGACATCCACATGTATGAAATAGTAGAGGGTTCCGTGAGAGATGAATTCGCCATGTGGTATCGAAAGTTAGATCACCAACAAATACGACAATAAACGCACTGAAAGCCTTTTAAAAATACTTCCTAATATCTATAGGCTGTTTCAAATAAACGGCCACATTACCAGCGACAAATTGTACTGGTGAGTGTTCTTTTTCAACACTTCGCCTTTTAAAAGCCAATCTTCGAACCACAAATGGTGAAAGCGGACTAGCGATGTTGAACATCCACAAAAACGTCCATATTAGCCCGAAGAAGAATTGAATGAACTGGTGTAACAACCCCGACGCTTCGATATTAAATTATAACATTATCAATTTAACCTACTTAACCCTTTAACGCGCAGTGATCCCACTCTGGGAACACCCAACTCTGACGTTTTGACTGTTGTCAGTCACGAAGAATAGATTGGATTTCTATAAAAATAGTTACGGGTGACATAGCTCCACGAGAATCCTTCACTTTTTAGCACGTCATTTCCCGTAAAAAATGGTCACGATTCTTTTTAACAGCATCGACATCTGCTGAAAAATGGAAGACCACGAGAACAGCTGGATCGATGGCCCAATGCTGAAAAAAGGGCAGCCGTTGCCATCGCTCGACTTAACTACCAGCAAGATGGCGGACGATCGAAACGTTCATCGCGTGCCACAGATCCAGAGACCCTTTTTTGACGACAGCTAGCTGTGCGCGAGCACAGCCAGCTGTCGTCAAAAAAGTACATTCGCTTGAGCTCAAATTGGGTATATATATGTTATAAACTACCATCGCAAGCCCGGTATATTTTGATGTGTATAGGGCTTATAGTTTTTATATAGGGCTACGGCAAATATTTCAATTACATTATGGCGTATGGGGAGAAATTTTTGAAAGTGCGCTCTAGCGTTTAAACGGCGCATTCGATTGAGCTTCATTTTGGTATATATGTTTGAATTATTCATTAATTAAAATTTATTTAAATGCTTGGTAATGATCTTAATCGTAAGTGTTCGGAAAGTCGAGTGGAGTCACTCCAGATTTTTACGAGATGTATGCATGTATGTGGTGTGTGTATGTGAATGAACACGATAGCTCCTATACGGGGCATTAGATTGAGCTCAAATTGGGTATATATGTTATAAACCACCGTCGCAAGACCGATATTGATTTTGGTGTGTATAGGACTTCTAGTTTTCCTACAGGGATACGACAAAGATTCCTTTTACATTATGGCCTATGGAAGGAAACTCTTGACAGTGCGCTAGCGTTTAAACGGTACATTCGATTGAGCTCAAATTGAAAAAACTAAGAATTTTTGCTGAATTATTCATGGATTAAAATTTATTTAAATGCTTGGTAAAGATCTTAATCGTAAGTGTTCGGAAAGTCGAGTGGAGTCATTCCAGATTTTTTTTGTATGAAATAAGATTACGGTTTACAACAAAAAACATAATTAATATATAACAGAAGAAAGTTTTCTTCCGATTGAACCCCTTATGATAGGAAAATCAAAAAATCTGGAGTGACTCCACTCGACTTTCCGAACACTTACGATTAAGATAATTACCAAGCATTTAAATAAATTTTAATCGATGAATTATTCAGCAAAAAACAATAGTGAAAATATGATATGATATTTGAATATTTCCCCAAAATTTGTGTATATACGTCATTAATTCAGTTTATTTGAAAACTAATAATTTGGTTCTATTTCACATAGATTAGCTAAACGATTGTCTGGAGGATTTTTGAAGAACAAATATTTTAATCACCTATAAAGTTCATAAAACACAACGTGGTCTATAACATGTATACCAAATTGAAGCTCAATCGAATGCACCGTTTAAACGCTAGCGCACTTTCAAGAATTTCTCCCCATATGCGATAATGTAAAAGAAGTCTTGGTCGTAGCCCTGTAGAAAAACTAAAAGTTTTATATACACCAAAATCAATATCGGTCTTGTGATGGTGCTTTATAACATATATACCCAATTTGAGCTCAGTCGAATGCCTCATTTAAACGCTAGCGCATTTTCAAGAATTTCCCCCATAATGTAAAAGAAATCTTTGTCTCTTAGCCCTGTAGAAAAAGTATAAGATCTATACGCACCAAAATCAATACCGGTCTTGCGACGGTGGTTTATAACATATATGCCCAATTTGAGCTCAATCGAATGCCACTGCTTAGGAGCTATCGTGTTCACTCACATACACGCAAACACACATACACACCTTAGAGTGCTAATGCAGATCATCACTGAAATGTGCACATAAAACTTCAAGCTAAATAGTCAGCTTCAAACTTTCTAGCACATATTCATTCACATTTCAATTAAGAAGTGTAGTGGTTAACAATGTTGGAAATTTTTTATTGTGTACAAAGTCACTAATTAATCAGAATTATTTTTTCAGAGTTACAAATGCTGTATAAATATTAACACTAATTTAGCTTTAATGATGTTTGATTAGGGTTTTTTTCTTCTAAATTTTAACGCAGGCCCCCTTGAAGCCCATAGCCCATAGGGAAGCATACTCAGCTTGATGTGTAATACGGCCCTATTTAGGTATGGTCCCCTTCCCTCGTGACTCCCTCCCTTCTCTTCTCATAATTTTTATGGTCTTGTAGTAGTTACGCTAGATTTGGATTCCATAAATTATTTACAAACATAGGTTCGCCTTAGAGTGCTTTTGAAGACGAGAAAGACTATTTGAAAGGGTGTGTGTGTGTGGGGGGGGGGGGGGGGATGAATACGAGTGTAATGTATTACGCACACACAATTCACTCATTTTTCTACAAACCATTTTTTGATTTTGAGTTTTCTTTTATTGTGGGTTCTAGGTAACTACCCAATCCACCCTTACCTGAATCAGGCTCGTTGTGACTCCCTCTTCCCTTGTCCTCCATATATGTATGGATATGGATGAACCGGGGCCTTCGCAATTAGTAACGGGCCTGCGCGTGTATTTTGATGAGCCATCCAAAGAGGCCTACGGATGCTCGAGTCTTCACATATACATCAGGCATTTCTTAACCTTCCCAGTGCTTTCAAACGTTATTTAATATAGTTTTAAGTAGTAATTGTGTTACTAATTCAACGAACAATCATACGAACTCATGATTAATTTGTTTGCTATGATACATATTGACATAAAGAAAATAGATGCATATAATTTGAAGGAAAAACAAAGTAGCGCTTACTCTCATGATTCACGATTGCTTATTTTAGTTTCACAAGTGGATATTTAATATACTTTAAAATAACTAAATACACAAATGAGAAAGACATTTTTATAATGAATATTTCATGAACGTAGTCGTATTTCCTACGTTATTTTAAACAATTCAAGATTAATCTTTAACAAATGATGTATTAAAGCGCATTTCAGTGTTTTCGGGATATCCTGTATATTGGAGAAAATTGATAAAATACGCTCTATAGCGCGATCCCTGAATTAATTATTCTTTAATAAAGAAATTTCATGTAGTATATATTATTCTTTTGTCGCTTTCTCAATGGAACTTTGGAATTGAGCAAGCATAATGAACGCTTGTACAAAATATTAACTACATTTGAAGTTTCTGTATAAACGGGCAAAAATCAATAATTTATAATTTACTGTATTTCTGCACTGTACCAGATGTAAGTCTGAATCACATAATCAAGGCATGTATAACTGATAAATAACATTTTCAACTGGCAAAATTAAATTGTCTAAATAGTATCACAACGTGATGCTTATTTACAAGAATAAAAACTACTCAAGTAAGTAATACGCGATTTCTGATTAAAATAATTTATTTATAAATAACACATGAATAATTATTCACTAAACATGATTTACATACATATTTTTAGAATTTTTAAATACATTATATAAGTATTCACGTACCTTTACATTCAGAGCAAAATGCTCGAATTTTAGGATAAATTTTCATGAAAGAAAATGGCGCAAGATTCACAAAACGATTACCTACATCTAAAGTTCTTTAGTACGACAAAAGTATAAAAAATTGTTTTAAAATAATAAAATAATATAACATTTATAATACTTAGAATAAAAAAATAGAACACTGTCACTGGGGGAAAACAGGTCTCAATGATAAACTCATTTTTAGTGATGGCAACTCATACGCAGGCCCGTTGCTAATAACGACGGCCCCGGATGAACGCACATATTTACAAAACGGCTGCATATTTTTCTTCCAAGGAGCAGTGTCTGAGCACGTAGAATATTGTGTGCATACTTTAATGTTATAAAATAAACTAGTCCTTTATGCCACCGAACACAACTTCTAGGCTACAACCCTTAGACCAAGGAATTATCCAGAACTTTAAGATGATGAAGTATCGGCATGAAGTGAAAGTGCATAGCTGAAATTGACGAAGGAACCAAACCTGTCGTGGACATATTGCAGGCAATGGGAAAGGCCGACAAACACTGGAATTGCATTGAAGCAAAAAAATTGCGAATTGTTTTAAAAAGGCAGGTTTTGTAAATGATGTTGAAGTCTGCAATTCTGCCGAGGAAAGTCACATTGACACTCATGTTGTTGAATAAATCAATAAAAATGCCACCTTATTTCTAATGGGTTGCAAGTGGACCCATCCACAACATTGAAAGATTTCGCCAAAATTGACCAGAATGTGGAAATTTGCGGAGACCTAATAGATGTAGACATTGTAGAAGTGATATCGCTCTCGGAAGAAGATGCTGATGAAAAGTGTGAACCTCCTGCAAAGATAACTTTTAAAGAGGCTTTAAATTCTATAAAAACAATGCGTGCATTCATTGAATCGAGGCCGAATATGACTACAGAGACATTTAAAATATTTAATTTTCCCAGACATTCAAAAAACCAAAAATAAATAAAAGAAAGTAGATACAAAATATGTTTAAAATTTTATGGACTTGGTTACTAATTTTAATGGTCTGCTGCTGGAAGAAAATCTATTTAAACTTCATAAAATATATCCTGCATCACTTTGTCAGGTTGAATACTATTTTTAAATGAATGATCTTTGTAACTACCGCTGGGATTGCTTTTAAAGCACTCTGACAAAGAAAATATATTTAATGTAATATAATACATGTGAGCCTAAAATCTACATAAAATAGACAAAATATAAAATTGCAAGTTCATGAAATAAGAAAATAAATAAGTAAGACAATGCAAATTAAAAATTATATTTTATTTCCTCATACAAAATACTAAATAACCCTAAAAAGATCCGTTCCATTTGAAACAATCACATTTTATGACAAAAAAAAGATATCTATAAAGCTATCTTTACAATTGAAATAACCCAATAACAGCAGTTCACCAAATAAAACCATTACTTAAAATCAATTAATTTTGGTAAAAAGATCGTTTCTAGGTAAAACTTATCAAAATAAATTATTGTGAAATAATCAATAAGCAACATTATTAACATCTGGATATTTGTGACAGTGCATGGAATCGAAATTCTGGATTGCTAAGCATTTGTCATTCACAAGGAATGTAACTTGACAAATATTAACAGTGAATTAATATCTGAGCAAAATGAAGTAGAAATATTTTACATTGAAGATTGTGTTGAATATCCCTGTTTTACATGGAGTTAAAGGATGTTTCACTATTACCAGCATGACTATTGGCAGATCCATTTAAAAAAAAGCACATTAAAATTTTACCTGTATATAATTAAATTATGTAACATAACAGGTTATGTAAATTTTACATAGCAGGTTATGTAAAATTGCATAAACCTGTATAAAATTACAGGTATATGTAATTTTACCCCTATAATATATTTTACACAGGGTGACGCAAAATGGTGCTGACTTGCTTTAATTCTTTATCTATTACAAATGAATGGGCAATGGAAATCGAAAAAATATTCAAAATAAGGTTGGGAAAAAGACTACAATGTTCAAACCCTGAATGTAAGAATCTTTGAAGAAAAAAAGATTTTAACTTTTTTTAAATGCACACAAAAATAAATGTTCAAACAGACTTCACTATGGGTTACATTTACATGAAAGCATTAAGTACATGATTCAGCCTAAAGAGATCTATAGATGAAAAAAACATAGCCACTAGATTATGGTTATAACACATGCTAATTTTCAAAAAAGGAGAATTTTTGTAAATCAGATGAAAGAAAGAAAGAGAAATCAAACATTTATTCATTTACCTAACTTTTTACCTATTAGCAGCAGAGGCTCATCATTAGGGGGCAGAGTGGCCTAGCCCTGCCACCTAACTACTATCAATCAAAATCTCTTTATTGTGCAGCAACGATCTTTTGATAATTTACCTTTATTGAAAAAATGCACCCACTTTATTGTATTTTAATACCATTCATTAAAAAAAAAACCACTTAAGGAAACAGTTACATTTTTCCCCTATCTAAGGCATGCACATGCCAAGTGCTTGAATGCCCTGAACTTTATGTTTTTCTAAGCAAAAGTCTAGCTAAATTGACGGGGCATTAATTTGGCTGTATTTGGGACACAGATCTTCAGGGGCCCTGGCATGGTGTTCTTCATTAATGAAAGAGGGAAATTTTGCCAATTGTTAGCTACTGCCGAAATTTTTCTCTCATTAGGAAATCAATTTTTATTTGCACTATCTTATAGTCCCTTTGCAGTTTGATATTTTTTCTAGTTTCTTTTCTTGATTTACGAAATGGGATTTGCAAATGTAACTTATACATTAATATTGGTTTTAAAATAAATATATCATTTAAAAATTATGAACAAGAAGCTTTACAGAACATAAATACCAAAGAAAAAATAAACATACTGGGGAAAATAGCTTTTTGATTAGTAACAGAGCAAACTTTTTAGTATAAACATAATTAGATAAAAATAGCAAAATTTGAAAAGTAATTTTGATTATCATTTGCCCTTTGAAAAATTCTAAATACTTATACTGTGTGCACGGGGATAGGTTGATCTGTATGCATGCATTTTTCCCCCGATTTGAGCTGATGCTACTTTTTGGGTCAAACACTGAAACAAGTCACAAGCCACCACTGCCTATTAGAACGTTGTCTTTGAAAAATCTTTATAGTAACAGTGCAAAACATTTCAGCTCAAATAAGGTGAAAACATTTGGTTTAGTGAAAATAAGATTTTTAGCTTTAGTTAAGTTAATAAGATGACCTACAAATCACAGATAACATGAGTGTAGAAATGGAAGAGATCAAAATTGGCAATTAACAGAGCTTCGTCAATATTCTAGGACAGTACTTGTTTTCATTTCTACTATGTTTAAAAAGATTACCCATTAAATATCAAAATTGGGAAAGACATAAACTTGAAAATAGGAAATCATATATTTTCACAGACATGAAGAATACATTTTCATCAACATTTTACAGTTTTAGCATATAACTGTCCAATAAAGCAAACCCAAACTACCAATGGCATGTAAATTCAGTTTAGATCAACAATAACCCTTTGGATTTTTTATTTTAATCTGTCAGTATTGCTTACAGAAGCACATAAGCATACTCATAAGTAATATGAACACTAAAAAAATTGGTATTACATGATTAAAACAAAGAAAGAACTTTGTATCTAGCAAACATAAACATTAAATAAAACACTACAGACTGTTTTGGACGGTACAAATGCAATCTACCCTTCTTCAGCTGTAAAAAGTTCCTCTTTCCACAAAGTTCACTCACATTTTGCATACATAGAAGGAAGAATTTCTTTTTACAGCTGAAGAAGGATGGATCCATTTTACCAGCTGAAAAGGTCCATATTTTTTTATGTTATATATATACAGGGGTCGCGCTGTCGATCGCCAACATCGCAAATTGCGAAAATAAAATTAGTTTGGCGAAAGAAAATATGTTTTGGCAAAAATATTGACAATTGCTTTTCTTAATGATGTGCGGAAAACTCTAATTTGGCGAAATGTTAAAAAGAGCCAGCGCAACCTCTGTATATATGTGTTACATAAGTTCTTTATTTGTTTCAAACTCATAAGTTCTCTACAAAATCAACACAGTTTGCCGGTATGGGATATGTTTTACAATCATGTAACTTAGAACAGAAAAAATTTGATTACTACAAAGCAATACTAAGAATTTTGTTATATTAAGTGGTTTAATTTCGATGATCAATTTTTAGATATCGCTCTGAATAAAATATACAAAGATCACATGAACAATATAATAACTGGATGATTAGTGAAGGAAAGTTGTGTATGAAAAGTGGGGAGCTATGCAGCCTGTGTGATTCTGAGATAAAATCATGGGGGAAAAGTAAAAAGCAGAATCAATGATTAAATCTTTTTAAATTGATAGTACTATGGATGGCTCTGAGGATGATTTATGATGGGATACTGATGACGAAGCAAAATTTGCTCCATAGGTACAGGACCCACAAAATGATAAACAAATTTCTCAACAATGAAAGCGAACATGTATTTGAGGACCTATTTGCCTTAGATCATCGCTCCCAATCAGTAGTTCACAAACCCCCATGGTTTTACAAGTTATATAAAGGGGGTTTATGAAAATAGTATACTAGGATACATAGGCTTGCCAGATTTCTGAAATATTCAACCTGGACACCAGAATGCCCCCAGTTTCAGGTGTATTCAAGAGTTCATTTGCCCGATCTGTGGCTGAACACGTTTGCACTCTCAACTGGGAGACGGAAGACGCCTGGTTTAAATCCAGGCCGAGTCCGCCAACCTAACCGTTTGGAGTTTCCCGTGGTTTTCTACGAAACTTCGCGTAAATATGGGTTAGGATCCCTTAGAAAGTCCACCATGGAGGGAAATCTCCTCCCCTCGGTCCAGATTCCTGGCCGTAACACTACATTTACATTTCCCCCTCAAGGGTACACACTTTTGGCGGGTTTTTGGAGTGTTTTAGAGGATAATTTATTCTCAATGCTAAGAATAAATGGTTACTGATTAAGAACCTGAACCTGGGGTATTAATAAATGACACAAGTATATAAATTTAAACATTTTATTTCTTGTTAATATTTATAAGTTGCTTAAGTAAAAAGAAACACTTTGAATGAGGAATAAAAATTTGAACAATACTTATTAGCAACCACCATTCTTCGGTAGTTCTCACTTTTTATACAGAACAGTGAAATAAATGACTAAGTAATTATCCTTAAAAATCCTTCACAGTTAATTATTTTTGACTTTTTTGGTCATTGGTCATCTATAATCAAATTTAATTTTTACCGGGACATGAAGTAAACTGGCCGGGATACCAGGATTTTGTCTGCAAACCGGGACGTCTGACAAGCGTAAGGATACAACAACTGCAAAATTCTTTCCGATTTTAGAGGGGGGTTGGGAGGGAGAAAAAGGTTGGGAACTACTGCCTTAGATAATGAAAGAGTGTACTGCTAGGAATTTTAAATACAATAATGAGTGTTTTATTTTATTTTTTAATGGTTTTAATTCTTATAAATTTCAATCTAATATTTTTTGTAAGTGTTCTATGAAATGACTCCAGATTTTGGTGATCTTTTTTGTAATCCAATTATAGTCTTATCTTCGGAAATATAGGGTAAGAACAGGCACATATTCACAAAAACATTTTGGGGGGGGGGGGGGTCCAAATGGTAAAAAAGGCAGAATTTCTCACAAAAAGACTATATTATTATCATTTTAGTACCAAAAATCAAAATTTCGGGATGGGGGATGTCCAGACCCCCACCCCCTTAAATACGTCCTTGGGTAAGTACATAAGAGTAAACAAAAAAACTTACTTTATTAATGCATACAAAAATGTGTAGATATGTATTGTTTTAATCTTTTATCATTTACTTTTAATTGATAAAAAATGAAATATAATTAATTTTAAATGAAATAATTTTTTATATGGAAAATGCAGTTTTCTTTTGTTGGAAAACTACTTAAAACTGGCTAAATAATAAATGACTTTTCACAAAAAATGAAATTAAGAATCTAAGAATTTTAAATTTAATTTTAAAAAAAGAAAAATAATTTTTTTGCACATTTATTTTCACTAAATATAGGTTTTTGTACTGAAAAATGGGCAACTCATTACTCTATAGTCATTCAGAGCTTTTTCAATTTCTTGCAATGTAAAACACCACCAATATGTATGATTTTACAGACTGAAAATGACACTTCTGCATCATGGGAAAACATTGCAATAGTTTTTTTATGAGCTGTTCATTGCATGCTTTTGTAGGGTTCTCAAAGGGATACCTTTTTAACAACTTTGAAAAGCCTAAAAATTTACAGCTTTTTCCATGGCTGCAGTAATCCTTTCATGCTTGTAGGGTAATGCCAGTTAGTGAGTGGATAAACCAGGCAAATATACATTTTGCACATATTTTTTCAGAATTAGGCTTGAGAGTTTTCAGACTTTGGATTGGCAATGCTAATTTCCTTCCATGAAATAGGAAGCTGTTTCATGTTTTACTCGTTAATCCAAAGCCAATATCTTATAATCCTTGCCAAATTTTTTACACAAATTACATGTAACATAAAATGTGCTTACATGGATAAATACGAAAAAATGCAATAAAGAAATATATTCCAATTTTTTTAAAAACAAATTGTGCTCAAGTGTTTGTTTACTGGTCCGTTTGCTGGACCATGTTATACCTATCTAACCTCTAATTTCTACAAAACTACCTCAGATTAGGTTTTGTTATAAAAAATAAACACTGACAATGCTCGGAACCTAATGTAAACAAATGGAGCAACCAACAAATATCATTCATACCCAAAATTAGAGTGAAAACCAGGAAGACCTATACTGCAACTATGCCTGGATTTTTATGGGTTCAAAACTCCAAACATATATCTTGCTGTTTTATAATTGTTCAAAAAACAATAAGTAAGAAAACAAATGCATCTGGAAATTTTTGGATAGTGATAGTAAATTTTAAAACATTCATGTGTTTTGAAGAAATCAACTTACTGAAACAAACCATGCATTTCTTTTGAGAAGGAAAAAAACTTAAACCTACTATTTATACAAATAATTTTCTTATTTTTAGAGTGATTTCATCAACTTTTCAAGTAAATTAGGCAAGTTGGAGTGTTTAAGAGGATTAATTTTGACAACAATGCGAAAAATTCCAGAGCTGGGGAATGAACCCAGGACTGCCGCTTAACGTGCAGGTGCTCTACCACTGAGCTACGCTGGGACAATTCCCAGATGAAATTTCTTGCATAACTGTGGACTTATCATCTTCTTCTGCAAACCACAGACTGAACAGATGAAACAATTAAATTGCGACAACTCCGATATGCAGCATCTGCAGCGTATTTAACACATTGTTATTTTACCATTAGCCAATAGAATTTACCTGATCATTCTTCACATAACAGATTAGGCATGCACTTATCACAGATTGCTTTTCAAATAACAGTAGCTGTATAAAAAAACAGGCTTAAATAATGATATTTTGTAAAAAAATTTTTAGACAAGTGGCTTCGAGGGGTGATATTAGCCACTTCTGCGTGTCATATTTTTTTAAAAGTAAGTTAAATATCAATACTTTTTTAAAAAATTTTTCTTATAACTTTTTGCGCAACTCAAAAGTTTTTTAATAAATTGCTCATATACAAGACAATTAGTGAGATTCACTACTGTTTTTTAGCAATAAGTCAGGATAAAAAAAGAGGATTAATCATGGTTAAACATTTATGTTTAAACTGTTTCAATATTCACAATTTTAAAATTAACACCATTGATTGATTCTAAAAGTGGAGTGCTCAAGCTTTGGATTGGACAGTTAAAAATGAAAACAAAATATTTTTGTTTCTAAGAAACATGTTGAATAGAAGTAATTTTTTAAGAGCTCATAAAAAAAATTCATTCAAAAAATAATAATATATTAAAATGAAACAGATCATTGTAATACATTTTTAAAACATGGTTTGTTCAGTTTTAGTTAACACGTCTTCCTTTAGAATTTATAGAATTTTCTTTTTAAGGAAATAATTTGTCAAATACTGCTGTCAATTTTTAATAAACAATTTTTTAAATAAAAATGCATTTTTTAAGTATCATCTTTGTGCAATAGTTTAAACAAACAAAAAAAAAAAAAAAAAATGCTTGCAACATTCTTTTACAAACACAAATTGTCAGCAGTAGAAGATTACTGACAAGGACATTTCCTTTGTCTATATCATTTATTTTTATAAAAGTAATTTACTTTAGGGTATGGTAACATAGTGAATATTGTATATCATACCTGCTAAAATCGTTTAGCATGAAAATGTAAAAAAAAAAAAAGTAATTTATTTTCAATAGATAATGCAAACATAAATAAACTATATCTCACTGATACATAATTACTGAACAAACAACAATGTGTATTATCATTTTAATATTAAACGTGCCTTGCTTACAATTTATAGGATAGGGTTCAATTACTGACCAAGTCCTGGATGTCTTAGGTCTGTTTTTTCACTGGATGTACTGCTGGCTGCTTAATATTATACCTCAATTATATATATAATCAACAAGCTCAATCTCGGTACAGACTCATAGCTTATAGGAAAAGTACCTATCAAACTATGGTAATCTGGATAGAATGAAAGAAATCAAATGCATTTTTTGTAATCCACAATTGGTTGCATATAATACTGTAATATTTTTTTTCAAAAAAAAGGAAAGGAAATTGAAGCAACATTTTAGAAAAGTTACTAAGAATACAAAGTGCAATAAATATGACTAGATATTTATCTCTTGTTTTGCTTAAATAAGTGAATCATAAAGGTTCTTTGGTTGCTTGTAAAATAATTCAAAGCAATTAAAGTCTCTAAAAGTTCCAAAATATACACATACAATATATATATATATATACATTTATATATGAAAAAGAGAAAAGTTTGCATATTTGAAGATGCCACAATAGGGCTTAATATCACATATTTAATAGCTGGTCATCTCTTTCGTCTTCTATTTTTAAGTGATCATCAATACCTCTATATGCTTGGGATTCTTGCCGGGCACCACAACGGCAGAGAAAATCACAGCCATCCTGAAATATACAAATAAATTAATCAACAAAACACAAGATTCAATTATGTACAGGAGTTCCTCAAATTCAAAAGAAATGTAACAAATTTAAAAGACAAATAAAAAGGTTGAGTATCTTTCTAACTTTATATATGGACTATGATGCATTTTCACCAGTATGCCCAGAAGCAGAACTTTTTCAGCCAATCTGTGGTGGCTTTTTAGGCACTGAAAATAATATGCAGCAAAACTTCGCAATGGAAAAAATGTTGTAGAATTCATTAAGCATACATAACCCTTTAACGTGCAGTGTTCCCGCTCTGGGAACACCAAACTCTGACGTTTTGACTGTTGCCAGTCACGAAGAATAGATTTGATTTCTATATAAATAGTTGCAGGTGACATAGTTCCACGAGAATCCTTTACTTTTTAGCATGTCATTTCCCATAGAAAAATGGTCACGATTATTTTTAACAGCACTGACATCTGCTGAAAAATGGAAGAATGTGAGAACAGCTGAATAGATTGCCCAATGCTGAAAAAAGGGCAGCCATTGCCATCGCTCGGCTTAACTGCATAATATTGCATTCTTCTGCATTTTCTAACAGGAAATGTTTATTTTCAGAATTAGAAGAGGAATCTTTTTCCATGACCGTAAAAAAGAATCTGCACATAATACTCTTATGAAAATAATCTGCAGAGTGTAAAGAAAAATCTATGACGTACATCTCGCGTCTCGCATTTTCTGCTACGGGGTCAGTATGTACTGTGAATTTAATGACTTACACAGATAATAGCAAATAAAGTCAGGACAACAGTAATGAAAATTAAAACAGTAGTAGTTAAGATAGCAATAAGATAGTAGTTGTAGTTTGTAGTAAATATGAAATCAATTTTTATAACTGACCACCTCTGCACTAGAAATAAAATATTCTGGTGTATTTTACAAGAACACAGATGTTTCTTTAGCTTTAATTTCCAAATATTTCATTAGTAATTACTGTGTAGAAGTTAGTTTAAAAAAACAAAAAATTCCTTAGAATTAATAATATAATTGAAGGGTTTGCTGCAAAAGGAGGCAGCTCCAACTATTCAAGTTTGCAGAAGATTGCAAAATCGTTTGGGGATTCAACACAAATTAATGAGGCTGACAGCTCTATTTTCTTTGAATAACACAAGAACTAGACTGAAGCTACATGCTTTCGGTACCAAACAACAGCCTTTTTCTTACCTCGATACTATATGTAACTCCAAACTCCTGTAGAATGGGTGGCCTCCATTTAACTTCAAACGCTTCAAATGCAATTTTGCAAAATTCAATTTTATTTAAATGGAATAAATAAATGAAGAAAAAAATTTTAGCAGGCGAAAATATAAAGCTAAATATATTTTAAATAATGTTATTCTTTTAAGACTAGGGACCAAGGCCCCTAGACTCACTATGCTAGCTTTTCGTATGGGGCATTCAGCTCCTCATAAGGCTTACTCGCAAAAAGGCAAATCTTTACAGTCAAAACCTGAAGATTAGATTAGACAGAATGTTAGTGAGCTACACATTGCTTGGTTCTTGCATGTTACTTGGAGATTAAAAATTTTAATTTCACAATATTTTTAAGCATGTAAAAGCTATAAAATACCTTGCCTATTTACCACTCATGGTGAGTAAATAAAACAGTATTTTATATGTTTTCTTTACTAAAAACTATAAAACAGCTAATATATATCTTTCCACCAATGGTGACTTTTATTTTGTGATTTACACCTGCGCAGAATCGATTATCATTTCCTATGTAAGGTTGTCATTAAAATAGTTCTCCATATATTCTTATTCATAATCCTTTGCAGAATGGCATACTTAACAGCGTAAAATGGTTCATCTCGCCATCGTGGCAAATATCCAGGCTGTACCAAAACTGCTTTAATGCTGCCAAATATTTCAGCTCGGTAACAAGAAGCAAATACCAAAGCTCGATCCAATTTTTTTTTTAAAGTGCCATTTTTAGGTGAAAATTAGAAATTGTGTCAAGCTACTGAAAGCTGCAGGTAAATAAATATGCATCCGTTCCTTGGAACATAAATATTTAAACTTCACAATAAATTTAAATATGTAAAACCTGTGAAACACCTTGATATTTGCTATACCCATGGAGGTTTTTTATAATTTGGTGACTTATACGTTAGTTAATCATCATTTCTCATTAAGTTTGTTAAAGTGCTTCATATGTTTTCTATGCTGAAAGCTACGGAACAGTTACGATAGCTTTCCACCAATGGTAACTTTGCATTATTTGGCGATTTACACATGCGCATAATCAATAATCATTTCCCATATAAGGTTGCCATGAGAACAGTTCTTTTTTGTAGATTGGCAAATTTAGCACTGCAAAATATTTCATTTTGCCATGCTGGTGTATATCCAAGGTATTCATAACTGTGAATAATGCCACAGTTTATGGCAGCAAATATTTCTACTTGGTAGCAGGCGGCAAATACCCAAGCTGAACCAAACCAGCATCACTATAATCTGCATTTGAATTATATTTCACTTTCGTGATACGTGCTGCTATTATTTTGGAACACACTCGTTTTAGATTTACCCTGCTTAGAGAAAGTCTTTTACCAGATCGTACCTGCGATTCCAAAATATCACTTTTAAAATTAGTTACAATTAGTTATTTTGTATTGAGAAAACAAATAATCTGTAATTTTAAACTCTTGTTATTTAAAAGAATTTACTTGCTATTTGAAAATTGGTAGCTTTGTGTAACATCTTTTGACTTATTTATTTCTCATACTCTTTAATTCGCTCAAAATTGGCATAATTCTACTTTCGTTTGCCAATTTCACGCGATTCTACATACTCGGAATTGCTTTTTTGCAAAGGCATGAATGATTTTATGGTGGAGAAAATTGCCAAATCTTGCAATCATTATGCTCAATTTCTCAGTTTTTTATTATCTTCAAAATTTAAGTCAGCTTAGTGGCTTTTTTGAATTTGTGGACACCTTCATCAAAACTCAACTCCTCATGGTTTTGGAGACGATAGCATGACCTGCTTTTGACAGTGGCAGTTATTATTATTATTATTATAATTATTATTATTTTTTTTTTTTTAACAAAGCTTAGTTTTGTAATTATTTCCATGTGTGTGTGTGTGGTGGGGGGGGGGGGAATATACTTATAAAGTACCTTTTAAAAGTATTCATTTTTTTCTTAAACTTCAACTTGTGTACTTTTAACTTAAAAAAAAAAAGCTGGTTAAATATTTTATTTTAGCCAATAACTTTTAATCAGTTGATTAAAATAAATGAGATCTTTTTCAAAAGAAAAAAAAAATATGACCAATAACTAACTCAAAAATAAAAACTTCCAGAATCCTTTCTAGAAAGAATTTAAATAGTTTTTGAACACTAAAAGTAATCTTAAATTTTTGATTGTTTGTTACATTAGGAATATCCCAACTATTAGTTTATGACACATTGTGTTTTCAAAAGACACCCTTTCCAAGAATTGGTTTGCTTTGCTTTTAATCCTTTTTCTTTATTCAGTAAAATGCTGAACTTCCTCAAACACCATATCTTGTATATAGTCTGAATTATGGAACTCTGAAGTTGCAAATATATAACCTTAATTAATTGCTTTTATACAAGGTTCAGGACATATTTAATTTACTTAACCTGTACTGGAATAAATGGATTTGCTCTTTCCTAAAGGAGGTGTATGCAGTGTAAATGACTCCTTGAAGTGATCAATTAGTTGCTAATTTACAACTACTTGACTGATTTTTAAGAAATATTTGTTAATTACTTGGGTTTAATCAAATTTTGAGTTACTTTTTTTTTTTTACAAAATATGTACATAAATGTGATACTTACTGCTTGTAAATTTCCAAATTCTTTCCAAAATGTGTAGTTAGGAATTTGCTCTAAGCCTTTAGCACCAATTACAAGTCTTTTATACAAAAATCCCAGTACAAGATATACTGACCCAAAAGTAAAAAATCTGTAAAAGTAAAATAAGTAGGAAAATTTTAAAAACACTTTCATTTCTTAAATAGTTATTCAAGAATAATTTTCTTTAAATTTTTAATCATCAAACCGAGCATTTTACCAGCAAACATTTCATGTTGATATGATTCATACTATTAACTAGGAAATAATGCAAGTTGTGAATATATTACCATAACAAGATTCTCCGAACTATAATGGTTTGTTATTCATCAACCATATTATAAAAATGAACGAGAAATTATGTTTCAAGAGACCTATGACAAGAAAGAAGGGAAAAAGATGGTCATCATTGAACTTCCAAACCTCAGGTTATTTAAAAATATTGTTGTAGAAAACTCCACTGCTAGTTTCCAGATTTGTAGTTTAAAAGTTCAGCATACATGGAAAGTCCGAGTAAACAGCCCAGCTGACAGGATGAAACACAAATTTTACAGGTTGCAAAAGTCAACGAACAATCTTCAGTGCACAGTTTGCAGAAATTAATAAGCGATAACATCCTAACTAATATTATAAATACGAAAGTGAGTTTGTTTGTTTATGACGCTTTCACGCCTAAACCACTGAATAAATTATGATGAATTTTGGTTTTAGATATTGATGGGACCATGGAGACGGTTATAGGCCACTTCGAATTTTAGATTTTTAATTACTTCTTCAATTATTCATTAAAAACCGTTTTTACGTTGCCATGCTTGGCGAGTTTCGCCCGTATCAAGTGATTCATATTTTGAGCTAACAGGAATGCTATTACTTCAATGAAGAAGCATGTGCATCTGAAAAACATCAAATAATACGGAAATTATACCAGTTTTATGCCAAATCTATCTATCTGTAATAATAAAAATGAATGTTCTCCAGACAAATCTACAGAAAGCAGAGCTTTGAAAATGTGAGCATGACTGGGCCCATGACTTCGGTAAAGTGTACCTGAGGCTCAGAAATTTTAATTACTTTTCTAACTATTAATTAAAAACCGTTTTATCGCCCGCACAAAATGATTTATGCTTTTGAAATGCAGAATGCTTTTGAAATGCTCTCAAAGCAGAAATTCTATTTGCAAAATCACATGCATTTGGAAAACATAAACAAGTATGGAAATTATGTTGATACAAATTATCACGGCGGTCCGCCAAGACGAGCGATTTTTTTGCCGAGATAATTGCCGGGCACATGAAATTATTAATGGTTTTGAATACGATTGGCAACAGTTTGGCAACTCATTTGACGAAAAAACAGTTTAGCAGGAATGACGGCCGGGATAATAAGTAAGTACCAAGAAAACGCTTTTACGCCAAATTAAAAAGCATTAGAAAGAAAAGTCCAAATGTGTTTCTTAAAGTTCGTAAATTTTCAAATCCTACCAATAATATAAATGTGTACGTTTATGTGTTTGGATGTTTTTGACTGGATCACACAAAAATGGTTGGAAAAATTTGTAATAAAGATAGCTTATGCCCTGGATAAACATACAGGCAACCTTTCAAGCATATAGCATAAATAATTCTTTTACAAAGACACTCAAAATAATGCTAATGCATTGCTCTCTATGGAAATTTTGTAGCTACTAAACCGATTTTAAAACTTTTTTCATTGATTGAAAGTCCTAGGCCTATATGGTCTTAGGGCTATAGGGTCCTAGGCCTATATGGGGAATTCCTCTGTGTGGAATTTTCTAAGGGACCCTAGCCCGTATTTTCATGAGGTTTTGGAAAAAAACACGGAAAACTGTGAGCGGCTAGGTCGACAGGCGCTACTGGAGTTTGAACCTGGCACCTCCCGCCTTCCAGTTTTGAGAGCAGAACCTCTTAGACACTGGGGGGACACTGAGTGTTATAGGCTACCTTTTATGCATATATCACAAATAGTTCTTTTACAGGGATACTCATAAGAATTACATTACACTCTATGTGTATCTCTGTAAGTACTGGACCGATTCCAAAACTTTTTTCACTGATAGTAAGCTACTATTCTTGAGTATTATAGGCTAAAATTCATGCCTGTAGCACAAATAGTTCCTTTACAGGAACACTCAAAATAATTCTAATACATTACGCTTTATGGGCATTCTTTAACTACAGAACCGATTCTAAAACTTTTTCGGTAATAGAAAGCTGCACTATTCCTGATTAACATAGGCTAAAATTCATGCATATAGCATATATATTTCTTTTACAAGAACACCAAAAACAGTTCGCAAATACTGTCGTAACTGTCTCTATTTGCCAAATGCCTGAAAAAAATCTAAATTTAGTAATTCTGCATACTCTCTTATTTTAAATGAAGTATACTACCATGCATTATACCTCATTTAAAATAGATAAGTAAAAAGCAAATAATATTTAAATGCAGTTTCTTTAGTCGCAAACATATTTGTTATTCACACATGCTTCGTTTCTCTCGGGACCTAATTCTAAAGCCGACGCGGACGAAGTCGCGGGTAGCCGCTAGTGTTTTATAAAAGTCAGCTTAATGTAGATGCTTTCTCAAATGCTGTATTCCTCATACAATAAAATACTTACACAAGCTAACATTTAGTGGAAATTTTCAAGGGAAACTGCCAATTGTTCCTCAGCATACAATAATGAAGTATTCACAAACAGCATTTAAAAATAAGTTTCTCAAAACAAGTGAGAAAGAATTGCTTATAATACTGCAATACAGAGCATATGGGCTGTCAGCAGAATAACATTTCTCTACTAGCAATAGATGACTACTCTGAACTGAACTGCTTGGACGTGATCTGCCCTTCTTACATAGGCCTCTGAAATTTCTAGAACTCTCGCAGTAATTCCTTCTACGGGAATATATTTATTGGTTGCTTATATTGATGAAGTAAAATGAATGCTATTGCATAGTACAAATACAGGATAGTAAACATTAGAGGGCTCATTAATAAAAATGTGACAAATGTCACCAAGCTTGGTGATTTTTGGCAAAGAATTTGACAAGGCTTATTTTTTGGTGCCAAATCTGGCACCAAAAATAAGTTTTCAAAACTCAAATCAGCTATGTGATATCGAGAAAACCCTATGTTAAACATTAATCCTATGTTAAATAGGTTAAACTGAAAACTCCCTATCTCGTGTTCTAGTTAACCAATTTGTTGCAACTAATGTAAATTTTAATTAAGTTTATCCCCCAAAGGGCAGGTCACCCCAAAAACTCGTAACAATATGTAGATATTCTCTTAAATTAATGTTGTCAATATACAAAAGGAAATATTTCGCAAAGTATTAAAGGGGGTGTGTTGCTTAGATGCAGATTTCTTTATACATATAATACCACTTTCTACAGGCTTTGTTTACTTCAGGAGAAGAGCAAATTTAAAAACATACAGTTTAGAAAAATCACACAAATTTACATGCATGGATTTTCAAAATACATGCCACAATCTCTTTAATAGTAAGTGATCAAAATATACTTTCAAATAGAATAGTTTGTCAAATTTAGAGTAGCTTTATGTTATGGCAATTTTTTTTTCAAGGGGCTGTATATTAAAATATAAAATTTCATTTTTATATGGTCTGTCATTCCTATCACTTATAATTAAATGTTGCTCTGTGTCTAAGAAGGTAAGCGAAAAAAAAAAAAAAAAAAAAAAAGTCTCTGAGTGAAACAATTACCAAGATGATATTGCAAGTTTAAAATTTTAGCATCTGTTGCTAGGGGATGTTTCAAAAGGGAGAAAATAAAATTGCTTTCCAACTGACGTTAGTTTATGTTAGTGGTCATTCAACAGCAAAATTTGACTCCTGTGAATCCTATTTTAGCAAGAATTTTCCTATGATGCATGTATGGCAGTTTCTAGTGAACGTTGACCCACACCATTTCTTCTGTCATCTTCTATTATATTTAGAAATTCCTTCTCTGTAAATGTGATGTAGTTAGTGAATGACATGTAAATTATCGATAATTTCATAATGTAGTACCATCAGTTCAGGTAAAATTAAACTTGTTAATTTCACGAGTTTGAATGCGTTTAATAGCCATTTGAAAACAAAGGGATCATTATTTAACTTTTATCAGCTAATAGTTGGTTCCCTAAAATTTTTTCCTGCTGAAAACAGATGCCAGCACAGCAGATAGAAAGGTGCAAGTCGTGATTTTTAACATTAAATATCTCTGTAACAATTTTAATCAGTGACATGGGATTTTTTTTATTTACCTTCTTAGACACAGAGAGATATTTTCCAAAACATTAGTGATAAGAAATTATGGAACATATAAAACTTAAATTTTCTATTTTAAAATGTATACAGCTCCTTGTAAAAAAATTGCCATAGCTAAAAGCTACTCTAAAATCTGACTAACTTTTCTAACTGAAAGTATGTTTCGATCACTTGTGGTTCAAGAGATAATCCCTGTAACATCTATTTTGAATTACTCAGTATAGTACTGAGATTTGAGAATACAAAACATTATTAAATCCAAAAGTTGATAAATATACTTTCAGGTGCTGAACTTTTACTATTACTAACTGTTATGAAGCATGAAACTGGATAGGTGGTTCCATAAAAATGAAACATATAAATTTGTGTTGGGAGAGGATATTACAATGAAAATATATCTAAAGGAGAACTTACAAGATACAGAATACGCTTCCAAAACTCATACGATTTTTATCTTCATTCTTAATCATTTTAGAACACGATACACTGCTTTCAAGTTCAAACAAGTAAAAGCAACTTGTTACATTAGAAAGTCGTTCTTCCAGTATCTGTAATTCACCCTATTAGAAAAAGAGAAAAAATCAATATTTTGATCAAAATATATGCTATAAACACAAAAAATATTTAAAGATTCAGTGCCTTTTTTTTTTTTTTTTTTTTCCTTTTCTTTAAGGATCTCTTTTAAATAGGCTTTATACTACTTCAATAACTAAGTAGATATACAATGAATCTCTTTTTACACACAAATGTATTATTAAACTATGGATTTACTTACATAAAGCAGATCTGGAATGCAAGAAATCATAATATTGGTTACTCTTTCACTATGGTTACAATGATGTGTATATATATCTCCACCATAATAGGTTAAGAACAGCCAATTATCTATAGTAAAAAAATAATATTTTAACTTGATAGTGAATAAAATGAATTTTTCAAAACATACACATAGTGAAAATCTTTTAATTAAGTGTCTACTGGGTCGCATCTAGGCGGTGCAAATGAAGCTCGTTCTTTGGGTGCTATTCTAAAGGGGATACCAAACTTAGATATGGTTTGGTATCTAAGTGAGCCCCTAATTAAGATTTTCCTCAAGTGACATTGTGACACGGAGAGTCCTCACAGTCCCAAATTATGTTTATCATGCTATTTTTTAATTTTATTAATGACTATGTCATTTTATCTCTCACCCCCTTTATTGAAAATTGTCCCAAAAATGTGACATAAAAGTAAGAATAAATTGTTGAGTATTGAATTGTTTATTTTTTTACTGTGCAATGTCTTATCCTCCTGAATTCTGTATCCCACAATAAACATTTATCTACTTAACTGTAACTGTGCTCGCGCACACATTCTTTTTCTTTCTGGATGTTACCTTGTTATGTGATGTGCCTGTTTCTTCCGTTCTGATTTAATAAAGTAAAAGTCTGTGTTATGGACACCAGATGGATTGATTTATTTATTTGCTGATTTTTAACATTCATTTCAAGGCTGCATCATTCATCCTCAAAATGGCGAATTGAAACGCTGAACATCATAAAGTTAAGGATGCGCATTGCGAATAACTTGTAAAAGGTGTGAATGCATCGGGCACTGGGCTAGTGAATGTGAAAGTGGAAAAAAGAGCAATTTTAAACATAAGCCTAACAGCCTGGGATTCTTATCCACTCTGGATGACTTGCCAATTGGGTTACCAGGCAAAATACAGCAACCCTACTCGCCTAAAGCTCCCTCAACAATATCAAATAATGAAAAGCAAAATTTTTGGTGTGTTAAGATAGATAATAAAAATTAAATAAGTTACTTCAGCTATCATCAACGCACATTTGCAATTGCAAGGAAAGATGAGGAAACCCTCCTATTTCCAGTCGATGAAATAAATGTAAAGGAAGAATAAAAGAAAAAGAAAAAGGGGTGAGATATAAAATGACATAGTCAATTAATATCGTTTTAATATGGCAATAAAGAAACTAAAAAATTAGGGGCGTTAAGGGGGGGTCTCCCCCTGATGAGGCTCGAACAGCCGAGGATTTTTTTATCATGATACTTAATATGATTTTTATAGCTAATAATAATATATAATAATATTGCACATTTAGCATATATAGTGAAATGTGAATATGTGTGCAACAATAAAAAGTTATTCCAATTCATTAAAAACTAATCCCAGCCTCAGCTTTTGTAAAATTTCTCAATGCATATAAAGTAAAGGACATCTCCGAATAAGGGATACTTCTATTTAAGGGACAGTTCTGTTGGTTCCAGTCCCTTCGTTTAGTTACCTTAATGTATTTACCTCTGAATAACTATTTAAGGGACACCGCGAAAAAGTTTCAAAAATAAAATATAGATCAAGCAAGTTTGTGGTATGTGAAACAGTTGTGTGACTAGAGAACAATAAAATGAAAAGTAAAGAATAAACCCCAAGGAAAATTTTCCTACTTTCAGTGATAAAACTGCAGAAACTTTTGTACTAAGTAAATAGTCATGACAAGCAGAAGAGAAATTCGCATCTGCTCTTTTATTTAAAGGGGTCACTATCTGTCATTACTCATGTGAGTATGTGTGCAACCATAAAAAGCTATTCTAGTTCATTAAACTCACCACAGCCTCAATGTTTTTTAAAGTTCTCAATGATGAGAAATTACAGGGGAAATGTGAATGGGAACCTTCTTTTCAACTTCTGCTTGAGGGATTTATCTTTTAATCTCTTTCTTTTGGAAACTGCTTATCAGTAATAGGAAGAAAACTGTTAGTGTGTTGCAGGGCACTCAATTATTATTTCTTGCTAAGATTGGAGAGCATAAAGGCTGCATAGTTTTGTGCTTGAGTCATAGTTTTACTTGCACATCTACTATCCAGCATGGCATCAGTATCAAACAGAAAAGGATAACATTTAAAAAAGTTGATGTAATCCCTTCAACAGAAGTTGAAAAGCTTAGCTCGCGAGACTTAGGTCAGAAATTTAGAACCTGTTATCCAGGATGATGGGGATCAGATGTATTCTGGATACGTGAATTTTCTGGATAACTGGTTGGACACTAACACAGCATCCCCTCATTTAATTGGTAGCATACAAGTTACTCTATTTTTGATTATAATTAAACATTAATCGTTAATATACCAGACAAACAATATAAAAAAACTCTCAAAAGATCAAGATCAATAATAATCATATTTAGAGAGGAAGTAGTAAATGTATGATAACTTCTTGAAAAGTCATACAAACTAAAAATAAATAAAACACTTTAATAATGCATAATAAATAAATAAAACACCTTAAATGAATGCTTGCATTTTAAATTCTAGTTGAAGTACTTAAAATGAAAAAACTAAAACACAAGAAATGAAAAAAAAACTCATTTCATGCTTTTCTATTGCAAAAACTAAGAATTTAATCGATTGAAAAATGATTCCAGGTAACTGGTATCCGGATAAGAGGTTCCATACTGTACAAGCAAAAACCAAGTTAGTCATGTACTGAAGCAACTTCAAATTTAATGTCAAACTTAAGTAAATTACTGTGGCAATGTTACTTATTTATGCAAAATTTATTTAAAGCACAACCTAGATTTCCAATTAAGTGACTTTTTTTTTAAATATGCACCCTTTGAATAAGGGACACCTATATTTAAGGGACAAAATGTCTGGTACCATGAGTTCCCTTGTTGAAAGGTACTACTGTATTTATTTTTTTATATGAATTATAACCAATAACTACATAATTAAGTTTCATTACAATCTAATTTTAAAACATATCAAAGCTTTCAAAAAGAAAATCAATACTTTTTTCCACCAAAAAAATAGTCTTGCTGAGAGTAAATTTAAGAAATAACACTATTTTCTTTTAAAAAATTGCAGAAAATACAGCGTTGGATGTTTTAAAAATAATTTTACAGAATTCAATTTAATAAATTATAAAATATCATTTAAATTTTTGTTTCATAAACAGGTTTCCCCTTGTATTTCAAATTCATTACACATTTCCACAAGTCTACAAATATTACTATTAAGATGTTTTACTTACCTCCACCTTTAATTTCAGCATGATCATACCTTCCAAGGATATGATTTTCGCTTTTGTCAATCTGTACTACTCCTACACCTTCCTTCTCTCCTTTTATTTTATCACAAATACTGACTTTGTAACTGAAGTTCAAATCTTTCGTTTCAAATCTAAATTCCATAAAAATAAATAATTCAAACTTAAATTTCCCCTTATGATGCATCATAATTTTTATCACATTATAATTTTAAATATATTATTTTTTAAATCTGTTTAATAAACAATTTTTTAAAAAAATACTAGGAATACAGCTAATGTTCATGTTTGGCATTTTTCTAGGAATGTCATGCCGTGTCTTTGCTTTACATGGCTGTTTTGCTAAATATTTGATGAGAATGGATATTACTATGTATATATATATATATATATATAAATCTGGAGTTACTCCACTCGACTTTCCGAACACTTACGATTAAGATCATTACCAAGCATTTAAATAAATTTTAATCGATGAATAATTCAAACATAGATACCAAATTGAAGCTCAATCGAATGCGTCGTTTAAACGCTAGCACACTTCAAGAATTTCTCCCCATATGCCATACGTAAACGATATCTTTGTCGTAGCCCTGTGGAAAAACTATAAGTCCAATACACATCAAAATCAATGCCGGTCTTATGATGGTGGTTTATAATGAAAATACCCAATTTGAGCTCAATCGAATGTACTGTTTAAATGCTAGCACACTTTCAAGAATTTGCCATGTTAAAATACTTTGACTTTGCTGATCCTGCAAAATGGTTGGCGACAGTCGCTGGAGCTTGGCAGTTGCCAAGTTCCAGCGACTGTAGCCGTGTTTACATGGGGTGCCCACCGGCTTGTATGTTTTTACCTGTATTAGATAATTGAAAGCATTGCTTGAATGTGTAAATATCTTCCTTAGAAAATAAAACAAAAGTAACTGTAATAGAAATTAAAAACAAATCTCATAAAGTCGCACCAGGGCGTCAGTCAGAATTTGATATCCTTATTTTTAAGACCAACATTTAAAATTCATACAGCTACAAAGAAAAATGATGCGTCACAAACTTTTAACACATTAAGGGGTTTTGGGTGCTTACGCATTATCCAGCGGTCCGGCAAGATGAGCTATTTTTTTGCCAAGAGAAATGCCGAGCATATGAAATTATTAATAGTTTTGAATACGATTGGCAACTCATTTGACAGAAAAATAGTTCGGCGGGAATGACCGCCAGGATAATAGATAAGTACCAGTTTTTGTATGGAGATATTTACATCAGCTTCTTCGAAGCCATTCATATTGGGGAAGTGGAGAGGAAGAACTTTTTGGGCAAAAGGATGTTTCTTAAAATCCCTTGTGCAAAAGGAGTTCTAGTGTATTATTTAGGTAGTTAAGAGATTTTTTCAACTTTTGGTTCTATTCATATGAAATTCGCGAAATCACCGATATCATCATTTTTGCGAAATTGCGGCTCGCGAAAATTAATGATTTTGCAGTATTCAACTCCTAACATATGTTGTCTCAGATTATATTCATTTTTAAAAGTTTACCTTTGCAAACAGCTGTACCAAGAAAGTAAATAATATTTTAATTTTGTGACTACTAACTTTCTGAAAGTAAAGTACTTTAGGGGAAATTTTTACAACAGGAGGGCTAATATGTACGGAGTAACAATGGGGAATCTCACCTATTACTCTACACGTTTCCTTGTGTTGTAGCACGTTAACAATGAGCGTTCACTGTCAAGTGGTAACTAAAAATATAATTATGAAAGATTTGGTATAAATAATTCATGAAGCGCGTTCCTTAGATCAGTCGAAATTAATACACGATAAAGCATACTAATAAGGGGTTGGAGGACTAACATATTCTCCGACTTACATGTGTCCATGAAGAGGTTTAAGCTTTTCCATAAGAGCTTTTTCTGATGGAGATGGATTCAGAAGCGTACATTCTGCTTTGCAAGGTAAAATTTGTAATTGAAGAACGAAAAAAATAAGGCATGCGCATAAAAATAAATAATGCCCAGACCAATATGGAAAGAATGACATATTTAAATGAAATAACAGTTTTTCTTCTAAAAAGTTATAGCAAAAAGTATTTGTTTTAAACTATAATAACAGATCAATAAATTACGCTTTCGATTTCGTTCTTAGTTATTTGTACACAAAACAGATTGTCACGTGACAGAATTTGGTGATGCCGATGAAAATTAAATTATTAAAGTGAGAGTTGAGTATTCATCTGATTCAAATTGTTTTATTTATTTTTATTCTATGACTATATACAAAAATAAAAGTTTTACTTATCGCATATATGCATTTTTGAAAGTTTTTTTTTTTTTTTAATGTGTTTTCATTTGACAAAATCAGCTTCAAATAAACATGAACAACTAAACTTTATGGCAGCAAAAACGGGGGAAACGACCACCGGCCGGCAATTTAAATGTATTGGGTGGTTGGTTTGGTGGACTCCGGCGAATTTTTTGGTATTTAGGTTCTTAGTTAAGTTGTTAGCTTTCCCGGGTAGGGTAAGTCGAAATTTCTTGTTTCTGGTTGAATTTTGTTTGTGTAGGCTTTGTAAGGCAGTATTCATAAGCTCTCAGGCAAGGTGCCGGTGGGCAATTCCCGTGTTTGTGTTTCAGTTGGGTTTTCGCTGTTGAGTGAATTTTTCTTTGAATTTCCTTTCTAAGGCTGGAGGGAATTAACCCTTTGCCTTTGGTCTCCAACAATGGTGTCGTTAGTAATGATTTAAATACGCAAAGGACCGAGGTAAACAAGATGGATGACACGTCATCCTCCCCCCACCTCTTTGAGAATGAAAATAGTTCATCGGAATGGTTTTCTGTTGCCGTCAATGACGGCATTGATTCAGTGTCGCTAATAATTGAGGCGAAGGAGGGGAAAATTCCTTCCAAGCACCCAAAAATGCTTAAAGCGGATATATCCAAATGTGTGGCTAACAGTTCTGATATTGACTATCTAAGATTGACTAGGATGGGAAAGGTCATGATAACAACAAAATCTGCCGATGTGGCCCAGAAGATCCTAGGTATGAAAACTCTCTTAAACACGCCGGTTAACACATACATACAGAAAGAAACTATCACCACCAGATTTCTATTACATAATGTGGACCCGGAAATCAATTGCAAAGAGATAGCCGAAGAACTGTCGACTACTGGCATTGAAGTACTAGAAGTTCGCAGGTTTCAAAAAAAAAAAAATAACGTTTACACCCCGACACACGAACCGTTCTCGTAACTAAATTGGGAACCTCCCTCCCCCGTGATGTCAAACTGTGGTATATGTTACACAGAATTTCCCTATTCACAGATAAACCTAGAGCGTGTTTCAATTGCCACAGATACAACCATGGGCTAAAGCTTGCCGCAACCCCCGGTTTGTGGCCGCTGCTCAAACACACATGACGGTCCGTGCACTTCAGAGACCGTGAAGTGCAGTAATTGTAGAGGGGACCATGAGGTCTCCGACAAAACTTGTCCTCATTATATTAGAGAAGCCCGCCTGTTAAAATTCAAAAGCGCGAATCATCTAACCATTGCTGAAGCTCGTCGTTTGTATCGTGAGAGCGAGGGAAACCCCAGTTCCCCAAGCTACGCTTCTGTCACGGCCATGAAGCCAAATACAAGTACCCCCTCTACGGATTATGTCACCAAATCAGACCTACAAAACACACTACAGACGTTTTCTGAAAATATGACTAGTATGTTCCAGAAGCTCCTGGAAGTCCGCCTACAAGCATTCAATAGCATCATGGAAACGGTCGCCAATACCGTTAAACAAGCAGTTGAAGGTCTCCAAGAAAATCTCCCGGATAAAAATCAGGTAACCCTTCGTAAGAAAAAACAGCGCCTTCCCCCTCCTATGAGTACCCCGGTAAGTGAGACTTTAGTCATGGATTTCCACTGTGAAGAAGCGTCTATTACTCCGCCTATGCCACTTAACTTTGGTAACACT
Source organism: Cheiracanthium punctorium (assembly GCA_038373885.1). Lineage (NCBI taxonomy): Eukaryota > Metazoa > Arthropoda > Arachnida > Araneae > Cheiracanthiidae > Cheiracanthium > Cheiracanthium punctorium. The sequence continues at coordinate 100,756 of JAWZYV010012048.1, forward strand.
GGCCAGCCTCCCACTTCGGGAAGTTAGCTGGCTCAGTGGTTTGCCTTGGCTTTTTACCAGTGCCCGGTTTTGTGCTCTTTGCTCCTTTCCGTTTGGTTTTCGTTGCGTTCAGCGTTTTCAATTTAGTGCATTGGAATTGTCGATCTCTTCGTCAAAACGGCCACTGGCTTCGTATCGTCCCCTTTGTAAACTCTGATATTATCTGTCTTCAGGAAACTTTTCTCAACGACACCTCTATTTTCGCCTTATCGAATATGATCATTTATAGAAAAGATGACCTGCTGGCAGGGGGGAGGTTTGCTCACTGCTGTCCACTCCAAGTATGCTTCGTACCAAATTTCTCTTCCCCAGGGTCCTGATGACTCTGAGACTCTTGGTGTCAAAGTGTTTGCTGTGAACCGTTGGGTCACTATTATCAACGTCTACTCACCTTCGGGTAATTTTAACGAAGGGTGGTATGATGAGATTATTAGCTCCATTGACCATCCCTTTATCTTTCTAGGGGATTTTAACTTAAACATCCTGAACCGCCTTCCTCCCATTAATTGGAATGTACGTCGGCTCTTTGACTGGGTTACCAGTCAGCATGTATGCATTCTGAATACTGATTGTCCGACGCGCACAGTGGCTGGTCACCCCCCCTCCCTCCTTGATCTCACTATGGTCTCCCCCGAGTTACACCAAAGTATGTCATACTACGTCCATCCGGACACCTTTGATTCGGACCACCATCCGGTCATCGTGTCTGTGAGGACTCGTGATGGGCCCTCAGTGTCTCCTCGATCACCCCGAAAACGGCGGTAAAGTGGGCTAATGCTAGTAAGGATCTGGACTCTCTTCTTCAAACTAATTACCCCTCGTCCTATAGTGCGCTCCTCCAGCAAAGTCAACAGGCGATGTCGGAAAACAAGTATAAGTTAGGTGCTCGGTGCCCGTCTTACCCCCCTTGGTGGGATGCTACGTGTCGGTACCTTCTTGGCCAAAAGAGGAGGTTCCGCAGGCTTGCCCGCGCTCATTGCTCCATTGAGTTGTGGAAAAAACACAAGCAGGCCGCGGCTAGGCTCCGCAAACATATAAAAGTTCCAGATGTTACTGGGACTCCTTGTGCCGAAATAGCTGCTCTAGTGGCCACATCTTTAAGATTTTGAAGGGGCTTTCTCGTAGAGAGTCTCCGCCTGGAGATAATGTTCTCAGGAGTCCGCATCCCATTGCGGCCAGCGCTGACCAGGCCCAGGCCTTCCTTAACGAATTTAGCAATTATGAGGCCCATCGGCCTCTTCCGAGACCTTAGTGAAGGGGATCCTGTTCTGGACACCCCTTTCACGCTGAATGAACTGGATACCGCGTTGAGTAAAACTCGGAACACAACCCCCGGGCATGACGGAATCTCTGCAAAACTGCTAAAAGGCCTCTCCCCCGCAAGCAAAGGCATCTTTTTGGACCTGTTCAACTCTCTCCTGGAAAATAGTGAGGTGCCCGACTCTTGGAATCTGGGTACAATTATCCCTGTTCGAAAAACCTGGAAAACCCGCTCATTTAACTGGGTCCTACAGACCTATCACCTTAACCTCGGTGTGTGCAAAGGTGTTCGAAAGAATACTGCTTCGTCGTTTGGTGATTTGGGCTGGTGCTCGCAACCTGTTTCAGCCCAGCCATTTTGGGTTCATGCCTTCCCGTGATTGTACCACTGCCCTCTGCAATTTGGTAAATGACATACATGTTGCCCGAGCTGCCCGGGAATTCATTATGGTTCTCAGCCTCGATATCAAAGCAGCATATGATAGCGTCTGGATTGATGGCTCATGCTCATAAAATGGCCAGTAGGGGCATTAGAGGGAAAATTGGTCGCTGGATCGCCTTGTTTCTGAGCAACCGTAGGATTCAAGTGCGTTGGAAATTAACTATGTCGCATCAGAGACCGTGCACTCAGGGCGTCCCTCAGGGGAGCGTTCTTTCTCCCTTCCTCTTTATGCTGTACCTAAGTGATATCTTCGAAGTCGTCGAGGATGGGGTCCGGTTGAATGTTTACGCGGACGACATCGTTGTTTATGCAAATGGTCCTGATGAAAACAGAGTTCGTAGAAAGTTGCAAACAGCGCTCAACAGGATTACCCAATGGTGCAATGCAAATGAGCTTAAAATCTCTCAAGGTAAATGCGTTGCGATAAACTTCTCTCGGAAACGCGATCCCGGCCCTCCGCTCGAAATCTTGGGTCAAGAAATACCTTGGAATACCACGGCTAAATTTCTGGGTATTTGGCTGAGTAGAAACCTATCCTTTAACCACCATTCTCGTATCTGCGGGCTAAACGTTCAAAGGCGTAATTACCTTAAGCTATCGCTAGCACTTCTCGTGGCGTGAATAGTAACCACATGCTCTGTATAGTTAATGCCATAATTAGAAGTCTCCTAGAATACGCCTGCCCCTTTTTTTCAACGTCCTCCCTCTGTGATTAACACCTTGGAAGTCATCTACAACGCTGCGCTCCGCGTGGCGACTGGACTCCCGAAATGGACCCCCATCCCCATTCTCAGGAGGGAGGCTGGGGCCTCCTCCATGGCTGCCCGCCTTTCCTACCTAACGAAGAAATTCATCATTCGGCAACTTGCACTTTCTCCCGGGCATATCATTTGCGATAAATTAAGGTCTACGCACCTGGCTCCCAATGCTAAACCTATCTGGCACCAGCCTATGCTTGATCTTTTAGACTTTTTTAATATAGATATCTCCCACATGTTAAGATTTTCCTGGCCTCCTCCCCCTGGGGTCCCTCTAAATTTTGAAATTATTACCAAGGGACTGATCCTTTCAAACCATGATATCCGCAAAACATGGTGGGGCGCCTGGAACGAGTGTACGATTGCCTGGACAATGACACAATGGTAATTGCTACGGATGCGTCCAAAGACACAGTGAAAACGTCCGTCGCTGCAGTAGCTTATCCGGCGGGCCTGTCAGAAGCCTATTTAGTTCCTAATGTAGACTCTGTCTTCACTGCTGAGGCCCTCGCTATCTGCGTGGCTGTTACTCGCCTCGCCAGTTCTGGGGGCAAATATGTTATCCTTACTGACAGTATGTCTGTACTGGAGGCTCTCAGATCTGCTTCTCTGCGATCCCGAAGGTTATCCTCTGGTTATATAATTGTCTATACAACGGGAAAAATGACAAGGCATTTTCCCTGGTGTGGTGCCCTGGGCACAAAGGTATCCCTCCGAATGAGCAGGCTGACAGTCTGGCTCGTAACGGCCCCTATAACTGCGCCAGCCTAAATAAGATATTCCCCGAGGATATTATGTCTCACTTACGCAGCTAACTCAGCGGTGAGACTGTTATGCCTGGATAAACAGCGACTACAGTCACAACTTTGAGCACCTCTCTACGGACCGCACGTACTGCAAATGGTTAAATTCTAGGCTACTCGATACTCTGATAGCTAGGTGGCGGACAAAAACCCTCCTTACGCGGCGTAAACTCTTTCAAATGAAGATGGTGGACACCCCACTCTGTACGACCTGCTTTACCCATGAAACACCTGACCACTTGCTACTGTCCTGCGTTCGCCTCTCTTCGGAACGGAATCAGTTGTTCAACGACCTTAACATCCCCAGCTCCGCCGATTATTCCCTAATTATGGGGAAAGTGACTTCTAGTAGGAAAGCGTTGCGGGCTTTCGCCCGCTTCTCCTCTGCCGCTGTCGGCTTCTGAGTTTGAAGTCGACGGGCTTGAGTTTTTATATGAGAGACTCCGCCTCTCTCATTTCTTAGGCATGGCTTCATGCTGTCTTCTTCATCACTGACACAATGCTTGTGCCCGGGAGTCACCGGTACGTACCAGGTCCTTTTTTATTTTAGTTCTAGCCTGGTTTTTGGCCTCTTGTCTGTTGTATGAAATATGTTTTTTGGCGATATGGATTTGATATGGTCCCTGGAATTATTAGAAGCCCGATGAAGGGATAGAAATACCTCTTCTGTTTTCCTTGTTTGGCTGGGACGAAGCCGTCCTGTTAGGATGAAGCACATGTCCCCAAACCAACCAACCAACCAACCAACTAAATGTATTGTTTACTGTTTACATCTTCATTTTTGCGTTGTATGAGTTAATCACAGACCCTGGAATTAAAATTTTAACACAAGAAAAATGCAATACTGCTGGTTTGATTTTTAATTTACGTAGCTTGAAATTCTTCTGTGAAATATTCCCCAAAAATTGTTTCTTTATTATTATTTCTAGAAAAACTGCTAACATGTCTAGTCATTTAGAGGATCCCTTTCTACAATGCTCTGTTAAATTAAATTATTTAGATAATAAAGGCTGTACTACGAGAAGTGTCACTAATCCGAAAAGCACTATCGTATTGGGAAGAAATGAATTTCGAGAAGTGATATTAAAACTGGAATGTGGTAAATTCTCGTTTTCATTTGGAATCAAAGATATGTCTCTTCATACAAGATTTGTTAAAGAGGGCAAGGCTACAATAACCCTGAAAGAACCACATGTACAAATAATGATATCAAACTGCCCTACAGGAAAATTAAATTTATTTTTAAAGACATTGTTTGCTAAGGTAGAAAGATTGAAAGAATCCAAACCAGTTGGAATAAAACAAAGATTACTATCAGCAAAGTCTTCCAGCTTTGAGGAAATCAGTCCTTTAACAGCTGTAGATGTAAATATTTTAAACAGTAGATTAAATGTAAAGAAACCCCAACAAAATGAATCGCCGAAAACTCCAAAATCACTTAAAAGGAAGAGAGAGGCAATAGGTCAAGAAGTCACTCCAAATAGGGTAAGATTCGGATATACATCTCCTTTAAACCTATACTGCTTTTTTTTCGTGTGTGGGGGGGGGGGTTAATGTTTAGCTTAAATACTTTTTTTTTAGTGTTACTATATTTTGACTTATCTTTCCAATCAATGGTTTTTTATTTTTATAAAGCCAAACTTATGTAGTGTGTTTAATTACTTCAGTTACCAATAAAAATTTCAGTTTTTTTAAATTATATTTCACAGTCAAAAATGATTAATAATTTTTCACTGTGAAATATGATTCTAAAAATTACTTTGATCAGAGATGTTGAATTAAGGAAGAACTTTTTCAATGTCACACATAAAAAATGATTAAGTTCTTTATTAATTTCAATCTTTAAATACCACATATTTGTTAGTCTTCTTTAAGATGTGCATTGTTTCAAAAATATGCCAAATTTGCTCATATTTTCTGTTACTTATGTTGCAAAACATTTTTCAGTACTTTCATACTATAACTGTCAACCATTTTGCCAATATTTCTCTTCCCCAATGCTTGCAATTAATCACCATTAATATTACATAATTATTATACATTTCTATATGTTACTATTGTTGATAAACTTAATTCATTATATTAGATAACTATTTACTTGCTTAATAATCATTTTTAATCTTGCCAGATGTAATTGTTTTGACTACCAAAATAATTATTGTCAAATTTGTGTGGTTGACGTTATGTATGTTACCATATTTTCAATTTAAATGATGAAAGCATTAATGTGCTTCTTTTATCTATTAATGCTTAATGCTTAACATACTATTACTTTGCTGATCAAGCAACTTTGTACTTTTTTTTTTATGTATATATATATTTAGAATATTCACTCTCATAAGAATACTGGCTATCCATTTTTATTACTTTGATGTCTTCAGTGATCACGATAATGCCTCTAGATGCATATTTCACACCTTAAAAAATCAGACTAGGTCTTAAGAATTGCAAAATTCATTTTTTACGCATTACTTTTTCATATAAATTTCCATTTTATGATCGGTGATTACGGCGAGATTTTCCCTTCAAAATGATTTTTTTTTTTTTTTAATTCACAGTCGACTCTCTGATATCTCCGATAACTTTTAATGTAAACAGTGAAATTTACAATTAACACTAACAGTGTACTAGATTGTAAATGAGTTATTATTTATGTGTTATATTCAATTTATTTTTTGAAAATGTAGCATAATTGTTTGTTGTTTTAATTACTCCTTTCGAAAGGAAAGTACTCCCTCTAAAAAGATTAAGAAGTATTTTTACTCTTCTGAAAAAATCCAAGATCGATCGCTGGATGTATTAATACTTTATTTTTTGTCAATATCCAAGTTTTACAAGATAATTATTAATGATATGTGACAGCACTATTTTGCTTATTTATGTACTAATTATTTTTTATTTAGAAAGTAACTGCTGTGCCAAGACCTCTAGCACCACGCCTTTTAACAAATGAGCAAAAATATGTGATGAGTGCAGTTATGGCTGGTAGGAATGTGTTTTTTACTGGCAGTGCTGGGACTGGAAAATCATTCCTTCTCAAAAGAATTCTAAGTGCTTTAGCTCCTGACAGCACCTATGCAACTGCAAGTACTGGTGTGGCTGCATGTCAGATAGGTGGAATTACTCTTCATGCATTTGCTGGTAAATTAATTTTTAAATGCATTTTATTTTATTTTTGATAGAGAAAGCAAGCATCATTTTAAGATATTTTTGAGTGATTTAGCTTACCATGTAAATTATCACCAGGTAAAGAGATATTTCACGTAAGGCTATTTTGTCGAGCTATAATCTTTAAAAAAAAAGTATAAACGCACCAATACCAGGCTTTTCACTACATGGAACCTTTCCCCAAAACAAAGTGAGATTTTTAAAAAATGGGTTTCTCACTATAGATGTGGGTTAGATAAATACCTAGTACAAGTTATTTATTTTAAAAAATGGGTATTTATCCCTGCCTTGGGTAAACACCCAATAGTCAGAGTATTTGTGTTTTTCAGTTATTGGGTTGGAGGGAGAGTTCTGTCGTATTTTAAAGAAAATATTTGAATTCATTTATAAAAATATGTGTTTAATATTAATCAATTATATATGCTCCGTTATTTGTTACAACCTGTTGCCATCTTTCAGGTAACCTGTGAATTCCTGTTTTGTAGAAGTTCTCATCCTTGGAGTTAAAATAGTCAGAAACTGCCTTAGAAACACTTTCAAAAGACTTGAATTTTTTTCCTGTTATATAATTTTGCAGAGATCTGAACAAGTAATAATCAGATGGTGCAATGTCAGGTGAATAGGGTGGGTGACTAAGGACTTCCCATCCTAACGCAACAACCATTGCAGTATGCGGTCGAGCATTAACGTGGTGGAACACTATTCCTTTTCTGGACGCTAATGCTGGCCTATTTTCTTTGATAGCTGCATTCAATTTATCCAGCTGATTGCAGTACAGATCCGCGTTGATAGTTTTTCCCTGTTTCAGCAACTCTTAGTACACTGGACCCCACCACAAACAAAGCAGTACTTTTCGTTGATGGATACTTTGTTTTTTAACTGTTGCTGATGATGTTCCTGGTTTGCAGTAAGATTTTTTTCTCTTAATATTCTCGTAAAGAATCCACTTTTCATCTTCAGTAACCAGCCTGTCCAAAAACGACTCCAGATTGTGTCTAATCAGATGTGATGAACACATTCTTACAAGATCAGACTGCACTTTATCTACTGACATGTTTTTCACTTTAAATATCACAAGTAAATGATGAACGGTAAAAAAGGGCACCTTTTATATTATACAGCAGCTAAAAAAAACAAAAAAAATCCGATCCACTCACTAGCCAGATGTTTTTTTTTATTTACAAGAAAAATCACCTGCCTATAAAATAGGACAGAACTTTCCCTCCAACCCAATACTTTTATTGCATCTAGCTCGGCCTCCAAGTAGGCCCAATTACATGCAATAAAAATAACCCCCAGTTCTGGAACAATCATTAAAATTACTTTGAAATTGAATTTTCTGAGAATTTTAGCAATGCAAGTTACTTATTTTAAAGAAGAAAGAGGAAACAATAGTGTCCTTAATTGCGGGAAGCTGTTCTGATGTGACTTTAAGCAGAATAAATTTCTTCCTTGCACAATCAATTATTGAGCAATTATAGCCTCTGTCTACAGCAATGGCTTGAAGGTTGTTAATTTCAGAAAACAAGGAATTGTTGTCAGAACAAATGTTTAAGGTATGATAAACATAAGAGATGGGAATGCAATACCGCACTGTTTTTCGTCTTGCGGGATCTTTGAGATTTATTGATCCTGCAATCCTGCGGGATTGACATTTCTTTTAGTTAGGGCTTCATTTCAACAGAAAAAAGTAAAAAAAAAAAGTAAGATTTTAAGCACCATGAAGCTAACTTTAATAATGATAATTTATACAATAACTTACAGAAATATGAAAATTATTATTATGATTTTCAGAATGATATACTAAGTTATGTCTTAATATATTAATATTAGTTATGTTAGTTGCTAAAAATCAGGAATTTATAGAAAAATGCAATTTATAAATACCTACATTCACATACTTACGTTATTTTCTTAGTTGCTGTAAAAAGAACGTACAAAATCGAACAAATCCAATGAATCATTTCCTAGTCTAGATTTAACTTTAGTAAAATAATTAAAAACTAAAATGAAAACTTTAATAATTAATTCTAGACTGTCCACTAAGAGATAAATTAGTTTGAAATATTTCAGTTCATTTGGGACTGGGAAGTTTGTGAAAAATTTAGATTTAGATGTTTGATCCAGACTCTTATTAGAAGATAATTTTTAAAAAATAAAACTTTAAATAAAAAATTTTAATTATTGATTCGTTTATTGTTAGATAAGAGACATGATTATTCAAAAAATTTCGGTCTATTGATTGGGAAAGCAGCATGAAATTTTAATAAAAAATAATTTATTTCTCAGTATCAATTCCGTGGGATTAGGATCGTAATCCCGCGAGACTAGTCCCGCAAATATTTGTGCAGGATCCCATTCCTGTGGGATCGGCATTGCATTCCCTACATAAGAGTAGAAGGCTGCTATTTTTTGGGTGGGAGGATGACAAGAGCGAGCGTGTGATGGTAAGCAAATTCAGAATAGTGCATGTAGATATTGCAAAGAACAGGCGACGAAGGGCTACCTATGTCAAGACTTTTTGCCATTCTCATTCTTGCACTGATGGCAGCATGTCATACAAGCTGAAACCATTCTATCTTAATTTTTCTATTGGTGCTCTTACACATTATTTTTTGCTGCTTATTTATTGCATTCTACACCAAGCTATGCTTTCCCATTTATTATGATCTTACTAGTTTTATTGACACTGCTGAAAAATATTTCAATGAGAATGTTATTTCTAATGCTTTAGGCCTATTATTGTAGTTTTTTAATTTTTTTTTCTTCTGAATCTAAATTCAGTCAACTCCAGATATAGTGAACCTGGATTTAGTGAACTTTCGGCTATAGTGAACGTTAACCATTAGTCCCGATTCACATGCATTCGTAATGTGCATAGCATTTTCGGTTTTAGAGAATCATGACTTCGACTATAGTGAACTTAGACACTGAATTTATGATGGTAAGCTGGGAAAATATTTAGAAAAAATACTTACCAAAACTGTCTACACTAAGCAGCAGTGCATAACAGACTATTTTCAGGCTTAATTAAGGTAATGCAAATATAGATGCATATATTTAATGAATTCACAGAATTTCCATAAATGTGATTAATTATGTTTGACTTACTTAATAAATATTTTCTAGAATCATATCTGCAATTATGTTTGATTTACTTAATAAATATTCTGTATGGGCATAGTATTCTATTTCTTAGTTTCTGTGTTCACCAAAGGGACACTTCGGTTTTAGTGAGCTTCGGATGTAGTGGACGGGATTCACTATAACTGGAGTTGACTCGACCTATCACATAAAAAATGTTGTTTTTAAACCATACTGTATCAAATAAATTAATTCTATCACTGTAACAGCAGTACACTTTAGATAGTCTGTGTTTTTTAACAATTTTTTATCAAAATTTATCATAGGTATTGGTTCTGGATCTGCCCCTCTTAAGCAGTGCATTGAACTAGTTCAGAAGAAAGGAAAATCTGTCTCCTGGAGGCAGTGTCAGCACCTCATTGTTGATGAAATTTCAATGGTTGATGGTGAATTTTTTCAAAAGCTTGAAGTAATTGCTCGCCATGTGAAGAAAAGTGATAAACCTTTTGGAGGGATCCAGCTTATTCTTAGTGGTGATTTCCTTCAATTGCCTCCTGTTTGCAAGAAGGGAGAGAATAGAAAATTTTGTTTCCAGGTAAACGTTTCTTCCTATGAATAAAAGTTTATAAGTTGTTGCCAGGTGTTCTTTGGGAAAAGTTGACAAAATTTTTTATTTTGTTTTAGCTTCACATTGTAATAGCATTGTATTAACTTCAAATGCAATGCAAAGGTGCTAAATTTATAAACAAATCCTTTAAACTGGCATCATTGATAAGTTGTACTCAACATTGGAATCACGTATCCTGGAGGTCATTGTTTTTTTTAAATGCTTGAAAGTTCTTGAGTTTGAAAAATGTGTTTAAAAATAATTAAATTAAGAAACAACTGCATTATTTTCTTTTTTTAAAATTTCTTTAAAAATCATTAAATACTGTTGGTCTTTCTAAGCATTTTTACAAAAAACAAATTGTTCCTTGTGTAAAACAAGTCTTTTACGATACTTTTAAAAAATCTGAAGTGACTCTGGAATTCACTCAACTTTCTGAGCACTTGATCTCTACCAAGTGTTTTTAGTAAACTTGGTTCAACTCAATCGGATGTAATGTTCAGATGCTAGTGCACTTCAAATAATTTGATTGCATAGGCCACAATGTATGAGAATACTTTTTTGTAGTCCTATAGAAAACTGTAAGCCTTACACACTCCAAAATCTATTCAATATGCTGACCTAATTTTAGCTCAATTGAATGCATCAGATAGACACTAGTGCACTTTCAAGAATTTGCATCTACAGGCTGTATAAGTTGTAGCCTTGTACAAAAACTATCAGCTCTACACACATCGAAATCTGTACAGGTTGTGTCATGGCGACCTGTATTATAGATACCCTACTTGAACTTATTAGAATGTACCATTTAGACTCTAGCACACCTTAAATGATTTGCACTCCTAGGCCATAATGTGTAAAAATTATTTTTTGCTACCTTGTGAACAAACTATCAGCTTTACATACACCAAAATCTATCCAGGTCATGTGACCATGATTTATAATATACATACCCAATTTGCGCGAATGCACTGTTTATATGCTATCACGCTTTCAAGAATTTCTGACCATAAGACATAATGTAAAAAAAAAAAAAAATATTTTTTGTTCCCCTGTAAAAAACTGTAAGTCCTATACACAGCAAAATCACTGCCAGTTGTGCAAGAATGATCTATAATATATATAACAAATTTGAGCTCAATCAAATGTACCATTTAGGATCTATTGATTTCAATTACATAAACTCATACATACCGTATTTGCTCTATAACGAGATGTTTTTTTACTGTTCATTTTGCTTTTAAAAACCTGACTCACGCTAAATTTGAGACCTAAATATAGAATTTTTGTAATTATCTTAGTGAAAAATTTCAGGGTCACATTATATCCGATACCACATTATATTTGGGCTAATACGGTACTTACACAAATCATAAAAATAGCATAAATGAATTCAGAAGACCTTAAAACATGTAAATCCATCAAAATCTCCATGTCAAATCAAATCAAATGCATAATTTTTTCATGATTACAATGCTTTCCTTACATGGTACATGTTTGGAGAGTAAAAAGAGAAAGAAATCTGATGTTGGATCTAGCAGTAAAAAGATTGTGAATTGTACTGCATTTTTCATTGGAAATTAATAAATTTCTCGATTGGTTTTCTTGACCAAAAATTTTATTTCCTTTTTTTTTTAATATGATTTTTTATGTACTTAGAAAAATGCATTAGTTATAAAAGTTTGATTTATTATATCTATAATTTATATACTGCTGATTGGAGAAAATGCATTAGTTGTAAAAGTTTGATTTATTGTATCTACAATTTATAGACTGCTGCTTGGAGAAAATCAATTGATACAAATATTGAACTTAGCAAAGTCAAAAGACAAAGTGATCAGAATTTCATTAGTATTTTGCAAGATGTAAGAATGGGACGGTAAGTTAAATTCTTACATTAAAATTGCATTCAAAGGTAAATAAACAGTAATAATACAGTATAAAACTCAAAATCAACACAGCTTGGACTAAACTGTAAGCAAAATTTGGATAATGATAAGAAAATTACTGTATTCCCCCTGAATTAAAGAAATGCAGTACATAAAATTTTAAAGAATCTGATGTGGACACCACATGACTTCCATATAAATTTACTAAATTATACATTTTTGATAACTCTATTTGAACTGATTTAGTTTGAAGGTGAAATACAAAATTTGAATAAAATTAAGATTATGATTTCTCAACAAGTATAGGAGATATTGTGAAACAGGTTTCAGTTTAAAAAACTTATTTTTGAAGCCAAATTTGACAGTATTTTCCCAACAGTTTCAAATCTGGGTGAGTTGTATAATTTTAGGCATGCCCCAAACAATCACTATTGATAAATTTTAATGTATTTAGACTTTTGAATAACCCTGTGATAAAACTGTTTGGCCAGTTGCTATCAAAAATTGGAAATGTGCAACTAAATGTTAAAAACAGACCAATCTACAAAATTTCAGCATCCTATAGCTATTCATTTTTCAGTTATGTGAGATACATAAAAAAAGGCATCATTCCAAAATTAGTCCAAAATGGATTGTACAGACATCATGCAGAGACTTGTTGAAATCAGTATTTTCATTAAAATTAGAACACTGAAATTTTTTACAGTTTCGATACTTCTTACAGGGAAGTAAAAAAAGTGAAAGACATCATGTCATTCAACTTTAACACATGTCAAGAAATTCAGCAACTACACATATTATGAATCTAAAGAATTTCAAGAATACAGAAATATCTTTTAATTTCTCAAACAGCTACAATTGTACTACTGAGGGATGTGGTAATTTCTTGTCTGCTTATAATTTTGTGGCTCTAAAAACTTCAGTTATTTTTCTACTGAAGCCAAACCTTCTTCAAAAGTCAAAGTGACCTATTGTTAAAACTAGAACTGCATGATGGGGTCATTTTGACCCAAAACCAGATTTGATTCCGTTTTTTCAAAAAAGTTACAAACCGAAATTTTAAAAAAATAGCGACTTTTCCTAACTTTGTTATTAATTATCTGTAAAAAATTTAAGCTTGTAACTTTTATCTGTTTTTTATTTTTAATATGTTTACCTGATGTCGCAGAATGGGTCATTTTGACCCAAAACTTCCCATGAGTCTGGAATGCTACCCTCCAACGCGTTTGTTTCCCCTCTCCGGCGTTCGCCGAAGATCGTTGGCGACTTCACTCGCCGCGTGACGTCACGTTTTCTCCCGCGGTTCTTCTTTTCGGTTTTCTCATGAGCCGTGATCGCCGCAGCATATCTCCATAGTAACGGGGACATTTTGTTTCTGATTGGCCGGTCAGAACTTTGTTTTATGCAAATTAACTGTTGCACATGTGAATTGTAATGTAATGTACGTATATAATGCGGTTTCTTTTGCCTGCGAGTTATGCATTTCTATTGCATGCCTATTCGATTCTAGCTTCTGTATCTTCTGTGTATGCTAGTAAGACGCTCAGCGAGCGTGAATGTATTTAACTTTACGGTGTTCCTTTAAATTAAAAAGAATTTTAGTTTCTTAATGATGTCTCATTATTTCAAGTGTTAATTTACCACTGCTGGCAAAATGCGAATAATTTCTGCTAAGATGGAATCGGAAGTTCAAATTAAATAAATGCCATTATCAACCGCAACAATTACATAGTACTACTGCTTTTGCTCCGCGCATTTTTGGAAAATATAAAGATCATAAAAATCCATCATCCCTCTGCCCAATAGTTAGTAAATGTGAAGGCCCTACATACCTACTTAATACCTAAAAAACATATTACAGCAACTAATTCCTTGCTGAAACTCATCCCTAAACTCCACAAATGATTTCTTAAAAGAATTAAATAACATACAATTCTCAAATTCTGTTAAAATGGTCAGCTTCGATGTCACCAATTTATATCCATCAATAGACACATCAGAAATGTACAATACAATAAGTAAAGGAATCGAGAACGCATTTGATACAGATATTTCCATAACCCTTAAAGCTGCCTTGTCCCTCATCCTCAATAACTCCTATTTCCAATTTAATAGTAAATTTTATAAACAGAATAAAGGTGTCCCCGATCTCTGGAATTATAGCGAAATGGAAAATGAGAAACCTAGAAACTTTAATCAGTAAAAACCTCCACTCCCACATCAAATACTGGTATCGTTACATTGATGATGTTTTTGCCATAGTAAATAACAATAGCATTGATAATATTCTCGGCGAAATTAACTCTCTTGATGAAAATATACAATTTACTATAGAACTCGAACAAAATAATAGCCTAAATTTCCTTGATGTCAAAGTAATTAGAACCACACCAAACAACATTGAAACTGCAGTCTATCGAAAACCCACCAATAACAACAAAATTTTCAACTACTCCTCAAAAACTACTTATAACTACAAAATTTCAATCCTACGTTCCCATATTAATAGGGCCCTAGAAATATGCTCCAACCAGAAACTACTAAAGGATGAACAACAATTTATACAGCAACTTGCTCGCGAAGCCAATTATCCCAGCAATATTATTCCCTGCCTAATCAAAAATAGAAGAAAGAAACTAAACATCATTGACGACGCACAGAAAGAAAAACTCACCTTCACTCATCCAATCCCTTACTGTTGCGGTCTCGCTGTGAAAATATCCAACCGCGCCCATAAAATGAACCTCCGTATCCCGATTAAACCCAATTGCAATATCTTTAAAAGAATCCGGTCAGATAAAGACAAAGTAAACCCTCTAGAAACTGCAGGTATTTACAAAATAAATTTTACCTGTAGAAAATCCAACCTTCCCGGATACTACATTGGTGTTACAAAAAGAAAAATTAAAGACAGCATTAAAGAACACATAAATGATATAAAATACAATAGACAGAGTACCGCCCTTTCCTGCCTAGCCTTAAAAGAAAATATAGATTTCATAAATGTTAAGAAAATAGCTAATTACAATAACCACAGTTATGGCTTAAAATGGGAAGCGTTTTTCCGATTGAAGTATGAAGCGTATAAGTACATATGAATGAAGCGTATTTCTCTCTTGTGTCATTATTTTCAAAGAAATAATGACACAAGAGGGAGCTGTCAACGACATGGCGCATGCACAAATAGAGGAGTCGTGGCTGGAATTAATGAAGAAGGGGGAGCGAGCCAGACGGGCTCAGTTCTGAAGACGGCAGTGGATTAACTGCCGAAAGTGCTAAAATGATGCATGTTTTTTAGATTTTACGGAAATTTTAATGTTTTTAATTATGCCATTATCATTCATAAAATGAACGGTAATGACATCATAAATTCCAAAATAGCATACCATTATGTCATTTTCATTGCAACATGTATTTTATAAGTCGGGTCAATTTGACCCATACCGCGGTTTTAGGTATACCAATCTCAAGTGACGCAGTTCTAATAAGAATTATGGCAGCAATATTTTTGTACTTTTAATGTAATATTAAACTTAATACGAATGTTAAGATTGAACTAGCATCATTAACTTTGAAATATAACATTATTGTTGCATTGCAATGTGAATTCTGCAAGTTGGGTCAATTTGACCCAGCCTGCGGTTTTAGGTATATCTGAAACACTGCTGTTCTAGTGTTAAAGCAGCTTGTTTATACTGTAGTTTTGAAAAATCATGGATAGAAAATTTTTGTGTTTACATTTGAGAGACACTGTGGATTTTTGAATAATCTATTATAATAAAAGCTAGCATAAAATTATTAGTTAAAGTAATCAAACAATTGCTTTTATTGAAAACATTTTGTGAAAAATATAACTAAAAAGGCTTCTTTTGTATTTTGTTATATTTTGAAGTCTAAATTCAGATAGTTTTCTCTATCTGTAGTTACTAAATTTTCTTTGTATATTATTTAGTAATAGTAAGGAAGTTGTTGAAAAACTTAGGAAAACTTCTAAGCAGGAACTGAACAAAGATGGTATTCTTGCAACTAAGCTGAGTACTCACAAAGATGATGTTGAAATCATAAATCAGTCCCATCTTCAGAAACTGCCAGGTAAGAATAAAAGTTCAAACTTTCAGTTAGTTATACAGAGTGATATCAATTTAAGACTACTCAATGCTTTTTCTTATAATCCTTAAATCAGGGGAATATAGCAGATATTCCAACACTGAAATATAATTGTTTGAATTTTTTTTAAGTGTTGGAGACAGTTTCTAAAGCTGTCGGATTGTAGCAACTTTTTTTGTGAGGTAAAGCAGAAATGGAGATGCACGATGTTACTTTAACCTGTGATAATTTTATTTTTGAAAAGCGTAATTTAATTCAAAATTTTGACATTATCATTTCTTACAGCAAATGTTAAAATATTCATCCCCATTTTGAATGCAAACATGAACACATCGAGTTAAAGTTTTCGGACACTCTCCTCAACATTGGTGGTGTTATCGAGGAGATTTCTACAGTTATGATTTGTTTTAATTCACCCATGTTTGCAGGACTTCCCTGGAAAACCCAAATGTTTTCATTTCGATTCAGAATGGTTGCAAACATTTTCAACATTTGCTGTTCGGAATGATAATGTCAAAGTTGAAACACTCCATCGGTGTTGGAAATGGTCTCCCACACTTAAAGAAGGTTGAAACAATTATATTTCAGTGTTAGAATAGTTCCCATGTCCAACAGATTTAAGGGTAATAAAAAAAAAAAAAACCATCGAGTACTCTTTTAAATTGATCACCCTGTAGTTGTGTTGATATTGGATTTTTTCAATTAATATGGTTTATTTAAAGCAATGCCTTTATTCAAATTGAAGTGTTTCTGTGTGAATCTGTTAACCGAAAATATTTTTTCTTGTAAGAAATTTTACTATTTGCTGTTAATAATTCCACTTGTTTTGATTTAACAAAGAAAGAAGGCAATTGCCATATCACGAAGTTTGATCAACTCCTTTAGAATTAATCTTCATTCTTATTCATTAACACGTAATTTGGAATTTGTGTCAGTGTGCCTAAAATTCTGTATTCCATCATAAAATTTTTTCTTTCGTGGTGCTGTGTTATATACAGGATATCCCATAAATACTGGCCAGACTCCTCATTGGGAGTACATAAAAAATTCCAAAGAACTGTACCTGTAAACCCATAGTTTTCAGGAAAAACAAAATATGATGTCACATCTGGTGCAAGGTAAAACAATTACGAACATTAAATTGGATGCTGGATTAGATATGAGAGACTCTGTTTTATAGCCACTATGCTCATCAGATCTGGGATCTTTAGATTCCTTCCATTGAAAAAATTCATCTGTCAAGACCTAATTACAACAAAAAGTGATTCAGTCCCTCCCCTTTATGCTATGTGTATTTATGTGGGCACCAAATTGATGCAATCTGAACAGTTATCCATTACACAGCGTACAAATACAAGCGTCGATATGCATGGTGAACATTTAGAACATCATTTAATGAAACCATATGTAAAAAAAAAAAAAAAACTATGTTCATGCTTCCAATAAAGGCTCTTTTCGTCTACTGGATGTGACGTTTCTGTTTTTTTTTTTTTTTTTTTTTTTTTTTTTTTCCTCGCTTTTCTCTTGAAAACTATGGGTCACAGAGGTTTGGTTTTTCGGGCATTTTTTATGTTTTCCCAATGAGAAATCAGGCTGTGCAGAGTTTAGGCGATATTTATGGTACGCCCTGTGTGTGTGTGTGTGTATATATATATATATATATATATATATATATATCTGTAATGAATGGGCCTTACGCCATTCCTTGTTGAAATGATTGACACGACTCCATTGGGGTTCTAGGTTGAATATTTTATTTCGAAGTTCGGACAGAGGGCAGGAGTCAGGCCGGCGACCTTTTAGCTCCGGGGCTGTCTTCGTACATCGGAGTCTAACAGCTAAAGCTGGAAGCTCCTGCAAAAGCTTCACGTTCCAAACTCCTAAAAGCTAAGCTAAAACTCTAAAAGCTCCCAAAATTTCCGCGCTCTTGCTTAAATACTCCTTAATTTCTACACCTGCTGGCAGGGTGCAGCACGATCACGAAGGCGTTACTCTCAAACGTAATTAGTTAACTAGATTGTCAATCAAGACATGAGAAACACCTGCTTACCCAGGAGTTCTAAAAGTGCGTAATGAAAAAAACCACAGAAAACCAAAGATATTGCTGAATCAACAATCGAGCCTCGTCAGGGGGAGACCCCCTGAACCCCCCTAACTTTTTTAATTTCATTATTGCCATATTAAAAAAATATTAATTGACTATGTCATTTTATCTCTCATCTTTCATGTATTTTGCCTGGTAACCCTATGTTGAGATTTTTATGATTGTAACCTATTTATAGAAAAATACATGTGATGCATATTCTACAGCTTACGAAATATTGTAACAATAGATTAAAGCTGTTGTGAATTAATAGTATTTAAAGGGTGACAGATAAAATGACATAGTCGTTAATAATTTTATTTTTTCATTAGTACACTAGATTATCTTTGAAACAAGTTGCTGGTATCACAACAAGTAGTCTTATGTTTAGTTTAGACAAATGAATGGTTGCAGCTTGTTGAAAAAGTTATTGTATTTTTATTATACTTCGCAGGCAGAATTTGTTAGATGCCTTAAAATATTATGTAGGTATATTTTAACCACAAGATATTAGACTAAAGTAGAATCTTATAACATTTTTTTCCACCTTTGATTTTATATTTACATATCCACAAAAATAGCATTTACTTTATTTTCAGGTTAAAAGCCAAAGTGACAGAAAAATGAGAACAGAAATGTACTCTAGAATTCTTGATTTTGGATAGATTACAATAAAGAAACACAAATAAATGATAATTAATATTTAATAGGTGATCTACATCACAATCTCCTTCAGAAATAAAATCCTTAAAAGGTAGTTTCCATAAAGGTAATACAACTCATATATTCAAAATGAGTTATTTGAATTATTTTAGTACGAAACAGTTGTTTTGTTGCGCTACTCATAAAAGTAGATGAATAAGTGAACATTTTTTAAATGACTAATCAATATTCTAAATTAACTACTACTTGAAGAGTAAATGGGAGGGGAGGAGAGTAGGCAGTTGTGAAATCGAGAAAGTGTCTATCGAACCTGAACTATCAGTCTTCCCTCTTCTTCTGTTTTCTTTTTTATTAGTTCTTTTCATAAAGAAAACTAAAAAATTAAAATTATTGTGTAATCTGACAAATATCTAACTAGTATTTATCATATAAATAACAGTTGTTTATTTTTATGCAGGAGAATTGCATGCCTTCTATGCTAATGATAATAATCCAGGGCTTTTCGAATTTATGAACAACCACTGTCCTGTTTCTGATAAGCTAGAACTTAAAATAGGAGCCCAAGTAATGTTGACAAAGAACTTGGATGTACAGCGAGGACTGGTGAATGGTGCTAGAGGTGTAATTGTTGGGTTTGAAAACAATAAACAAAGTGAGTATGTGGATTTGAGCTTTTATTCAACTCATCTTTATTCATTCAACATTTCAATTTTAAATTGTCCTGCTAAGTTTTTTCATTTTTGCATGCTATTGATTTTAAGCATGAAACTTATTTTTTATTTTATTTATTAATTATTTTTTTAATCAGTTACCCGTTTAAAGATACTCTGCAAAATAGCCTGTATTAAGTACCGTATTTACCCACGTATAAGTCGACACACTACTTTCCACCTTATCAAGAAATTTGGATTTTTTTTAAATACATTTATTCAAAATCATCTGAAAAAAAAAGTACTAAATATACAATAATAAAGATAATAATAATAGGATGCTACTGATAGTATGATATGGTAAAGTACTAATATACAAAGTTAAACTGATTCAAGATCCGATTCAGTATTGGACTCGTCAAACAATTCACAAAATTCCTTCATCATCATTGGCTCATCCTGATACATGTATTGGGTTAAGATTCCTTAGAAAGACTTCCACGGGAGCACCCTACCCTTTGTCCAAGAGCCCGCGTGTAGCTAATTTGCCATAATCCCACAAGAACAGCAACATGATACACATTTTCAGTCTTTGTATCGCTGCATTCTTCTGGTGTGGAAATCAACCTTGAACAACGCCATTGTGTTATGAAATGTGGGAAGGGAACAATTGTCCTTTAAAAGGGCATTTGCTTTAGCTTTTTAAGGGTAAGACATGCCTTAAAGTTCAAATACATAAATGTGATTGTAGTAATGATTACAATTGCTCCAGCCTTTGAAAAAACTATTTTCTCCAAATTATATGTATTAACTGCTTTGGTTTTTTATTAAAAAGTTTTGTAAAAACTGCATTTAATTTGTCATCTTAAATTATTGTTTATTAATTTAATTTTTACTTACTTATTTATTTTTTCACTCATTATTGACAGATTACTATAAATCTGTTTCATTTACTTTTAAGAAAGCATATCCTTAACATCTGTTTGTGTTCATAGTTCACTTTAATTTTTTTTCATTTCATTTAGAATTGCCTGTTGTGAAGTTTGTGTCTGGTGCTAAAGAGGTTATTGGTTATGAAAAATGGTCTATACGTGCTCATAGTGGAGTAATCCTTATTAGAAAAATGTTGCCTCTTAAACTAGCATGGGCTATGTCCATTCATAAATCTCAGGTACAATTTTTTAAATTGCGTTTATTTATATTTAAAACTATTTTGTCAAACATTTAACCTCATAAATGTGCAATTTAATAACATTTACACTTTCATTAATTAATGCCTGTTAAAACATTAGCACATAGTTCTTATTAAATAACATGTGGATGATTTTTATATTAAAAAGAAAAAGCTATTATTTCAAACCTTTTTATAAAAAATTTATTTTACCTAACACAACCAGGAGATATATTCTTTAATTTTTATTTATATTATTTTATATCCTTCATCTTCATATGTCTTCATCTCTTTCCTAAAAATAAAAGTATAATCTATCATTTCCCTCACACCTTTTTTTTCAGTTATTTATTAGTTGTTAATTGAGTATTAAATATGCAGTTTAACTCAGTTTTGGGAGGTATCCAAAGCATATCAGAATCTGAAAAGATTCTACAAACACACTCACAGAGAGATCTTCTGCACATTTTCAAAAGCGTATTTCTGCCAACAGAACTAATTGCATGAAGTGATGTGATGTAAACACACTTATTGAAACATTATGGCATCTCTTTATGAGTGCATTTGTAGAATCTTCTCAGACTTCGATTTACTGGGAAAAGCCCTTTGGTCTATTGAGAAAATGAAAGTTCAATTCAGTCTATTGTTGAAAAATGCTGCTGTTATCTGCCTATGATCAACTACTGTTTATCTTCTAATATAGCTAAGTGCCTTTTGAAATGTAAATTAGTTTAGAAAAATTTATATAATAGAAGCAAATTAGTATAAAACGATCATATAAGCAATAAAATTCACCTTTATAGGTAAACTGTATTTTCTGATGTATATATTAATTTTGTTTGTAAAGCCTAAAATGCAATTTCAACTGTTGGTTTTCAAGTTGACTGTCTACTTTTGAAAAGTATCTGCATGACATTTTTCATCTGGATATAAGTATCTCTCCCTTTTCCAAAAGAAAAAAAAATGAAATCATTTTTTCAAAGATAAATATTGATTAAAATATTACATAAAAAGGTAAAGTTAATGTTAAACTTTAATTGAGAAAAATAAATCATACAGTTACTTATTATTTATGTCATTTAATTATCTACTACTTAACCTACTTTCATCCAATCCCAACCCAAATTTGAAAGCCAGTGTTTTCTCTATTTTTGCCACATAGGCCGAAACCTGTTTTTGTGAGGATGTTTTCTTCCAGGATTTTTCTGCAGTTTTTCTACTAGAAGACTATAGAAACGTGCCAACTTTGCAATACAGTAATGTTTTTTGGGCAGTAGGGGAAGGGTGAGGGAAAATGGAGTACTTAAGGTTATTCCGGCCAATAACTCTGTGACAAATAGAAATAAATTAAATAAGTACAGTGTGGAACCTGTTATCCGGAATGGTTGGGACTGGGTGTATTCTGGATAACTGAGTTTTCTGGATAACTGGCTGGGGATTAACATGACATTTACTGATTTGATTGGTAGCATAAATGCTACTCTCTATTTTTGATTAGAATTAAACATTAATTGTTAATATACTAGAAAAATAATTTTCAAAAAACTCTTAATATGATCAAGATAAATAATAATCATTTAGAGAGGAAGTAGTTATATGATAACTTCTTGAAAACTTAGTCACACACTAAAAAAATAAATAAAATACCTTACCAGATTGCTTACTTTATAAATTCAAGCTGTAGTACTCAAAATAAAAAACAAAAACATATGAAATATATAAAGAAAAAACAACTCATTTTTTGCTTTTCTTTCAGAAAAAATAGGAATTTAATCGATTGAAAAGTGATTCTGGATAACTAGTTTCCGGATAAGAGGTTCCATACTGTAATATTTATTTCAGTTTTACAATCTTAGTTTTTATTCTGCAAGCATTGAAACTTGAAATATGCTGTGTATTTTGAGATCTGTATCTCAATATATCCAAATCTGCAAACTATCCCATTTCGCCCTATGGGAAAAGGCAAAATGAGGTACAAACATAGTTGTATTACCCTCTCATTTTCAGCTTTTAACATGTTAACTGAATAATCTCTGTTCTTTTAGATGTATAGTATGTTTATGTATTTCAGGGAATGACATTGGATTGTGTTGAAGTTTCACTTTCTCGTGTGTTTGAATGCGGACAAGCATATGTTGCTTTATCCAGAGCTCGCAGCATGGATGGTTTGAAAGTTCTTGACATTGAACCTTCTAGCATTAGAGCTGACCCTGATGTTTTAAGGTTTTATTCACAGTTACAGTGTAGCAGTATTTTACATCACTTTGGAACTGAAGAAGATTTATAATAGCATTTTAAAGTAGCTACTACATTGAAATTATTTAAATAACTATATCTGTTTTTCCAGATGCATTGTTGCATTTGCATGTACGTATTATTTATTGATTCGTGTATTTTATGGTATATATTTTTCTTCAGAATTTTTACTCTGAACAGATTTGTGTTATGTTTATATAATAGTATTTTAATGGGGGTGGGGTAAAGTAAGAGTATCCGAAAAGATTTTGTAAATCTAACAAAGATAATGAAAATTTTTTAAATTGCTGAATTTTTCTTTAAGTTCACCAAAAGTTCTCCTAGGCAAATTTCCAAGAAAAGCTCTGCATATATTTATATAAATGCAAAATAATAGTAATAGTATTGGAGTAACTGAAAGAAATACACCTTATAATTATATGGGAACAATACACTTCAATTATTACTTTATAAATAAAAGCCTAGGAGTAACAATTCCAGGTTGTACCAACTCCAAAACAAAACTTTTACTGCCATTACTTTAAAACAATGAAAAATTTATTATGTAAAAAAAGTATCAATATCTAAACTAGTAGTACAATTGGCTGAACAATTTAAAAAAAACATAGGAAAAAAAATGTGCTACTTTAAAAATCTCAAATTGACTTGATCCCTGATTTTAAAGCAAATTTTTGTAATTTTCACCTTTCCCAATATTTGATAATGTAACGATAAAGTCAGATATTGTAAATTAGATCTGCATCATTTTAATGTCATCATATAAATAAAAGTCCAGAGATGTGGAGATTCCGGGTTGTACCCCTTCAAAACAAAATATTTTATGGTACTTACCCTTAGAGAGCCTCATCATTCCACTGATCAACTTGAAATTTTGTGCACATAAATAAAACAATATGGAGAAGACCATAGGCTACTACAAAATTACTAAAGTCCCCTATTCCTTGATTTTTTGCAATTTACCACAATTTTTAGAATTTTAATCAATGTTCGAGAAAGTATAAATGTCAACTTAAATTAATAAACTGTGGTATAAAATTATGTCAGAAGTGAAATAAATTCATAATTTTTATGATTTCAGTTAGCTTTACAAAAGCAATAAATAAACTTACTGTTTTGATGGACAATGGATCTAGATTGAGGATCTTAGTTTTTTGAAGCTCACTTTTTAATTGCAAGTGAGATTACAACTGCATTATTGCAGATTAACTTCATTTGCATGTTAAAAACAACCTTGCCAATTTCTGTGTATCTGTTGCTATACAAAGAGAGTATGCAACTTTTTATTAAGTTTTTGAGTTACTGCAATTATGAGAATCCCCCCCCCCCCTCCCCCAATCGCCAAACATATCAATCATCAAATAGAGCACGGAACAAAGGTCTGTGTTATATCATACACAAAGAAGATTCTGGTTATTGAGTTAGCTTAGCAGCTTAACAATGACTAATTAATGCTAGCAGATTAAATCTGCCAGTTAATGATATTTATACAGGATAACAAATGAGTGTCCCATAATGGGCTTGAGATGTTTTCCTATTTTCTTTTTCTGCATTTTTATATGTTTGTTTATATTTCTATTTTTACTGTACACTGCATCAAAAGAAGCTAAAAAAAATCTGTTATAGTGTGGTTGTGTAAATTTAAATATTAACTTGCTGAAAAATAATTTTGAACATTGTGTTCAATACATGAAAGGTCTTAGGAATAATTATGAAAGTCACTTTTGCAAAAATTAAAGTTTTACAATCTGCCATCATTTAAAGATTAGCTCTCATGAATATGTATTCGTGCAAGGCAGTAAATTTGTTGCCTTGGAAAATGATAACAAAATTTGATATGAAAACAATTAACTTTATGTTTTATTTTTCTCAAAACAAAGTTGAAACAATTTTGATTGTTCTTTCCTTGACCCTTCATTTACATTTATTCCATAATTCCAAATTTACATGTGTAGGATGTACCAAGGCAACTCAAAATCACATGGAAAATATTGTTTTCATGCTGTAGTTCAGGGTTGCCCAAACTTTTCTATGAGAGAGCACTTTGATAGTCTGATTTTTGACAAAGCACCTTCTACAGTTTCATGGAGTACTTACTGTCATCACACAGAGTATTGTTTGGGAAACTCTGCTCTAGTTAGCTAATTTTAGAAAGTAAAATTTTTATCAATTTAGTTTTACTTGGTTTTGTAAACAGTTTATTTATTTTTTGAAAGTTGCATGAAATAAAATATAAATTTGTTGTGTATGATTAGTTGAGTACTTTATGTGAAAGATAAATTATTTTCAAATTATTTCGCTAAAATTACTTAACATCCTTTTAAGAAATTATTAATGAGAGCATGATAACAAATGCGGCCTTATATTTCTAATTATTCATGTAGCATTGATGTTATTTATCCTTCCAATAAGTTTGTTGCATAACTTCTGCATCAAGTGTGTATGTTTGCATATATATGTATGCAAATAGCTCAAATATCTGTGATATATTTATATATTTTTCTTGTGTTTAGCAATAAATTAGTATTTCTTTTACAATAGCTTTTCTTTAGTTAACTTTTAAGAACAGGTAATACAATAGTTGCACCAGAAAACAGAGAAAATCAATGAAAAAGTTAATTGTTAATGTGGTATAATGTCTATTAAATATTGGAGGGTTTCCAATTATTGAAACATTTTTATGTATAACTAACAATATAACAATTTTGTATATACTTATGTGTCAGTCCTTCATTTAAAATACAGTGTGTGAAATACGCATGTAGCATTTGTTGAAGATATGTGTGTTTTTCTTGTATTCTGTGTTACAAATTGCTAGTGAGAATAACTTACAGAAATCATTTGTATTACATTATAATTATAAATAACTTACTTACAAAGCCAAGGACGTACTTATTAAAATGTAATTAACATCAGATATGGTATATCACTGTTCATCATAAGAGAATCTGTTTACTGATAACTAGCAGAAACCTGTCTTTATATATATATAATTTAAAAAAAAGATCTAATGAATACAGCTTTATTTGATGAATAACTGCATTAGGCAGGAAAATATTTTAAATCTTTTGCAGTTGCATTCAAGACTTTATTGTAGCATTCTCTTCAATAATTTAATCAACTTCTTACATTTAATCAAGTCTTAGATCTTAGTAGAAAACACAGGATGATTTCAAATAAATATCCCATTTTTGAAGAGATATATTTTCAAAACCACAGAAGACTTTCTTTGGGGGGGGGGATAACAGTGTAAGGTTACTAATAGCATAAAGTTCATAAATAATAAATAGCATAAACGCTCACTGTAACCATCACAAAAACCACCAGCGATATTCATTCTATAGCAGAATTTGTCAACATATTTCATCACATGTCTGTTGTAACAGTTTTGATGATTGCAGTTATCCTCATTTTTAGTTCAACAATGTCAGATGGTTGAGGTGGAAAAACACTTCTGATCTTTTATGCAGCCCCAAAGAAAATAACTGCAGTTGAGTTATGTTGGGGCTTTTTTCAGGCCATTGATGAACAGCACTGTCAAAATCTGTTCTATAACTAATCCACCATTGCATAAGCTGCTCATTCAAAAATTTCCGTACAAAGATACCAATGGGGTGTTGCCCCATCTTGTCAGAAGTCCCCAACTTCTAACTGAGGAAATGACCAAATTGATAGCATATCTAGGTAAGAAATGCCTTTAACAGTAACAGATTCACATTTCAAAAATTGAACTACACAGAATGCCTTTTGTTGTGCTGTTGTCTCTCAGCAGCGAACAACTTAACGTACTCACCTTATTTCTTTTCCAACAGCTGCTTGTATCGCCATCACTTGCCAAAAAATAAATAAATAAAAACTAATGATATTTCAGAACGATATGTGAAATACAATGCTACCTTGTATTGTTTAGAGAACAATACAAGGACAATAAAGTCTTGCAAAGTTGAGATATTTAACTGTAATCACGCTGTATTTTATATTTGCCCTTTTAAATATGTAGAATGCATATTATTATTATTATTATTATTATTTTCCTCATCTAGGAATTTCTATAATGTCATTGTTTAAAGTGGTTTGCTCCTATTAGTTACTGACTATAAAATAACTATTATTTTTTATTATTACATTATGCATAACTAAGTCAAAACACTGTCATTTATTATAAACTTTTATATATATTGTGATATTTACTTTTCAACATGGTTTTAATTACAGTTGATCTACTTAACCATTCATACAGGCAATTCACTTAAAACATTAAACTATCTTGTAACTCAATCTTAGTGCTGTTATGCTTCAGTTTGTTTTATTGTGGTATCATAAATCATCTGATCCCTGGAATGACATTACAGCACAGCAATTAATGTTGCTGTGGCTTTTAATATTTCTTTTATGTTAGTATGGTTTTCAGCAAGCACATGTTTTTCTGGAAACTACTTAGTGTTTTTAAATCTTATGTCTTGTTCCTCCCTTTTTCACAAAAAATTAAATTCAGATTTTAAAATATTAATTGTATAAATAAAACAGCAAAATCATTGTATGTAAAAAGTAGCAAACTTATGTAATTCTAGTCATAAAAACTCAAAATTTATAATGTAGAGGCCAAATCTTTCATTATTCTTCATTCAACAAATTACTCAAAGCCTTTTACATCTTAAGTTATCGAACATTTTGTGACATTGCATTTTCATTATTATTATTATTATTATTTGTGTTGTATATGTATATTATTTTTCCTGTTTATATACTGCACTCCATTTTTTAAAATGTTTTGCATGCAGTCCTTTCTACAAAATGTCATTTCTTAAAATATAAAAAATATATTCTTTACTGAGGTTATGTTAATCACTGAGATTCAAATAAGTTATACTAAGCAAATTGTGTGTATACATCAATAAACAGCAAAATACTTAAACTATTGTCAGTAATCAGTCACATTATTATTTACCTTTACCAATATTATAAAGTAGATGCCAGGCATTCTGTATTGCAAAGTAAAAGTGAATAAAGAAAGCCCTTCCGTCTTTATACATTTCAAGCCATTTGTAAAAATTTTTATATTCACATTACTATTTCAGTTACATTATATGACAGTTTTGTTACAAATTGTTTGTGGGTAAAATTTATTGCCTATATTACATTAATTCTTCTTTGTGGTATATTGTGAAAATCTTTATTGTAACTATTTTAAATTTTTAACAGTTCTTATTGTGTATCACATTGCTACTATGTTTGTGTATGAGGGGAGCAATTTTAAATTAGTTTTAGTAGGATTCAGTGGAACAAAACATAACTATTTTAATCAGGATCAAAACTTAACTATTTTAATCAGGAAATCAAATTAGAAAGATAAATAAAATTAACCTACTATTTAGGTTTTTATTTTAAAGTTATTTCTCTTATCTCACTCTGTGTGTGTGTGTGTGTTTTATTATTGTACTTATCTACAAAATAAAATTACAGTACCTTTGCACAGTAATATAAATTTTATTACTAACATTTTTCAAGAGCAGTTGAAAGCAAAGTTTTAAAGTATTAAAAGTTTTTGCACAAAAATATTGATCTGCTATTGTTTAAAATGTTAACCTCTTTCCTTTTTATTTACTTTTTTATTCATATATACATTTTTTTAAAGCTGTACATAAGAGATTTTTAAACAGGCATATTAGTACATGCATGATTAAATACATGGTATAATTATATTGCTACAAGCTTTAATTATTGTGGGAAAATTTTGTAATTCATGACAAAAAATCCATAAATGTTTTATACATTTACTCCCAAAAGATCTCATTTAAGTAGAAGTTCAGCAATTGTACTTGTTTGTTGTAAGAATAATACCTTTATAAATGTGCAAAAAACAAAGCAAAATAAATATTTTGAGTTTAAAAAGTTGTTTGATTTCTTTACTCATACCTTTTTAAACAGTACTTGAAAAGTTAAAATTTAAATTATATTTAGACTGTTTTGATGATAGGCCTGCTATTCTTCAGTATGTTAACATCTCCTTGAAGTCCCTTGAGGAAATCCGGCCATGCAAGGACTTTATCTGGTATGTCATCATCCATGTTGCATAATCGGGTTATATTGCTGTTTGAAAAATAACTGTTCCATATGTTTACCCTTAAGAAAAAAAAATTTTATTAGCATAAATTCAGTATGTATGCATTTGAATTGAGGTTATACATTTAGTAATTTAACTAAGAGTGATTCAATATAAATGCTACAGCAATTATCTCTCATACCATGATTAAAATATACTTTCCATTTAAAAAGTTAATCAAATTAAAAATAGCTTTCATATATGATGGGGTTTTTTTCTAATTGAGGATTCTATACATATTTAAAATAGAAAATTTAATTTTTATTCAATCCCACTTTTCTTATCACTTACATTAGGAAAAAGATTCCTCTGTGTCTAAAAAAGTAAATAAAACAATTCCAGTGGAGTAGTTGTCAAGATACTTAAAAATGATAATTAATGCCACTTTACCTACTGTGTTGATGTCCATTTTAGGGTGTAAAAGAATTTATTTTGGGGAACAAACTATGAATTTATAAAAGTTCACTAATGATTCCTTTGTTGGAAAATGGCAACATTCAAACTCATGAAAGTAACAGGTTTAGTTTTGTCTGAACTAATCAGTACTGCATTATTAATTATTGATAATTTAGTCTCTTAGATGTCACATCCAGGTAAATATTTTGTATTATTTCGAAAACCTGGCAGTCAACACATATTATTTATTATAATTGCTAAATCCTTTCTGGTTTTTGGAAAATGCATGTTACCATTAGGCTGTCTACCACACTTAGAATTTGTCATATCTTGACCTTTACTTGACGTTTTCATGACCTGCATGTGATGAATAATTTAGATTTCTCACTCATAAAAATGCAAATTGGTACAAGCAAACAAAATTGATGTTAGTAAAAAAAATCACTTTCATAATTTTTGGCAAATTCCATGACCTAATGCTTCTGTTACATTATTTTTGTTAACTTGTATCACTTTTTTCTTGACTTTTCGGTGACTTTCTTGACCTGATAGACACTCTGTTGAACATTGTTTTCCCCTCTTCAACCTCTTTTAGCAAGTATCTCATTTTCAAGTTGTTTGTCTCTCATCTGCCATAAGCTGCTTGAAATCGTCAAATAAAGGAGGACAGAACTGCAATTTGTTTTCTTAATGTAAATTATTGCTAAGCTATATGTGGTTACAAAAGAACCATTAGTCCTGAACATTCCTTACAACTGTTGATATTTGTTTGCGCAAAACAATCTTTCTTACCTGTTGGTTTATTTAGTATTTATTCAGTGTTTCTACAGACCTGGAAAGTCAGGGAAATGAGTTTTGGTCAGGGATTTGGGAAAAAAGTCAGGGAAATTAGCAGAAATTGAAGAAAGGTCAGGGAAATGCAAGAAAAATTGAATTTTGCGATAAAATCAAGAAAATATTTGCTATTTGAACCTAAGTATAGAAATTGTTTTATTTTCATTTTCTCATTCAACCTTATAAATAATTTCAAAATGTGTTCTTTATGAGCATATCTTGTGCAGTTGAAATATGCTTAGTTTTATCCTAAATTATTATCAGACATGGTTTTTGTTAGAATCCAGTAATGTCAAATAAGATTCTTGTATAGATTGATTTTATTATTATTATTTGTAAAAAAAAAAAGGGGGCAAAATATATAAAAAATTATTAATTAAAGGATGTAATGTTAAAACTAGAAACTCAAAATTTGGGAAAGCGCACTAGATAAAGTCAGGGAAGAGCATGATATGTGTCAGGAAAAGTCAGGGAAGCAAAAGCTGTGAAATCTGTAGATATCCTGCATCAGTCATTTACTTAGTTTAAAAGAATTTTTATGAAAGAGTACTTTAAGTCCTTGGATTATGAGGTGGTTGTATTATTAATGTAGATGATTAAATTGTTCATTAATTATGATACAGAGTAATATATTGTGCATCGAACTTTCATAAATGCTCTAGTCCTTGAAAAATATTAATTTGTCTTGAATAATTGATAAGTCTTTGACTGAAATATTTCCTTGTCAATATAATTGTTATTCAGTAGAAACTTGCTTTTAACGGAAAAATGTTTCCGTCTCTCATTTAATACAGGTTTTACTGCATTTACACACCATACAGAAATTTAAATTAACTTCATACCTTGAAATATTTCCAGTAAATGTTTCAAGGGGACTAAACCCACCACCTACAGAATCTTGCTCCTGTCCTATTACTATAGTGCCACCTCCATTAATTACTTTGTGGGGTTGCAGATTATTTCCTTGTTGCTTTAACTCACCATCCTTGTATAAAGACCACATTCCTTAAAAGAAAAGCAAGAGAAACAAAACATGAATGTTAAATGTTAGATTTATATATCCAATCAGTAAATAATCTGTAGCTGAAAATTCTAAAAAGGAAAAGTGCTTTTATTGTAGAAAATGTCTTTTTTATCAATATAACTATTTGCATTTCAGTGCAAAGGTAAATCTTATTTTTATGTTTTAGTAAAGTGTTTAGATAATCATTTAAATGTCTGTTTTAAATGATTATGAACATCCTAAAAATGATTTGCACTCTAATATCTGTTAACCATTTCTTGCTGACTGTCACATATACATGTCAGCAAGAAATACATTCATTTCCCGGCCAACACACAGGTATGCCAAAGTGTTTTCTCATTCATCCACGGCTGTCTCACATTTGTGACAGTGTCCTGAAACATTTTTAAAAAATAATAAGTAAAATATTTAGTTTTCAGATGTATAATATTATAAGTCATTAAATGGTAAGAGTGCATTTGGGCCTCCCATTGTGAAAAGTGTTAATAATTCTCAAAATATATATTTTTGTTGTAATGAATACAACCCTTCTGTGCCTTTAGACAAAATTTCAAAGTTATGTTTTTGAAATTTTACGAGTCTAAGGAATTTTAAATCTGAAGAAGCAATAAATATTTTAAATGTTAAAAAGATTTCTTTCACAGATAGAGACTTTATTTATTTATTTATTTTTCCCCCTTGTGGGATTTAGTTGGTCTTAACTTCCATGCTTTAAATATAATTAATATAATTTTTTTGTGTGTGGGGGGGGAGGATAATGGTTTCTAAATTTTTGCTCGTAATTCTTATTAAATATGGGATAAAAATCTGTGTAGAATTAGTAATAATATTTATTTTAATAAAATTCTATGAAGGAATGCTATGTTTCATCACTTTAAATTACACATGACAGTATAAAAAATTGTTAGAGTTAATATTAGACATATCTAAAAATTCTCATTACGTTAAGTAATATAATTTAATAGCTACAAAACTCTTAGTATCCAAAATAGAATTTCAGATTTAAACAAATAAATATGTTTAATTATTATTTAAATATAGAATTATTTAAAAGTTAATTTTTCAAAGAGTTTTATTTGAATACATAAATGCAATAGAGTTGTAAGGTTCACAGTTTTGAAATTAAGAAAACTTTGGAAAGGTACTGACTGTGACCCTTAAAACAAATCTAATTCTCTTAAATATTAACTTTCTAACTTACCTGAATTTTCTGATGACCAAGTAAAAGCTAAATGATGCCACTGTCCATCTGCTACTTGGAGATCTGTTACAACTGGCTCATTGTTTACATAAATTTTAACTTCTGAGCAATCACTAATTGTCAATGCATTATCTATTACAGTTCCATCAGAATTGGTGGTGCTAGTTGATGCTACTGCATAGGATAGTGGTGTTCCAGAACGCTCTGTATCATTTGTTTGGACCCACAAGGAGATGGTAGCATCAGTCAAAGTTGAATTCAGGGTCAATGATGCCATATTGGCTATTGTGGCTGCTGTTTCTGGGAAAGTGAGTATGAAATCGGAATCCATTTCTGAAAGGCATACCTTCAAAGTTAGGAATAATTTTAATACTAGTCCTTAGTTGTAACATGTTCATAAACTGTGTAATCTTTTGAAATAACCACAAAATCTCATTTACACTAGTCTTTCATTCATTTATTAAGATGATGGTATTCTGTATAGATAATGATGCGAGACAGGCAAGTAAGTTACAGTGCACACAAAAAGTAAGTTATATATTTTATTTATATCATAAATTATATATTTGCCTTTTTTATTATCTTCAATTGTTGTTGAAAAATAAAAAGCATACCATACAGCTCTTGTACAGTGGTTTTTTTATGTCAAGATTTTCAGAATATGTATATATATTAAAAATCTTTTACCTCATTGGTATAAGACAAAGGTTCTTAAACTTATGTGAACCAAGGCCCTTGAGCAAGATTTCTTTTGCGTACCCCATTCCAAACATAGGTATTGTGCATTGTTCTTGAAGCTTATTTTATGGCTTAACAATCGCCTAACAACAATATTACAGTAAAAATTGGTTAAATTTGTTATGTTCACAGTGTTACTACTTAGTAAGTGGAAATATGGAGCTGTGAACAAAAAGTCAACTTCTAAAAAGCTTAAATAATGTAAATATTAAAATAATTTTTTAAACAATAGGTTTCCATTATCAAGCAGTATGAATATTTAATTTTTAAACAATATGAATATTCATTAAAAAAAATAAAAATCATAGAAATTATATCAGAATCACAAAGCATAATAATACCTTCATGTTTTATTTATAGCTTTAAAAATATTTTTTTATTGTCCTGCATTTATTGGCTATTCATTCATTGCTTCCTTGAACTCTTTGCAACCATTTTTCACAGTTTCGCAGACCCCCATAATAGCCATGAGGACCCTCAGGGGTCCACGGATCACAGTTTAAGAACCTTTGTACTAAGAGGTAATAAACATCAAACTTCAGAAAGAAAAAAAAAATACTTTGCTGGACCATAAAGCATTCAATAAAATATTGTATGTTTAAAAATATTTCATTACTTTTGTTGGTCTGTTATTTGGTAAAGTGCAAAGAACATATGAAGAGACAAAAATGCTTTAAACTTACTATTATCACAATAGGTTCCATTCCATCCTGGTGGACATAAACATGCATAAGTCGCAATGAGATCTTTGCAGGTTGACCCTCTATGACAAAGATTGTTTTGGCATTCATCAATATCTACTTCACAGTACGTTCCATTGTATCCTGAAGGGCAAGCACATGTGAAGGAGTTAATTCCATCAATGCAACTGAGAAATGATTAAAAGGCATTATAAGTCATAAAAATGCTGAAGTGTTTTGATTTACTGATCCAATATTACTTTAAAATTTAAAACGATATAAGAGTGGAAAATTTTATTTTGTAGTATTTAGGGATATTGCAAAAATTAAAGGGCATGTATGAACAAGTTAAAAGAGCACAGTGAAAAGACAATATGAAAGAATATACTTAGGATGGCAATTTTTTTTTTTTTTTTTTTTTTTGCTTTGCAAGAAAGGAAATTACATTTTTGAAACACGTCTATTCTCTTATTTTTGTTGAGTTATAATCAAATCAGTAACCTTTTTATAAATTTTATACTTTATTTGAAATATGCACGAAATATTTTACCAAAAAAATTGCCTGCTGCAAAATAAAATAAATTCTTTGTTAACTCTCCTTAGGTTCTCCATATCACTGTATAAATCAGAATAAAATATACGACAAAAATTTCCTATAAAAGATCTGATGTTGCTATAAGTTCGTTTTTTTTTATGAAAATTTCCCTCAAAATAATATGCTTGTGAGCATAGAAAATTAATTATTGTATTAGCAGGAACCAATTTCTGTTTTAAAAAAATATTTAGTGAACTGTAATCTGAGTTAAAGGACATACCTGCCATTATTTCTGCATGTTATGTTTTCACAATCATTGATGTTAAGAGAGCAGTCAATTCCTGCAAAACCGGGTTCACATGCACAAAATGAAGAATTGTCACTGTCGCCAAACATGCAAACTCCACTGTTGAGACACACAACATCTCTGAAGCACAATTCTCGCTTTGTTTCACAGTTGATGCCTTCATATGCTTTGGAGCATGCACATGTGTATCCATTTATCTAGAAAATAAAATTCTGTTTTCAAATTAATCATGTACTGTCAAATCAGCTGTTAGTCAATACAAACAAAAGTTTCAGAGATTGTTTTTGTCACTTGTTAAATTTTAGAATGAAAGTATTTACCTTATCTATGCATATTCCATTATTTTGACACGGGCTAGAAGCACATTCATCAATTTCTTCCTCACAAAACAAGCCAGAAAATCCATCCAAACATTCACAAAAGAATGAACCTTCTATAAAACATATAATTTACATTTTAAAATCAATTTAATTTTTAACAATAATGCTGAGATTGTTTAGAGCCATAAGCTAAGAAATATATTTTTGTTGGTGTTTGTGCACTGAGTCTAATGATGAGCATTTTTTCTTCATCAATATTTTTAATTAATATCATCCATAGTAGTTTATTTATCACATTTTTTAAATAAAATTAATTATGTACGGGCAGCATTTTTTATACATAATTTCTACTATGTTAACTGTTGCATCTACAACATTGACATAACTGGTTGGCCGCAATAATAATGGCTAATTTGAAATCAGCCCACCCTAAAAAGGTTTTAACTCATTCTAAAACAAGTAGCTTGCTATTGCTAGAATAGAAGATGGAACCCTGTAGGTGGACTTCAGCTCTTCCCCTAAATTTACACAAAAAGCCTTCCCAATTACACCAATGATCTACAGCTCCGTTTTATAGCAGTATCTGCCAAGACAAACGACGGAGATTTGTTTTGCAGTAAATTATGAGACGCTCCTTTAGGGGCGGGGGAGACAGTTTCTAATTTCTCAAAACATATTAACAAATACTGCTTCAATACTAATATCATTACATTGAAAAATCAAATTGGTTCACCAATTCAATAAATATTCCCTACTTTATAGTTATCGTTAATTTAAACATAAATCTGATTCATCGTCTCCCTAAGTAAAATTTAAAAAAAAAAAAAAAAATTATTCTGCTGACAAATTTCCAATGTTTGCTTATCAACACACTTTTGCCTTATATTCATTAAAGTACAATTACAAAAGCATAGTGTGATAGAAAAATTTTGGAGGGCATGTAACAAATCCATGAATAAAGGAAGTGAAAATTTTCACAGGTTTCATAACAGATATTCTCCATACAAAGCAGTGGCTTTGCGAGGGCCTTTGGTGTCCGGGGCAGTCCTTCGGTCTCCGCCTCATTTTTATTAAGCATCGCCATTCTACCACTCACCTCCACATCTCGGTCCTTGAGTTTGTTATCCTATTCTTTCTAAGTTTCGGCGTTCTTCAACCCTCTATCTTTTTTTTTAGCTTGTCGCTTTAGGTGGTTCGCACCCTTCCTACGCCACTGAAACAAAAGTAGAATTCCTGTAACCAATGGGACTACGGAAAATTCTTCAAAGGCCCTTTATAAGATGTACTAAGTCTCACTAGCACTGCAGTGTCTGCTCGGTATATCCTAGTGCCACTGCCTCTAATCCATCCCAAATAGTAAAACCTGTCATAATATGAACTACTTTTAGTAAAAGCCTGTTTTTAACGTACATGTAATTTCTATTCATGTACGGAGGTTCTATTAACGTACATGTAATTTCTATTGACATGTAATTTCTATACATGTAAATTCTATTCTCTGGTTCATAAAAAGACCTTTATTCAACGAAAATGTAGCATATATATTTAAGTTCCTTTTGATTTCGTTTAAGACAAGTTTCTCTGATAAACATTTTTTACTGCAACCATAATTACCTGTATTGACACAGTTTCCACCATTCGAACAAGGATTAAATTTGCATTCGTCTACATCATTTTCACAATGATCTCCATCGAAGCCTGAACTGCAATCACACTTGATGCTTCGGCCGTCTCTTGTACAGCTCCCGTTATTCAAACAGATTTTTTCCGTAAAACAAGGATCTATGTCTGTTTAAAAAGTAAAATATATGTAGGGGTACGGTAGTTAAGATCACTTTTCACAAATTTCAACTTTTTGAATTAACTCTTAATTATAGGAAAAATATTGTTTTCATTAATTAAGGGAGGGCTTTGGCCTTTTAAGCAACCTGGCTAAATTTTTGTTTCCGTAGAATTATTTGCTTAAAATTTAAGAGGCTGACCATAGTTACACAAAATTGAAAAAAATTTGGGTTAATTACAGCACAGCACTTTCACGACTAGTTAAAAATTCCTCTTTAACAGTAGATTTTGTAAACATCGAGAAAATAGACGATTTCAACAATATACATAGGAAGTTTAAGGGGGAAAAATCCACTTGGAGATCTGCTCTGTCCAACAAATACAACTGCATTTTCGGATGAAAAATTATAAAAACTTGTCTGTTGAAGAGGTAAAAAAGTATTCTTGCCAATGACGAAATTCGAAGAGTCGATCGGATTCTGGTGAACAGATGAATTAGAGAGTAGAAAATGAGATAGCCATTTTGATGCTACGATATCTTTCCTACTCCATTAAAACACTAATAAAATGAATGTTATAATCACCTAAACATTGCTTTTCTTCTGTGGCTCCTTTTTCAGTTGTTGAAAGTTGTTTTGGGCATTCAAGGCATTCCATTTGCCCCGACATTGGTTGATAATAATGAAGAGGACACAATTCGCAAGGCTCTAAGCCATTTTGTGAAGATGATCCAGGGGGGCAAGCATCTGTAATAAATTAATTAATAAGAAACAAAAGTAATGTGATTTTTTTTAATTCGGTTAATTTGGAACGATTTACACATAAGCATTTTATTGCTAAAAAGTACTAAGCATCATTCTTATTCTATAATAACACTTTGTCCATCTGGTCGTTCGAAATATAAGGCAAACAGTATTTTCATTTTAAACATTCTTTTCCAGCGACAAAAGTTTTTAGAAAAATTCATTCAGGCTAGGCACGCTCTTGATAAATTTTAAATGATTTCGATGTATTCCACTATTTTCGTACGCCACAAATTTACAAAATGTTACTAATTTGTACAATGTATAGAATGCATCGTTCATTCTGTCTTTTAAATATTTCGAATAGCAGAGTAGAAATATTTTACTTGTATAAAGTAACTAGCTAAAGTGCACGTTCTTCGCACGGAACGAAAATTGTTAAACTTGCAAATACAAATGGAAAATAAATAAATAAATGTTAAATATATTTTAATTATATGTTTTTCTCTTTGTCTCAGCAAAATTTTAGTCTCGTAATTAATTTAAATCATGTGTATCCATGTTTCACGTTCAAACAATCGTTATTGCTGTACAATTTTTTCTTTTCTGTCAAAGCTTGTTAGCATTTAACTTACTAATACACTTTTAAACTCATGACGTAAAACTGACTTCAAAGAGTAATTAATTTGATTTTCTATTTTTAACAACGCCATTTAGTTACCATTGTAAGTGTCCAATTTTGTCACTTAAGTCGTTGAATGCTGCAATCAAACGAAAACTGAAATAGTTTCTAAAGCTCTTAAAACTCTGAAAATAAAAATGCATGAATGTGTTACAAATAAAAACACCAAACTTTAAAAATACTTTGATTTTGATGCTATTTACGCTTGAGCTGCAAACTATATCTTTCCCCCCTAATCAGATGCAGTGGCATCTGGTATTGTCGACAGAATCCGTGACATTTAAAAAGTTTTTGACTCAAAAAATGACTTGAACAGTCATACTTTAATCCATTGAATAACTGATTATATTTTTTATGCTCAACATGATAGTTACCACAGTAATAAGATGTTTGTTGCTACATATTTCTAAATTCAATAATTGAACGAAAACAAAGGTAATGTCCAGTGTTCTTGGACTGGATAATTTGTGTTAAACAGAACTCTTACCAACCAAAATAAAAGTGCATAAATTAAAATATCAAACAAACGGAATATTAACTGTCTAGAACTCTAAAACAATCAATGCTATCGAAACGCATAATCGAAGTGCATAAATATCAAACAAACAAACATAACAATAATTGCTTATGCCATGGTATAACCGACAAGAGATCTTGCAAATTAAGAGAACCAAAAATGCGCATGTTTTCTAAACTACTCGCAGGGCCTGCGCTGGGCGAACAACTCAGACATTTCTCAGGGTCGCAAAATTCGAGAGCGGCATTTCGGCTGTGAGCGAGTGTGTGAAAAATATTGATATGTTAAGTACACCGATTTTTTTCTTTTGTTAAAAATTTACAGCGGCATTTTAATCAAACCAATAAAATAAGTTTTTCATATTTTGTTAATCAGCAAAGAGAGAGCTCCGTTTCTCGTTATGTAATTTTATCGTCGAAGCTTTCCAACGTTTAAGTACGAAATTTTAAATATCATATTGGCCCGAATTTAATGCGACTCCGAAATTTTTCATCAAGATAATTAGAAAAATCCTGTATTTAGCGCGAATCAGGTTTTTTACGGGCAAGATCTCTCAAAAAACACCGCGTTATATTCGGGCCAATACAGTATATGACATGACGTAAAAATAACGTAAATCGCACCAAAAATTAAAAAAAAAATACTAATGCCGAAATCCCTAATACATTAATCCTTGAGAACTGTTCAAAGGAAATCAAAGAATACAAACATTTTTGCAAAATTTCACCAGCGCCATCTTTGCGATATTTCTCGGTTGCTAGTCGAATGAATCACGGTGGACACGATAGTGCTTATTTTTACATACAAATTTTAGACAGTTTTTTTTTTTTTTTTTTTTAAATAGAGATCAAATCCTTTGTACACTGCGTGATGGCATCCGCACGCAGTGTACCAGTTCAGTGGTACTTCTCAGTGGCGGATCCAGAAAATAATTCTTGAGTAGACACAAAGCTATTTTGCCTCTTTTTCTTAAAGTCGTTTGAATTGAAACAATAAAACAATCTTCTGTATTGTGAACTTAGTTTGTGTGGTGGGGAGCACGTGCCTCTGTGCCCCTCTCTGGATCTGCCAATGGTCTTTTTTAAATTATAAGAACTTGAAGTTGTCAGATATGCGACACTATTGCTACCCGAAAACAAAATCGCCAGCTGACCACCAGAAACTGAACTATCAGGTTGTAACGAAAGTTCTCTGCCAAATCTGCTTGAGTCAGCTCACGCGGCACCCAGCGATTAAACTTGTACATAAAGTTTATGTGATGACTAATGGGCATGGCATTAATGTCTAACTCTTTAGCTAACTCTCAAGTGGTTAAATATTGATCTTCTTCCACAAGTTCTCGCATGTGGCCCTCATCAACATCAGTAAACGGGCCAGAACGCTCGGCTCCTTGAACGTCATAGGCCCTGTTTTTTAACTTTCAGTACCAAACCTTCACAGTGCCATATGATACAACAATAAAATCTAAATTACCCACATAATTTTTTGACATTCTGTAGCTGACTTTTTGCAACAGAACTGGTAGTAAACAGTGAGGGCGCCAGACTTTCCCCGACGGGAGGGCCATCTTCCCCGACAGGGGGGCCAAACGATAAAACCTCAAAATTTTACGTTTCAGTACTTGCACAGCCTCTCAAAAAAGTATTCGAGTAAGAGATAAATTTCCTACTTTGGTTTCGTATATTAAAAATTATTATGATGAGATGGTTACTAATTATCTGCTCTTGGTTAACAGGAAAGCTTAGTGATTTTCACCAAAGTCGTAGTTAAAAAGGTCTTTACGAAGTCAATTGTCAGCAGATCGGGCAACCCTGCTTACCCTAGAAATGTGGATCTTGTTCGCTGGTTCCTTCGAATCCCGAGAAACATACTCCGAGCTGCAGATAATCAATATTCAGTATATGAATATCGTATAATTCCAAGCAGAATGAGAATGGAAGTGAACGGAACCTCTACGGTCGGGTCAAACACTTTGAATAGAATTTTTTATCTGGTTGCAAAATTTCCTTCGTTTTTCTAAACTAACAAATTCTCTAAAAAAATCCCCGACGACACTCCCCGACAGGGGGGCCAGTGATCCCCGACCGGGGGTGCATGGCCCCCCGATGCCCCCCGCTGGCGCCACCCCTGGTAGTAAATGGTGGTTCTAATCCAGTAACGTGATAGTTCCATTTCAGACACCTTGTATACTTAATGATAACGATATTTTTTTAAAATACAGTGTTCTAAAGCAAGTCTCTTTTTTTCGAATAACAAAAATTGTTTGACAAAATATGAGCAAACACACCGACGGACATGGACTGTTTGCAGACGATATTTGTGGTGGCGGGAAATTTTCATTACAACCTAATAATATGGCCTTTGAGTCATTTTAAAGCAACTGCTGCTTTAACCCTGTATGGCCAGTATTAATTTTAGCGACAAATGAAAAAGCATTTTGACTGCATGGAACAGGTAACTTATTATATTTATTGCATTTAAAATCAAGAACATTACTGATGCATTTTTTTTCTTTCAAGATAAGTGATACTCGAAAAACATTTTTTTTTTTTGTCAAGTATCTCTTACTGGAGTCGATCTTATAAAAATCATGTAAAAGATTTTTGTATATGTTTGTTCGTTACATTTTAATACAAGAATTTTACGGCTATTTTTATTTTCCTTTGAGATATGAAGGTGAATGTGAAAACAACGTTTTGGCCCCTTATCTGCATGTGAATTCTAAAAGTCCCTCAAAATAATTTTTATGTATATAGGTTAGTTATATTTTAAAGCAAAAATTTTATGGCTATCTCTGTTTTCTTTAGAGATACGAAGGGAAAAGTGAAAAGAACGTTTTGGCTCCACACCTCTGTTTGAATCCGAATAGCAGAAATCATTGAAAATGAATTTTAGTATTTGTGTTGCATTTAAAAGCAAGAGTTTTATGGTTATCTCTATGTTCCTTTGAGATATGAAGGGAAAAGCGAAAAGGACCCACGCCTTTTTGGCTGCTAATTCTAAAAAACTTTAAAAACGATTTTTATTAATTTGCGTTCGTTATGTTTCAAAGCAAGAATTTTAGCGCTATGTCTATTTTCATTTGAGATTCGAAGGGAAATGTGAAAAGAACATTTTGGCCCGCCACCCCCGTTTGGGTACAAAAGCTATAAGCTCCTAATATTTCACATCTATAAAATAGATTTGCTTAAAAAAAAAAAAAAAAAAACGGCCAATTATCTGCACTAGCGGTATAGGCCGAGGAGGGGTGTCCTTCGTGGGGTCTTTCTGAGGGGTCCTAACCCGTAATTACGCTAACTTTTGGAGGAAAGTTCTGAACGGCTAGGTCGGCGTGCGCGACCTGGGTTTCAGTCAGGCACTTCCCGTCTCCCAGTTCAGAGTGCTGTGCGCTCGACCATTGGTGGGGCCAAATAGATTTGGATGGGCGTTTAGATTTTTTAAACACTGAATTCCAGTTAGTGATCCCCAGAAACCCCTACGCAAACTTGAACTTCCGTATAAATATCCGTCTGAATATACGTATTTAAACAGACTCTTCAGACTTTTTTGCATTATTTAAACGTATTATTTGATTTTAAAAAATTATGTTCTTACCTTGACAGTCTTCTATAGACATTCCTCCAACATTTCCCGTTGTTGTTCCATTCGGGCAGTCATAACAAGTGTTCATGCCAGGAGAATCCTGGTACTTTCCAATGGGACAAGCTATGCACGTTTCTAAGCCTGTGGCAGAATACGTGCCTGCAGTACATATTCCTAGGAGAAATTTTTGAAGAGTTAAATGCCTTTAGAAAAGCAACAAATTGTCGTATGAATATGCTGTTTGCACAATAAAACTCCACAAGCTCACGAATTTTCTTTTCTTTTCTTTTTCTTTTCTTTTCTTCTTTTTTTTTTTTTTTTTTTTTTTTTTTTGACAGTGTAAAAAAAAAAATTACTTCCAAATTGTGTTCATAGGTGGCGCTGTATCGTCACAGTAAGAAAAACAAGCGTAATGTAAATTGTTTAGTCATTTTATTAATCAGAAAGCAATACTTTTCATTACCAGAGTTAAATGTTTGCACCTTTTGTTGCTCGAACCACATCTAAACGATACTTAAGTTCATCCTATGTTCTAGCCAGCATAGATTGCGGTTTTTCTTAAACATGTTGCGAAACTTTCTCTGAACTGTAGTGATGGATTTTGATTCGAAATAACAACCTACGCAATTCGCTTTCTCAATTGCAATCGCCATAGCTGGCATGAATATTCCCGCACTGTCAGTGTTGTTTGAAACTCACGAAAAATCCCTATTGGCTCTCATTGCTGAAAACTGGAGATGCAGCGATATCTATGAACTCATTTTGGGAGTAATTTGTTTTAAGATTGAAAAATAAATTCTTCATTCTGTAAAGCATTATTGTGCGAACAGCATATTCATACAAGAATTTGTTGCTTTTCCTTCAATTTTTGAAATGTATCAAGGACTTCTCTGACACTGTATAATCGACATTTACTTGTGCGTTTAAAGTTTATACTAATGCACTAAAAATTTTTCTTTTGAAGAAACTCTATTAACTTACATAATTTTATAACTAAGATAAAATTACGTTGGAATTTTCTCTTAGTTATAAGGCTAAGCATAGATTCACACAGTTTGTAATTCTTGAGTACTAGAAGATAAAGCCGTTGTGGGGGGCAATTACAACGGGCGCTTGAAAAAACATTTAACAAAATATGTCTAACACTCAATATATTTAATCCTCGTCCATTTAAAATAAATAACTTCATATTCAATTTTATTATATACCAAAAATCCGAATTGCATTTTCTTCTAAAAGCGTGCGAAAACTTTTCACATTCGAAAGATTTCGCTTCGTTATAAACATCCCCTCTTGTATCAATGTTTCATGCCGACGAAATAATTTTATTTTTGAAAAAAAAAAACCTGCGTAATGTAGAAGAACTATTTTAAACGAATTGGAATCGCAATTTTTCATTCAAAGCCAGATAACCGTGATTTCAGCATGACCTCATTGTCACTTACGACAGCTAATTTTGTCACGCAAATGATTAACCTGTTTTCACTGTCAGAAATAAAATGGAGCTGAAAGTAGCAAAGAATCGCTTAAAAATTAGGGTACGTGTGAATTTTCAGATTTAGAAGTAGCGCAGATTGCTTTCTATATTTTTCTACATAATTATGAAAAATTTCAAGCGGATCGTACCAAAAGTGTAGATGTTATTGCACTTTTTGTGCTTAACTTTTGAATCTTTTTTTGAGTAATCGAGGTAGAAGTTTTATCTTGGAGTAGTTGTCCGAAATTCTATGAGAATCTATAAATCAGTGAGTTAGGGATCCCGTAACTATATAGTAAGATATTTTTTTTTTTAGATTTTGCAGACTTCTAGCAATGTGTATACAAGTAAAAAATGTAGCCAGTCGGTTAAACTCTTAAGTTCTTTTTTTAACTTTTATACCTTTGCAGGACGTTTCATTTCTTGCTCTTGTAAGTTCTGTACTTGTACCATTTGGACACTTTTCACATTGTAGTTGACCTGGATATTCCTGGAAGTATCCTACTGGACAATCCACGCATTCTTCAAGTGCAGTGTCATAAAATGTCCCAGCTGAACAAAGTACTGTAATAGAATTA
Organism: Cheiracanthium punctorium; assembly: GCA_038373885.1. NCBI lineage: Eukaryota > Metazoa > Arthropoda > Arachnida > Araneae > Cheiracanthiidae > Cheiracanthium > Cheiracanthium punctorium. Next base: position 145,232 of record JAWZYV010012048.1, read on the forward strand.
ATTCAATTATTTTAAGACTCTCAAGTAACTTAAATCTGCATAAATAATTTTCTCCAACGTTTCTACATCTATAACTTTAACCCTTTGAGTCGCAACCCTTTCCCAATGCTGAAAAAAGGGCAGCCGTTGCCATCGCTCGACTTAACTACCAGCAAGATGGCGGACGATCGAAACGTTCATCGCGTGCCATCTTGCTGGTAGTTGAGTCGAGCGATGGCAACGGCTGTCCTTTTTTCAGCATTGGGCCATCTATCCAGCTGTTCTCGCATTCTTCCATTTTTCAGCAGATGTCAGTGCTGTTAAAAATAATAGTGACTATTTTTTGACGGAAAATGACGTGCTAAAAAGTGAAGGATTCTCGCGGAGCTATGCCACCCGCAACTATTTTTATAGAAATCAAATCTATTCTTCGTGACTGGCAACTGTCAAAACGTCAGAGTTTGGTATTTCCAGAGCGGGAACACTGCGCGTTAAAGGGTTAATAATAAAAGATTTGGCCAGTAGTAGTGAGTTGCAAATTAAAATTCCAATATGCATATTAACTTAAGAAAGTACATATATATATATTTACCTGCAGTTAAATGGCCATTCGAATAACTTACCGCATATATTATCAATTTTCACAGATCCAGGCTTGCAAAAGAGTCTCGTCTCTTCGTCAGAGACCACAAGTGGCCCGAGGTTGTTTTCGTCTCTCTGTAGGTTTTCAAGCGGAGAAAATGTAGTTCCAAAAGCCGGTTCATCATCGAAATCCCATTTTAAATCTTGTATTGTTCTGAGAAAATCTTTTAGTACTGCTTCTGTATCATTAAACTGAAAATAGTACAGTACCAAAATCGTTACTTATCGAACGAAAATTAATTTAATAGATTGAAAAGCAGATTAAGGTTATATCTCTATAAAAAATTATCCTAACTGATAGTCTATTTTATTTTAACCCCTATTTGTTGGAAAAGGTGGAAATTATTTGACGGAATTATTTATTTCTGCATTCATTTTTTGTAGTACGTAGAAAACAGGTAGCTAAATACCTACGTATTTCGCTCTACACTGAAAAATATTGAATACACTGAAATATTTAGAGATGAAGTTGAAACTTTTAATCAATTTAAGTTATTTAATTGGATCTTCAAATACCTCTTGATCCGTGTCTATTGTTATTTCAAATTCCAACTCCAATTGCTCGTTTCCGGCGGTCTGCCACATTGCATTCCGTTTCTTCCTGCTGGACCCACTCGTTGTTTTTCCGCAGAGGATTTCAACAGCATCCACGGCGCAGACATCTCGCCTCCTGCACAAGTCAGCGTACTCCAAAGACTGCGAAAGATGGCTCAAAAATACTTTTTTGATGTACATCTGAACGCGCGGGTCACTGCAATTGCCCCTGTAATAAAAACCCACTTTTTGTCGAACCGCGCCAGGAAGAGTAGGCTCTAAAAAAAAAAAGAAAGAAAAGTTGCAGTAATTATAATAAGCAACATCAAAGAGAAGATTAGTTGAGAATACCACGTTTTGCAAACAAGCAGTACCAAAAAGGTATCGGATCAGTGTGCTGCTGTGCTAATGGAGCACAGCAGTGTATTAAGCCCAAGAATTTTTTGTGGTCTAAATGCTACTGGAAGCTTGTTGTGTGTGTGTGTGTTTTAAGCTGTTAGATTAGAGTGGCACTATTAGAAATTTTAACATTAGCTTTATACTTCCAATTAGAAAAAGGTTTATAATGTCATTCAGTTACGTTTAGTTCCATAAGTTTTACAAGGGATCATATATTAAGAAAAAATCACCATACCTGTATACAAAGAAGTCCATTGAGATTTAAAGAGAAAAAACTATCGTTGAAAAATCATCTTCAAAAGAATTTATACATTTAAACAAAATATGTAATAAGATATTGAAAGTTAAAAATTGACCTTTTTTTGGCGATTAAAAACTCAATTGAAAATTTGTAACTTGAGGGGTTGTGCGGCCGTTGAATAAAAGCATTTCCTTTTTTGTACGTGTGGCTTACTTTCTGTATTATCACTTTTTTTTTTCAATAAACAGGTTGTTTTTATGATATTTATTTAAGTTAAATGATATATCAGATACACCTTCTATAAGTATCATTCTAAAGTAGCCTTCTAAGGCAATTATCTAAGAATTAAAGCAGGGATTCATGTTTTCTATATCACAGGAAGCCCATATACAACAAAGAAAGTGGCAATTTTTGATGAGATCAGTTTTTGTTTTTTTCCTCTAATGGCACGCCTCTACCTTGGAGGCATTGGCCTCTACTAAGGACGGAGTTGTTGGTCTCTTTATGATGGGGGCGCCTAGCAGGTGGACTAACGTCACCCCCTATGATGGGACGGACACAATGACAACTACGCCCAGTCGGGGATCGAACCCCGACCGCCGGGAGTTGAACCGAAACCATAGTACGGTGCGTTACCCACCATACAATCTGGCCGGCTTGATGAGATGAGTTTGCTACCGAATTCGTAAAAGATTATGCTACATTAATATTGGCCCTTTTTTTAGATAACGGGCCAATTATCTACGCTAGGGATCTAGGCCGGGGGTGGGATTGCCCTCCTTTGGGGGACTTTCTAAGGGATCCTAATCCGTATTTACCTGAAGCTTCGGTGAAAACCACGGAAAACTCCGAACGGTTAGGTCGGCGGACGCGACCTGGTTTCGAACCAGGCAGCTTCCGTCTCCCAGTTCAAAACGCTAGCGCTATGCCACTGGTGGGGCCCAGAGCGTTACAAACAGGGATACTTTAATTTAACTATTGTACGCTATATTGCTATATAACTGTTGAATCAATTATTTCAATATTTTTCCCTTTTTCTTCTTGGGTAAGAGGTACAAAATTTTAACGCGCTTTATCTAAATTACAGCCATCATTGTACTAGCAATGCACCGTATTGAAAAACAATCTGAAAAAGAAGCGAAAAATGAAAAGCAACAATACTTCTTTCGAATGAATAGTCTGTGCGCATAGTTATTCAATAAAGTAGCTTTTGTAAGTTCAAAACTAAACAAACTCCCATAAATTGAAGAACACTGACAGACATATTACTATCAAAAATAAGTCCCATCTTTCCCCTCCGCCCCACCTCTTTTTTTAAAATCATTTCATTTTTAATATTGACCCCTCATCGTTTGCTTTCATCTTTTGACCCTTTGAGGCGCAAGCCTTTCCCAATGCTGAAAAAAGGGCAGCCGTTGCCATCGCTCGACTTAACTACCATCAAGATGGCGGACGATCGAAACGTTCATCGCGTGACACGGATCTAGAGACTCTTTTCTGACGATAGCTGGCTGTGCCCGCGCACAGCCAGCTGCGTCAAAAAAGGGTCTCTAGATCTGTGTCATGCGATGAACGTTTCGATCGTCCGCCCTCTTGCTGGTCGTTAAGTCGAGCGATGGCAACGGCTGCCCTTTTTTCAGCATTGGGAAATCTATCGAGCTATTCTCGCATTCTTTCATTCTTCAGCAGATGTCAGTGCTGTTAAAAATAATCGCGACCATTTTTTGACGGGAAATGACGTGCTAAAAAGTAAAGGATTCTCGTGGAGCTATGTCACCCGCCACTATTTTTATAGAAATCGAATCTATTCTTCGTGACTGGCAACAGTCAAAACGTCAGAGTTGGGTGTTCCCAGAGCGGGACCACTGAATGTTAAAGGGTTAAAAAGACTCAACGGGGACGGCTCTTATTTCTTGGACCGATGTTACTTCTCAGAACAGTTTTGATTACTCCATTTGGATTTTTCTTGTTTGCCAACAGCGCATTGTTCAGTCGTGAAGCTCTGTCCCAGCGGATTATTCGTAAAACTGTTCTAGGAAGCAGCATACGGTTAGTAAAAATAGGAGTATGTAATAGAAAATGCAGGTTGTCAGATATTAAACGACCGTATTTTAAAATTGCCCAAGTTATGAAATTCTGTGTAGGACATAGTGAAGGTATGGGAATTTGTTTGAGAGAATTAAAAAAAAAAAAAAAATAGTTAAAATATTCGCCACCGAGGGAGGGGGCATTCCATGGACCCCCGCGGGCCTCAATCCATGGGGGAGTTTGAAACATTTGGTAAATCGTGATAATTCAAGAACTTTGCCTGACCATAAAGACAGCATTTCACATGTTCGTAACCAGTCAGCTGTGGAGCATGCTTTCTCACGATTCCAGATAGTAGCTGCCAATGATGGCCGTCAAGTTGCACATGTTTCGTTGTAATAATGTTGTAAACTACCATAAATGTAATGTAAATGCGTAATTCATTAAAAAGAACGCCCCCTGGTGGCGAACATTTGAACTAATGTTTTTATTCTCTCAAACCAATTCCCATACCATCATTTTGTCCCGCACGAAATTTCATGACTTTCTCAACAATAGTTTCGTCTGCAGACAACTTTAAAAATAGGGTCCGTTTAATTTCAGACAACCTGTATTTCGGCTATTACTTTTGTATCAATGTTATCCCGTGAGAAAAAAAAAAAGAAATTGTAAAATAAAATATTTCATGGATTATAATGCTTTAGAAAAATATCTTACTAGAGCAATCTGGCCACGGAACGGGCTCGTGGGGAGGAAACGTTTTCCATTCCGAGTCTAATCCGCACTCGTACCAATCGGCTGGTTTTCTTGCAAAGTCGAATTTTTCGTTGCAGAACACTTGGCACAACTCCCCGTACATGAAGTCGTCGCAAGCTAAAGCACCGTTGTCTGGAGGAGGGTAATACGGGCATTCGTTGCCTATGGGAAAAGTAGAAATTTTACTATTGAAATCATTAAGATATTGTGGAATATCTCCCTTTAATGGCCTTATCACACTAAAGGGAAAATCCTAGCAACTTCGCGATGGACCAACTTTTCCGACGGATTAGAAGGCGTGGTTATCTTTAAGGGTTGCAAAAGTAAACGAACTCTCTCCGACGCCGAATAGTCATCGCATCGCTGATTTGGCGTGCAGGTTCTTATTTTACTTATCGTGCGTTGGTATATTTCATGGAGTCTAACTCCATGGTATATTTACATCGGATAGGCAGCAATTTCGGCAGCATCGGATGGGCAGCAATCTCTATTTCCAAAGTCCACTTGAACGCGGCCATAATTTTAATTACACGTGATTCTGACATCGAGCCAAGCTTCGAACATAGTCGCCATTGCTCGAAATTGCTTATGACGTAGCAGGAAGAAGTACTCTGATTGGCCGAAATTTCGTCCGTCTCGGATTTTTTCCTTCGGAAAGGAAAAAATTGGAGTTCGCGGTCGTCAAGATAACGGCGGAGAAAATCGGCCGGAAACTTGATTTGCAAGGAAAGTTGGTCAGATTTTTCTCAGTGTGATAGCCCTATAACCCTTTGAAGCGCAACCCTTTCCCAATGCTGAAAAAAGGGCAGCCGTTGCCATCGTTCGACTTAACTACCAGCAAGATGGCGGACGATCGAAACGTTCATCGCGTGCCACAGATCTAGAGACCCTTTTTTGACGACAGCTGGCTGTGCCGCAGACTTTCCAAATGGTATTTATAAAGGTGAAGTATAGTTAAAATATGCCTGACGAAAATTGTTAAACAGTTTCTGTTGGGGATTTTAATATAGATTTCAAGTCTGAAGAAGTGCTTTGTGGAACAAGAAGGACAAACCGGCACACTCCACGGAACAAGAAGGGTAAACACGGCACATTGATTGTGATGCACATTGAAAACAGTATTTAAAATGGTGAAGTATAGGTGGAATAGGCTTGAGGAGGATCGTAAAACAGTTTCAGTAGGCGATTTTAAGATAGATTTCGATTCCAAAGAAGTGTTTTACGGAATAGGGAAGAAAACTGCGGCCCGCTCGTTAATAAGGATACATTTTTCAACTTGATTCAATAAGGAAGAAGAGTAGGGACGACACATGGATTATGATACGCTTTTCATATACACCACTTTAGTGCGTATTTAAAATATGAAAGTGTTTGAGATTTTTTTAAAAACTATTATTTGAATATAAAGAGAAATGTACTTACGTGATACAATGACTTCAAAGCTGCACTCAGCTCGGTTTCCACTTTCATCATCCGCGAGGTAAGTGACAGTCTCACTTCCTTGATGGAATACTCTACCAGAATGGGCACTCTAAATGTATAGATAAAGCTAATAATGATTTTTAGAATAGACAAATTTCTTTGAAGTAACGATTAAAAGAAATCAAAAAGCTTTTGGGGACATTGGTTTTGTCAGAGTGAGTCACTATTCCCTCGCGGGTTTGGAAGGCTTATAATATATGTATATATATTAGAAATATAGCAATAAAGTTGACTTTATTAAATAAAGAGATTTTACAAGTTTCATTTCATAAATTTCAATATGTGAACCTTTCGTGATGCGGCAGATATAAAGTCTAAAGTCAAATTCTTCCCTCCCCACACTGGCTTTAACATGTCGCGATCAACGGTAGCGAATGCGCTTGTAATCCTTTGGCGTAATATTTTAAATCATGAGGCATAGGGGGCGCGAATACACGATCTTTTATGTAATCCCGTAAAAAAAATCGCATGGAGTTAGCTCCGGAGAGCAAGGTGGCCACGGAAGAAGGCGATTGTCGGCGTCAGAAAATCGACCAATCAACAACGAGGAAGCTCGTTATTTTTGAAGCAAAACTTATAATGTTTATTTCTCCAGTAAAGTCAACTTTGTTGCTGTATTGGTAATACATTATTTTTTTTATAAGCGTTCCAAACCCGGGAGGGAATTGTGACTCACCCTGTACTTCGCTAGCTGAAACTGTAGTGGCAGCGTTAATATCTTACAGGGTGGCAAGCTATTAGGATGCGTATATCAATTTCTACTGCAGGAAGTTGAAGAGAAAAGTGACACGTTTTTACCTGATACATTCGAAGGGGTCGTTTGCTGTTATCTTCAAATTCAGGTTCTTCCCAGTGGACAACTATTTCGATGTCGTTGGTGGCAATCTCTATTTTACTAGGGCACTTAACAACTACTGGAGGTTCTTCATCTAAATAAAATGAAAACACGAATTTATTCTGTTAGGTGGCCTGCGTGCATTCGCATCAATTTGACAACCGCTGATAACTAAGGCTAATATATTTCATTCATTTTTTCAAGTAGACAGTATTCCAGTTAGTTATAACTATAAAAATAATAATTACATACAAATTATGTATGCATATATCCAGGTGCGTAGCCAGGAAAATTTTTCGGGGGGGGGGGATATGCGACTGGAAATTTTTTCGGGGGGGGTATGAACTTATATGTGTATAAATAGACGGAATTTCATCACTAATCCAAAAATTTCGGGGGGAGATATATCCCGATATCCTCCCCCCTGTCTACGCCCCTCCATATATCATAGTTGAGAAAAAACAGAAAGAACTTTTTTAATGGAAAACGGACTTCAAATTACTTCCTTATAACGAAATTTTTTTCCGGAACAACTTGCATATTTGACATTAATAGCGATACTTTTATATTCTTTGGCGATTTGCGTATGCACATTATCGATAATTATTCCCAATTAAATTTGCCATTAAAGCAGTTCTCCGTATATTCTTATTCATAATCCTTGGTACTCTTATTCATAATCTCTTGGAAATTTAGCACTGCGAAATATTTCATCTCGCCGTGTGGCAAATATCCAAACTGTACTATTATCCTCATTGTAAAATGGTAGAGTGTGGCAATGTCTCCACAAATATACAGGATATTGCCCAGCTGAGTTCAGTTTTGGAGAATTATTTTTTGACGCAAAACGTGGCGATAAATCGCCAAAAATAGCCAACCTTGGCGTCTTTTGTCATATAACGACCTGGCAAGCCTTCAATAAATAGTTTAAAAGCATTTTTTTTTAATTTTCGGAATGATAATATCATCAGAACGTGGCCAAATTAATATGGGACGACCCCTGAGCTATCCCCTTTCCAATTAAAAAAAAAGTATTTTGAAAATCCGTTCACACTGTAAAAAATCAAGCGATGCTATACACGGCCCCCCATAGGCGCCGACTTCATGGGGCTTGAAGGGGCTTCAGCCCCCCCAATATTTTTATTCAGGGGACTGAGCCCCTCCAAAAATTTCACTCTGACAATTTAGTGTCAAATCATATTTCTTTCTCCAAATCGGTTAAACATCCTAAAAATAGAGAATGTATCGGATCGCTAGCTTTTTCTGTCTCTCACTCCGCTTTTTCTTTCACAGGGATTCAGGAATTACGTTGGATGCCTGTAATGCCGTAAGGCACGGATGTCAACCTTCTTTATCAAGAGCGCAAGCACAAACAAATGACCATCAGATAGCTAGGCAAAAAGAAAGTAAAACGGGTGTTTTCTCACACAAGAACCATTCGGATTTCACACCGTGACACAATTGATGATGGAATTGCTTTTTAGTAGGGAGAACACTGCGCTTTTTTTAGGAGGGTCGTTCTCATGTAATTTTTTTTTTTTTAATCAGTACAGCAAAAGCTTTCACTTTTGTTCTATTGTGAGATGCAGACTCTTCTGTAGACGTCTGACCATAAGGGAGATTTTCCCATTGTGCAAAACTGCAAACGATTGTGACATTTCCATTTTCCACCAGTATTAAGTTTCGACGCTGAAAATAAACCGTTTAAATGTGACTTAAAAACAATTCAAGGCAGAAAATTAATATTCAAATTTAAGCTTGAAGATTTTAAATCATGAAGAAACTTGTGAGATAAATGAAAAATTGATGTTTAATACAGTTTCGGATATAGACAGTATTCATTTCTTTACACGCTTTATCAAAAATTTACTAATATCGAACGCTTAACGTTTCTTATTTAGCTACAGTTAAGAGCTAAATGAAAAATGATTTCATAAAAATCTTCGAGGAGCACAACTTCTGGATTACATTTTATAATTGCTTCCTCTTATCTTCTATCTTTACATATAAAACTCTTTCCCCTACCAAGGGCGTAATGAGGTGGGAGGGGGGGCTACGCGGGCTGAGCACTACATAGCTGTCTCCCAGCCCCCCTACAATTTTCAAACATTTTTGTTAGTTTACACATAAATACGAAAATTTAGAAACGAACATTTGAAAACCATGAAATTTTAAATCTTTAAGAAGACTCGTTGTTTTGGGCGAATTTCTCTTCATAATTGCAAGATTTGTATACGGTTTATTATTTTGCTACTATTGGCTGCATGTGGTGCCAGTGGCGGTTCCAGAAGGGGGGGGGTCACGGTGGTCATGACCCGCCCCCCCCTGGGCCTAGATTAACCATCTCCCCAATAAGAAAGGAGGAAGGAAAAAAAAAAAAAAAAAAAAAAAACGAGGGCCCAAGACGAGCTTGGACAAGGCCCAAAATTCAGAGAGGCCTTGATCATGTGCATACATATCACATTGTGTTGCTGAAAGAGAATTCGTCTTTAGAAAACCATTAGTCTCTGACTAATTTACTTTATTTTATAACAACACTAAAGTATGCACACAGTGACTATGTGCTCAGTCGTTGTTCCTTGGCAGAAAAATATGCAGCCGTTTTATAAATATGTGCATTCATCCATATCCATCCATACATGGAGGGCAAAGGAAGAGGGAGTCACAGCGAGCATGATTAAGGTAAGGGTGGATGGGGTAGTTGCCCCGAACCCACAATGAAAGAAAACTCTCAAAATCATGTTCTCATCACATCTCAAAAATGGTTTATAGAAAAATGTGTGAATTGGGCGTGTGTGATACATTTTACTCGTATTCGACCCCCACACTTGCAAATAGCCTTCCTCTTCTGTAAAAGCACTCTATGAAGCACGTATGTTTGTAAATTATTGAATTTATGGAATATCAAACTAGCATAACTGCTACAAAACCATAAAAATTATAGAGGAGAAAGGAGGGGCTGTCATGGTGAAAGAGGGACCATGCCTAACAGGGCCGGATTACCCATTAGGCTGAGTAGGCTTTCCCCTGTGAGCTCAGTTATTAAAGCTATTTTAGTTTTAATATTTATACAGTATATGTAACTCTGAGAAAATAATTCTGATTCATTGGTGACTTCGTACACACGAAACACTTTTTGGCATTGTTAGCCACTACACTTCTTAATTGAAATTTGAATGAATATGTGCTAGAAAGTTTGAAGCTGACTATTTAGCTTGGATTTTTATGTGCACATTTCAGTGATACCCTGCATTAGACGGGTGTATATTTTGCAAATTCAATAAGGAGAACTTTTAGCACTACATCTACACGAACGGGCTATGGTAATCATAAGAAGGCTTTTAAACAAAAAACCCTTCTTACCCCAGTCATCACAATCATATTTTATACAACTTTTTTCCGTTCTGAATAAAAATTAATTTTCGTATATTGTTGCACAAATGTCATCAGAATAAATTTCAAATAACATAATTCGTTATGGTTTTAGTTTATAAAATGAATACTATGTATCCATTTAGCCAAGAGCGTCTCTGACTTACCAATTGCTAATGTGCTAGTTTTATTTATTTTGATAATTGTTAAGGTAATCTGAAACAATTCAAAGTATTTAGAGTGCAATGGAGTTTTTATATATGTTTTAAAAATAACATGACGTAGACTATGATTTCGAATTAGATTTCATTCATTTTGTTTCCATTTTTCATATTATTGAGTATTCTTATTTTAATGTAAAGTGAAAATGTTGAGTATTTTTAAAAATTGTCTGTAAATATCTACAATAATTTAGAGTGATAATTTTGGTATTGTATATCTGTTTCTGTGTTATTCCACTTTTAAATGTAAAACACGATTATATTTTATACAAGTTTTTTCCATACTGAATAAAAATTAATTTTCATATATTGTTGCACAAATATCATCAAAATATATTTCAAATAGCATAATTCATTATGGTTTTAGTATATAAAATGATTACTATGTGTCCATTTAGCCAGGAGCGTCTCCGATTTACCAATTGATTATGTGCTAGTTTAATTTGTTTTCATAATTGTTAAGGTAATCTGCAACGGTTTTCCAAAAAGAAGTGTGATTTAAAGTGCAATGGTGTTTTTATATGTCGAGTTTTTTTTTGCCAAGTCTCACACGGAGGGCAAACCCCCCACCCTCGGCCTAGATTCCTCGCGCAGATAATTGGCCATAACACCACATTTCAACATTTCTTCTGATTTTTAATGTTATTGAAAGATGATATGAGTATTCTTAGTTCAATGTAAAATGAAAGTTTTCAGTATTAAAATGTTTATGAAGACCTAAAATAATGTAGACTCTAAATTTTGATATATTCTCGCACTTAGATTTCTTTGTTAGATCATTTTTAAATGTTAACAAGGATGATATTATTGGAAAAGTTAATTTTTTTCCTGCTGTGCAAATACTGTAAGAATGAATTTAAAAGTATATTTTATTTATTTATTTGTTTTTGTTTTTACAATTCAAATCACGGAAATCCGTTTAATATGTATGTGTAGAAGAGAGGACTTGTAACTTTGTATGATGGTTTGTATATTATTTGATTTGCATTAATACATGGAAAGGAAGTATTTATTACTTCGTTGCTTATATTTTTTAAAATAATTTTAAATGTAATCTGTAAAAAGTTGTCAAAGAAATGTAATTTAAATGTGATCAGTTTTTCTGTCTTAAAGTAGTGCGACATTTAATTAAAGTCGATTCAATTTATGGGTATTTCATCATGTAGTAAAATAAAAAATACTATTATATTAGTAAAAATTATCTCTGATGAATGTTTGCCAGTAAATAAAATAATCCGGATTTTAGTATTTCGAATCGTTTGTACTTCTAGGGTATTTTGAAATATTAGCTGGAGTAATGTTTTGCAGAACAGTTTTTCACATTTGACTGCATGCATTTTCTTTCCTATGAAATTATCATTAAATACATTACAAAAAAGATTTTATTTGTTTTGCTGTTATTAACTTAATTAAACTTCACCTATTCTTTCAGAAGGGAGAGAGATTTGCTTTCTCCATGTGTGTACTGAAGACTGATTCGAGATCTGGAGTTCAAATACTTAATTTAAAAAATGAGTTCAAAAAATTTTTGAAAATTTTATTAAATGGAATTCCTTTTATTTTAATGAAAGTGTTATGTTAAAAAAGCACATTTTGAAATCTCAATTCTAAAATTTCTGAATCCCTTTATTCTACTGACGGAGGGAAGGATTTTGTGCCCCCCCCCCTCCGTAAGGATACGAGCCCCCCCAATAATTTTTACAAGTCGGCGCCCGTGCGGCCCCCTGTCAAGAGATAAATACTTCGCCCTCGTAGTCAAAGCAAGTTTGATTGACTTGAAGTGATATTCACCAAATGCCATTTCTCTGTGAGTCAGTAACTTTGAAATGGCCGTTTTGTTTCTCAGAAGACAAAGCAGACATTGTATCGGCCAAATGCCAATGGTAACCATTTATTTGGCATGGTGAATATAATTTTCCCTGTAGACCTTTGAAGAAATTCCCTGCTGAGTTAAATCGGGGGTTTTGTGTTTGGTAAATACGGCCATTACAGTTAGGGAAGCAAACTCTGGCCATATTCAGAAAAGCTTTCCAATCTGTGAACTGGCTGAACTTGCACCAGACTTCAAAGAAATTATATTTATTCTCATTTTACTGCTGACCGTGCGTGATTCTGTGCTTATCTGGTGCTCGTCGTCGCTAAGTCACCAGTGCCTCATGGAGGATAAATAGTTACTGAACAAGTTCGGCTATATGTGATAATAATTCACTTGGAATTAGAAACCTGACTTACTCTGATCGCGATATGAAATCACCGGTGATTATTTTACTATACAAAGGTAGAAGTTATGCTACTGTTCAACAGGATACATCTCTGCATTTATTATTTTGACTATGGGACTGTACCTCCCATAGTTCTCCCCTATAACAACCTTCCATTGTTATTATAAAAATCTAACTTTTTAGATGCTTTGTGGATGTTGTTTTCCACCTATAGTCCAACTCTGTAATACCAATGGTTCCGATAACAGAAAATGTAAGGTGCGAATCCAGGATGTTCATAATAAAAGTTCTATTCAGAACGGTGTACAGTACAGGGAAAACTACAAGTCATAATGCTACCAAATTTTTTAGAACAAATTCGTTCAGAAAATTATCACTATATGGTGTTTTATTGCGAATGAAACAGACAAATTCTTGAGCAACGAAAACAATGAAGACGTTCTGAAACAAATGTTTTATACCTGTGAGGTGTGGGAGAATTTGCATATCAGCAAGTATAACATAGTAGCACGACACCTGGTAGTGATTTTTGAACTAATTTTTTCCAGGTAAATCTCTCTCCCACGGTCTCATTAAGGTTTCCTGAAAATTTGGTAGCATTATGAACACCGTGAATTTTTGAACCAGTGGAGAAACAGAATAATTTATCCATCTTCCATTTTAAGTTTTTGTAGATGCTTTTTGCAGTCATGGTATATTAGAAAGGGTCTATTGACCCTTTCTAACGTAACATGGAAGACATGGGGTACTCGTTACGCTAATGTTTTAAACACAAATCATGTATACAATTCAACAAAAATAATAAAATGTAATATCTTATGATGTGCTACAATTTTAGAGGAAAAAAAACCCAGAAATTTCTAAATTTTCCAAAATTTAAAATCAAGAATAAAATTATAATCTTATTTTTAAAGGTTTAAAGGTGATGTTTCCTCCTGTAGTTCGAATTGGAAACTATTTTCAACTATATTTTTAGAAAAATACTGTTGTCAGCTATATCATACATTCATCACTCTTCATATTTTTAACTGCTTTCTTAAACTTGCTTAAAGGTTAAAATATTAGAATATATATATTATTAGATACTTTCTATGAATAAAGAAAATAAAAAGAATTACCGATAACATCAATATAAACTGGACAACTTGATCTCAAGCCAGCGTGATCAATCGCAATGTAGTGAAATGTGTTGTGGCCGATAGGAAATGCTTGTTTGTTAGGGAGTATGTTTGGAGGGCTGGTAATGAGTTTAGGCGTATATCCACTGTTATCTGTAGGGAAAGGGACATTCCAGTTTACTCTGGCTGTATTTTTTCCTTTTTCTGCAGCCACTCTAATAGGTGAAGGGCATATAATTTCAGGATTTGTTATATCTGTAAAAAGCAAAATTATCATTAGTAAAAATTTGATGCGAAAAGGAATAAGGGCCTACTGAAAAATATCAATTTATTATGTATTCAGATCTTCAAAAAGAGTTTAAAATGTCACTGTAACAACCCAGTAGTTTTAGATCATACTTACCAGTGCATTTAGGTCTTTCTAATGTTCCACGTAAGTCGACTAGCCTGCCATTTTCTCTGCAAGTAAGATATCTCGGCCCTTCAAGTTTGAAACCACTATTGCAGGTGTAAATGCATGTTTCGTGATATCTTGGTTTCTGGTCGCAACCGTAGTAGCCACCAAACACCAGACGTGGAGGCGTTTCGCAAGTAATAGCTGGAACAATAATTAAAAAAATATATATATCTCAATAACGTAAAAACAATTCTTCATCAATTTTGAGACATTATCTAATTTTCGTCTTCAGAATATTTCTACTAGTGCAATTTTTTACTTCTTTGGAGAACTATTCATGTAACTAGCACATAAAGCATCATGTGGTATCAATTACAACGGACGTTAGAGAAAAATATTGCAAATAATTAAAAGATAAAAAAAGTTTTTAAAATCAAGCTTTTTATTCAGAGATGGACTATAAGTTATGATATAATTTTTGAGAACATTTTCAAGCTCAAACACTTATTGCAGCGCATCCATCCTATCCCTAATAGCACAGATGGTTACAAAAGAGTCGCTGAGATAGTTTCTTTAAAAAGTGGAGTAATTGTGACCATGTGTACAAACATAGTAGAAAATGTTATTTTGAGCTGGAAAAAGTATCTTGTCTCATATCACTTAAAAATATCAACAAAAGTAATTTAAAATGATTTATTTATTAAAGATATTTAACTTAAAAATAAATTATAAAATGGAAATTTAGCTATTGATTATTTTTATTTATTCAACAGGCGGGTAGTTGGTCATCAAGCATTCGCCAATACTAAAGACTAAATTACTGGCCATTTTAATATGGGAGCACCCAGTGGACGGCCAGTATTACCTCCTGCAAAGGGACGGACAAGTTAACACTCAAGCCCACGCCGGGAATCGAACCCAGACTCAAGGTGTGAGAGAATGATTTATAGCCACTACACTATCTGGACAGCTTTTAAAAAAGGAGCTGGATGTATATTCCAAGACATGAAAGTTATACCAGATAAGCACACAAGATAGTATAAAAATAAATGAGACGCATAAATACACTAAAATTTCATCAAACCATGGGCATTTCTTTAAAACAAATAGTTATTTTTTAATAATCAAATAATCATAAAATCAAACGGCATACCAAGAAGAGTAACATTTATTTTGACTGTTTTTATTTCTTTATTTTCTTTCTTTATTTGTTTAAAGTCAAGAAAACATTACTCAGTGCAATTTCTTTTAATTTATTCAACTCTTACAGTCGATATTTTTCCTTCTATAAAAAAAAGAGTGCCTTTCAACACATCTTTGGAATCAATAGGTCATTATGATTTAATAAGCATAAAAAAACTTTATTATTCAGTTTGTATCAATTATCTCCGCACCAGGGTGATTTTAATCACTAATCAGAATAAGAACTGTAGTCTTAACAACTCCAAAAAAGCTTGTAAGCTTAAGTATCAAAAGAAATCAAGTGATTATTAATTAACTCATTTTTTTTTTCGATTTTGTTACTATGTTTGGGTAACCATGATCACCCTGTTAAATTTTAAGTGAATAATTCTACAGAAACAAAATTTTTACTGTGTATTCTTAAAAGGTCGAAGTTCTTCCCAATTAATAAAAACAACTTTTTTCCTATGATTAAAAGAGTTAAAAATTCACAAAGATGAAATTTGGAAAAACGGATAGTAATTACCCCAACTGACCCTAATTTTTGTTCAAATAGAGCTTCGGCAAATTTCTAATTGAAAAAAGAGTTTATATGAATAAAAGATTCATGCACCCCGATTTTTAGTGGAGCATCCGGAAATGAAATGTACTTACGAATGCACTTAGTTACAGTGCCTGTCCATTTTTTACTTGAAGTGCACTCTCTTTCTTCAGACCCCACCATGACGTATCCCTGGTGACATCTGAAATGGCATCTTTTACCGACCGTCAGTGGATATGGATCGCACTTCATAATTCCATGACTTGGTTCAAGAAGGGATGGGCATCGAATTTCTGTTGGCAGAAAAATATAGCGTTATTTTACTTCGGATTACTTCGTTTTATGATATGCATTTACCATTGGAAATGCATATCATAACCTGCATACCATAATGCATAATGCATAATGCATATCATACCATTGGAACTGTCGTTTCCAGAGTTTTGAAGCTATTATACTAGACGAGACAGGTTTTTTTCTTAGTACTACATAGATCTTTTAGAGACCAGACATCAAATATTGTGGTGTAGATTCATGAAAAGTAATTTATTCTATTCTATCGTATAGTGGAAGCAAGCAATAACCCGGACTCCATGCCGATAGAGAGTTGTACTATATTTTATTGACATTATCAATAAATACAAATTATATAAGGTTAGTGCGGTGGCTGGAAAAATAGCGACATGAAACGTGACCTTACAGGGCAGAGACCAAAGCGTGAAGTGTGTGTGGAAAAGGTTTGAGAACCGAAAGCCAACCTGGCGATGGAGCTGAGCGCTAAAAGGAACTGTCGCCAAATAAATCGCCAGATTGTAAAAATGAAAAGAAACGTTGGGCCTTACATGCGTATGCTAAAATTTAAATGCGACACGCCACAGGGGGGATCAATAGTGATAAAATGTAACCTATGCAAAATTATTAAAGCCCTGTGGGAACAAAGAAAATAAAATGAATTCTCAGACGAAAGGCACCAACAAACTGTATTGCAAATGCTAAAACCAAAGTAATTTAAGAAACAGTTAAATAGCATTATGGATAGATGGGAGATTTAAAAATGGCAAAGAGTATTAAATTTAGAACAGTTGAAGGGAAAACAGTAGTAATTATAAATGTGTGAATTAACTGAATTAAAATTAATTATAAATATGTGATTAACTGCATCACAAAGATCTATGGAGTAATAGGAATATAGTCCGTCCTATGAAGCAGATACGAAGAGGTCCAATGTCTCCATGTTCCCTAAAGATGATGCAGAAATCTGAATCATTGGGTAATTTGGCATTCTACTAGGTAATGGACGAAAGCAAATCCAGTCTTCTATAGTCCATATAAGGTGGCTACCGTGGTCATTAAAGCCTATAGTCAGTCGCCTCATGGTAGTATGAATCTGTCATTAGTAGATTTGCAAGGATAATATGATTAAATCACAATATACAACGTTAATAAATATTTCATGAAATTAAAAGTGTTCTGTTTATCCTTTTCCAAGGGTTGTCTTACAACCAACTAAACGATAAGTAATTCTAATTGCGTTAGTATATCCGGCAGTCATTTCAACAGAGGAGATTACTTAACCTTTTTTAAAAATGATTTTCTGTTTTTTCAGATGCAGATATGATTTTAATAAAATATTCGCTTCTTCCCGAATGAAGAACGGGTGCGCAGCTATTTAAAAATAACGGTTGTAAACTTCATGTAGTATCTGAGGTATTTGATGCTACAGCTTGAACCTAAAAAACAGTATGATGTAGAAATAAGAGATTTTGAAAGTCAGGAGTTCTCTGCAAACCGTTAAGCTTTTCAATTTTTTTATCACGAATGACACTGACGTAGTTTTTTGAGTCATTGTATTGCAATGATGCCAGGCTAGTACTCATGACGCAAACAATAAGTCAAGAGTCAAATAATTTTGCTCTTTTTTAGATTCCACATCACTGAAATTAGTTCGAATTGCACATGTAAAGAAAATTTTGGTTTCCTGCCGTGCGAAGAACGGGCACTCAGCTAGTACTGAATAAAACATTAAATATTTTAATTTCAACACAAAAGAAAATTTGATATGTTAACTTTTCGGAAAGATACATTATTCTATGTGTCTCAACCAGGGGCGTAGCCAGAAATTTTTCATGGGGGGGGGGTTACGACTACTACAACTCATATATATGTATACAGTGGTGGGAAAAACTACTTTTTTTTTGTAGCGAACTACAACTACCGCTACTTTTCGAAAAATGTAGCTAACTACAACTACAACTACTTTCTGAAAAATGTAGTTAGCTACACTACTTTTGAAATGTAGTCGCTACTTCGCTACTTTTTCGCTACTTTTAGGAGACAAATTTTGCTAACAGATTCAGTTTGCATTACATTCATATTTAAGGATATTTATATCTTAATTAGAGAAAACTTTTGATATCTTAATTAGAAAAAAACTATTGCACTAATAAACAACTACCAGGGGAGTGTTTGAGGAGGGCGGCGGGCCCCCTCAAGAAATGTAAAGCAATTATTAAAAAGGAGCTATTTTGAAACATTTCTTTTAACTTTAGAACAATAAAGTTTAAAATACCGAATCGTCCCCCTCCCCTCGAAATGGAAGCCTATATATATGCTACTGACAACTACTGCTAATTATTGAAGTATTGTTGAAAACTAATTCAGTTTTAATACCTCTATGATAGAGACCTGCACGGGCCGACCCGGCCCGCCGGCCGGTTACAGGATTAATAAATCTGTTGTCAACGGGCCGGGTCGGGCCGAGCCAGACTCGTGTCTAGTTTATTATTTTTTTTTTCCTATTCTTCTTGCAACCAGCAAACTGATGTGGGAAAGTATTCAACTTTTGTTACACTTAGAAAAAGATGTCATAACCGTCTGTTTTCCTTTTGTATACCATTAGTGGCGCCAGACCGAGCTGATACAGCTATGTTCCGATTCCAGGTCGACCGGAGATTTCCACTTTATTCTACTTTATGAATTAACATCTAATTAAAAATATTCCACTTTTCAGAATATATATGCATATAAATGGTGGTTATTTTAATATTAGTATTAATTTAATGTAGTAGTTAACATTAATAACTTTACTTAATGTAAAATGCCTGAAAAATATTTATTTATCGATCTATTTGCTCGTCTTTATATTTTTTTAAATTTCTGGAATTTTCGAAGTTTTGTTCCTCAATTATGGGCCCGTACGGGCCGGGCCGGGCCGTGATGTTTGTTTCAAATGTGTTACGGGCCCGGGCCGGGCCTACAAATTAAAGAATCTTCGGGCTCGGGCCGGGCCGGGACTCAATTTTCAGGCCCGTGCAGGTCTCTACTCTATGATAAAAATATATTGGGAAAGTGAGCTCTGAAAGCATGAGAAAAATCATGAGAACTAAAAAAGTAAAAAAAAATAATAATAATAATAATTTGATATCTGAACGGGAAACTCGTTAAACTCGGTCAAAACTCGTTTAACTGAGTTTCTTTTAATACCTTTCTACCTTAATTAAAAAAAAATATTTTATCCACTTAATTGCATCTACAAAATAATACCTTATTTCTAATATAAATAGCATTAAAAAAATATATAAATACAGCAAGGTGATTACAGAAGTGATTACATACTTTACAAGGTGATTACATACTTTTTTGTGCCTTTTTTTTTCTACATGAAAGCGAACAAGTTAAATATGGGTTCTTTGAAAGCTATCGCAAGCGCAAAGCAAAGCTGTACCCAGACGGTACATTCAAACACCCCCGTCCTCGGAAGCAACATTGGCCATTCCAGGGGAGTCTCCTCCGTTGGATGATGGGGGACAGATAAAACACGGGTTTAATATTGGGTAATACCTCACATTTTTAAATTTAAGTTTTCTCAGTGGCGTTATTGCATCGTTTCCAGTCCCTCAACCCCCCCCACCCCTTTGTCAAAATTTTTTTAACAAAATACCCATAAATTTTCATTTTTTAGATTAAATATTACGCATTTTAACACAAAGTTATGTCTATAACCCCCCCTCCCCTTGAAGGAAGTCTTTATACGCCACTGGTGGGACTAGTTGTATAAAGAAACGATTCAATAATTGAGGATGTCATTGTGTCATGAAGGAAGATCACGTAAAGGCTTGCCAAATTAATTTAGTTCCTATGTTTTGTTAAGAGCACAAAGTTGTACTTGTATATTTAAATTAACGACATTTCATTTTAAAAGCTAATGATTTATTTATTTGCGAAGGGAGGACAGCTTACGTCACTAAATGTGTCGTTTAGAGCTACGTATGTAATAATTTTGTCATACAAAATGTATATTCTGGGGGGGGGGGGGGGGGTCTGAGACAGCCTTACTATTTTTTGACGTATATTGATAGTTGAATGTTTGAAGAAAGTGACATAGCAAAACTTTTTTTAAAATTAACACATTTTAACTAATATAAATATTTCATTAACAAATAAAGAATATCTGCTTTTTTTTTTTTCTTTGAGATATGAAGGATATTTGAAAAACATGTTTTGGCTCCCTCCTCTCCCCCATAAGGGTGACAAAAAAATCCTAATACACTGCTGGCCATCGTAAATGCAACACCCTGAAGGAAGCATGCAAATAATATGAAATTTACAACATGCATTAGCTGAGGTGAGATATGCAAATGATTAGAATTTCAGCGCAGACGCACATCAAGCGCGCCTGTGGCGCCACCTCAAAGCGCTATTTAAGGCTTGGAGATTTCGACGGTTTCAAGTACAGCAATTGTGTTTTTCTTGCTTTTTTTTCAAAAAAACGATAAATTATGCCTCGTAGGAAACAACGATCATCTTTTGATCAAGTATCCGAGTTTGACAGAGGAAGGATAGTGGCATACCGAGATTGTGGGTTATCTTTCAGGGAAATCGGTCGTCGTATTGGACGAAACCAAACAACTGTGATGCGGATATGTGATCGTTGGGTGCAGGAGGGTACGACGGACAGACGTGATCGACCGCATCGACCTCAGTGCACCACGTCACGTGATGACAGGCAGATTGTACGCATGGCAGTGACGGACCGCTCAGTCACATCACGAACCATATCACAGCAGATTCAGTCTGTAACGCATCATCCAGTGTCTGCGCGTACCATTCGACGTCGTTTACAGCAGAATGGTCTGTCCGCAAGACGTCCGTTGCTTTGTCTACCTCTGACGCGGAACCACAGACGTCTCCGCCGCCAATGGTGCGATGAAAGAAGGATGTGGACGACAGAATGGAATGAAATTCTCTTTACTGACGAGTCACGCTTCTGTATGCAACACCACGACGGTCGGATTCGAGTCTGGAGACACCGTGGAGAGAGGATGCTGAACAGCTGCATTATGCACCGTCACACTGGTCCTGCACCGGGTATTATGGTATGGGGCGGTTATGGTATCGGATATCTCTCTCGCACTCCTCTAGTACGCATTGCCGGTACTTTAACCAGCCAGCGCTACATCTCCGAGGTGTTGGAGCCAGTTGTCCTTTCTTACCTTCAGGGCTTGCCAACAGCCATATTTCAGCAGGATAATGCACGGCCACACGTGGCACGCATTGTCCAAGGGTTCTTCGTCAATCACCAGATTGAATTGCTTCCCTGGCCGGCGCGCTCTCCGGATCTTTCGCCGATAGAAAACATGTGGTCCATGGTTGCTCAACGACTGACCCAGAGTTCATCCCCAGCTGTCACACCAGATCAACTTTGGCAACGTGTGGAAGCTGCTTGGTCTGCTGTACCCCAAGAACACATTCAAAGTCTCTTTGAATCAATGCCGAGGCGTGTGGCAGCTGTGATCTCCAACAACGGCGGCTACTCTGGGTACTGATTTTGGCAGGAACCACGCTTCATAGAATGCTGTAAATTTAATCATTTGTTACTTGGTCAACATGTTATCTACACAATAAATTTTGTTGTGATATCTCTTGTTTTTCTTGGTGTTGCAATTTGGGTGGCCAGCAGTGTATTTTTTAGACGTTCTTGTTTATTACATTTTAAAGCAAAATAAAAATAAAAATCTTATACTTCATTTGTTTGTCTTTGTTTTGCCAACTTGCTATCCCCTCCCCTTCCTAAAATTTCTTTTTAGATATTCTTTTTTGTTGTATTTAAAAAAAATCATATGAATGTTCTTTTTTTAATACAAAGGATATGTTAAATATATATGGAAAAAACATTTTGCCCCCCTCCCTCTTCCAGTGCAGCATCCCTTGGGGAGGCAATCTTTAAAAAATCCTTAAATTTTTCTTTAGGTTTTCCGTTTTGTTACATTTAAAAAAAAAAATCTTAATATCTGTGTTTTTTTTTCCCTGTAAGGTATGAAGGATATGTGAAAAACTCATTTTGACCCCATCCCCTCAAGGTAAATTTCGAGGGATCACCCTTTTTTTCCGATTTTCCTGTTTTTTTATATTTTCAAACAAAAATCCTGTGAATGTCTGTTTTTTTAATTTGAGATATGAAATCAATATTAAAAATTTGTGAAATACCCGTTTTGCCCCCTGCCCCCCTTTGGGAAAATGCAATTTTCAAAAAATCATTAAATTTGTATTTAGATAATCCGGTTACTTATATTTTAAAACAAAACTCGTATTCTTATTTGTTGCTGTTTTCTTTGAGATCGTAAAATACTATAACTACTACAAAAATAAACTTTCACTTTCATCGAGATTCGGGGGGGGGGGGGGAATCACGCATAAAACTAATTTTTGTAATATGTTACATACTGTTCAATTATTTTTGGTTTTATATTACATTTAACAAAGAGAAAAAAAATATGCACATAAGTTAAACATACCTTCGGTTCTTTGATTTAGGCCCATTTTGGTAATTGTATTCATTAAATAAAATTTAAACATAAAATTAAACATACATAGAATATAGAAACTTAAACACTATTCACAAAATTATATATTTACAAGTCACATTAGCCTAGTTAAAATGAAAATTTGAACGCAACGTAACTCCCCCCCAAAAAAGACAACAATAAATGGGCGAGCAGTTCACGTTTCAGAACGAATTTAGAAAACCAACAAAGTAGACAATTCATTATAGGTTCAGGTTCAAGGGGTATAATTGGAGTTTTTCTTCCTTTTCATTGCTTTCTCAGTAATTTTCTGGGCTGGAGTAAACCAGGAAGTTGTAAAATGAAGCTGTATTGCCCCCTGCAAGTCCTTCCCACAGAATTCAAGAATCCCCTCTCACACAATTTCTTTGAATTCTGTGAGAGCATAGAAATAATACATGCTCGTGTGCTTGTGGTGTGTGCCCCCATAGAATCCCGGGGGGCACGGGGCACACATAGATACCCTGGGAGGGTCGGGGGAGGGATTGGGCATTCTTTCAGTTCCAGTTCTATGCTTGGTGTCATGAGAAAGAGAATTTGCACACGAGATCAATCGCCGGAAATGATGACGCAGCAAAAGTAGCTTCCAAAACGCGCTACAAACTACTAATTTTTTGTAGCGCGCTACACTACAAACTACTTTTTAAAAAAAGTAGCGCGCTACACTACAAACTACTAAAAAAAGTAGCGACTATTGTAGTTTCGCTACTTGTAGCGCGCTACTCCCCAGCCCTGTATGTATACGTGTGTGTGATAATGTAGTGAAGAATATACATTTTGTATGGCAAAAAATTCCTCATGGGGGGGTTATGACCCCCATAAACCCCCCCCCCTTTGGCTACGCCCCTGGTCTCAACATATGAGTTGAAAATCTGACGGGCAACACCCGAAAAATGAAAAAGAAACAAACAAATTCTTGACCAAAGGTGTATTAATACAAAAGCTTTTTTTTAAAGGAAGTTGTACTTTTGAGAAGAATTAATGAACTGGGACTAAGATAATGAAACTTGTTAAGTGGGAAAATGTCTTAAGTTGAAATTTCTGAAACTAGCATGTCTGTAGTTCAGTTCCTACCTTGGCATACTGCTGTTTTACCAGACCATTTCACCATCACTCTGGCAAGTTCTAACATCACTGGATGGGTCCACCAGCTCGTAGCCTTCCTCGCACATGAAGTGACACACTGATCCGTACGAGGTATCACAAGCTCCCAGCATGTAGCCTCTGGTAGGTTTTTGCAGAACTGGACAATCTATTACTGCAAGCAAAAAAAGAAATGAAATGCTACTTGAAAAATGGGCATCGCTTTGATCGTATTATTGCTTAGGGGTAGATGCAAGATGAGACTTAGTGCAGGAATTCTGAAGTTCAGATTTGAATGCTGACTGAAACATAATGTTTTAGAGATGTTTTCGAAAACGCATTTAAAAGATTTAAAATTCGAGTGTATGATTCAAGATAATCTAAAGGTTTATTTCAGAGATACACCACAAACTAAAAAGTACTGATGATTATTCATTTTTAATTTAATTTTAAAACTAAACATGTAATGGTGAGAAAACATTTTCAGCTGAAAATACTGCGACTTCAATTTCTTAAAAAGCATTTCATCTCAATTTTTAAATAAACAAAATAGTAACTAGTAGCCGACATTAAAAGGGATTACACACCCAAACTAACAAAAATTTTCCTATTACTTACTATTGGAATCGGAATACAGAGCCATGTGAAACGTTAAGTCAGTTAAAAAAGCTGAAATTTGTGTTAAATGTTTTTACATTAAAAAAAATTGCCAGAAAAATGATGATGCATCACTCAGTGATCTCATAAATTTGCGTAAATTCATTAGATCATCACTTGCAATCGCTCAGTGCTGCATCAAAAATAACAAAAATCTTCTTTTTTGGGGGGGGAGGCATGGGCGTCGGCAAGGGGGGTCAAACGGGTCACTTGACCCCCCCTGGAAAATGTGACTTTAAAAAAAAAACTAGGCATCATATACAAAAAATGGCACCTGCCCCTTTTCCGGAAGTAAAGTAATTTATGTATTTTAACATACTTTAACAACTCGTTGTAAAATTTCTTTTAAAATTTCACAGCGAAAATTTTAGGAAAATTGCCAGCAATTAGGAAACATGCTAGCAATTTTCCTAATTGCTAGCATGTTTCAACCAAAGACGAATTAAAGGGCAGGGGCGTAAGGGGCGACCGCCCTTTCGTTAAAAAATATAAAAAACCTTATTTTACTTCCATGAAATGGATGTGTTTGTGTTTGTGAATCTTGCAACTAACCTCCGCCCTGCCCCCCCCTCCCCGTACACACACACACAAACAAAATTGCATTAATCCTTCGCAGATTTCAACACATGCGTGGAATATTTACAGACAATCGGAACATTTTCATATTTTATCTTGTAATCTTCTTTGTTCTAACATTAATATTTAAGATACATGCTTCGACTGAATTGTATTTTTATCATTTAGAGTTTTTTATGAGTTTATTTGACCCACATAGTTCTATAGTTTTATTTTTACATTCCATAATTTGATTGTCAAGCGTATTTAAAGATTGATTATCAACAAACTAGATTCTACCCACGACTTCGTCCGCGTCTGCTTTAGAATTAGGTTCAGAGAGAAATGAAGCATGCGTGAATAACAAAAAAGAAACAATTTGTTGACACTAGCACTATAGACCAAAAATGACCGTAAAAAATCTTGAAACTCGCTTCTGTATTTACAGAGATATCCATATATCGTAATGTATTAGAATTTTTTTAGTTTTCTTGTAAAAGAACTATTTATGCTATATGCATGAAAGGTATCCTATAATACTCAGGATAGTGCAGCTTTGTATTAGTGAAAAAAGTTTTAGAATTGGTTCAGTAGTTATAGAGATACCCGAAGAGCGTAATGTAATTCTTATGAGAGTCCCTGTAAAAGAACTATTTACGAAATATGCATAAAAGGTAGCCTATAATACTCAGGAATAGTGTAGCTCTCTATCAGCGAAAAAATTTTTAGAATCGGTTCAGTAGTTACGAAGATGTCCATAGAGCGTAATGTATTAGAATTATTTTGAATGTCTCTGTAAAAGAACTATTTATGCTGTATGCATGAAAGTTTGCCTATATGTTAATCCAGGGTATAAGCTATGTTCATTCCAAATTTTATCCAAATCCATTTAGCCGTTTTGCATGAGTTACAAATATCTAAACACACAAACATACGCATTTATAATATTAGTAGGATTTGAAAATTTATGAACTTCAAGAAACACTTTTGACTTAATTCTTTCTTATGCTTTTTATTTTGGCGTAAAACTGACGTAATTTCATGCCATTTCATGTTTTTCAAATGCTCGCGATTCTGCAAATAGCATTTATGCTTTATTTCAAAAGCATTGATCAATGTATTAACGACATTAACAGTTCTACGGCATACAACATTCTCCAATCTAGCAGATGAAATATTGCTGCTAAAGAACAACTATTCCCTTGTGTATATTTTGGCAAATCAGCACTGCTGATAATTAAAGAATTTCTAGGCTTCTCAGTCCTACAAGAATTTTATGGAAAAATGCTTGCTCATTCCGTTACAGTAAAATGTTCCCATATTCGACCGAACATGGAAAAACTAATAGAACACTCTAACAAATAACCGTACAATTACTGGAAACTCTCTGTAAAATTTTACGGAAATTCTTCGTTTATATTTGAATACAGGATAATTTCTGTATATCAAGGGCCAGCGTCTTACTGGTACAAAATTTCTAGTGGAATTTACAGGAATAAAAATCCGTAAATAGTAATGGCGTCCCAGTAGCCAGTACATTTGCAGCGTTTTCACGAAATTATTATTATTATTATTATTATTATTATTTATTTATTTATTTATTTATTTTACAGTGAGGGTTAAGACGCATGTTCTGTGATGGTTGAGAAAGAGGGTGGCGTGCAAGCAATCATCAAACGTATCTACCTAACAACTGCATATTTTCACTGTGCATCACGCAAATTAAACTTTCAAACTACAGCCTTTAAATTATGTAAAACTCCTTACATCATTTGACCGATATTTTTTTGATAACCTTTTTTTGTACAATTGTAATCTTATTTGCTTTAAAATTAACTTCTACATTTTTCACTTTAACATAAAAGTTTTATTCTTCGCCTGAAACATCATTTTATCATTTCACGTTTCAATTAGTTATTAAACTAGTATACAACGCTCTCTGATGTGAACACCCCGGTATTATGAACACATTCCGACGTTTCCGGCGAAACTCCGTAGACTTAGCATAAGATGAACTCTTTGCATTCTGAAAACCCTCTAATTTGAACAACCAGCGTATTATGAACGCTACTTTTGATCCCCATTGTACCTTATTTCTCTATAAATGAAGGTTTATTTTATTTTTAATTGAAATTCGGAAAATTCCCCAAGAGTGCTAATTCCGAAAGAGGTACGCTGTACGAGCATACACAATGCAAGTACTGTATTGTACTGTTTATTAAGGCAACGGTGCTCGAGTGCTATTTGACTAAGGAGCGGTGCTTTGGGCGGAGGACTTTTTAAGGGGTTCTTACGCTTATTCAACTTCTGGTGAAAACCGCTTAAAACGCAGCCGTTAGAGTTATGGCGGAGCGATTGGCCCAAACCCGGGAACTTCACACTTCAGCCATCTACCACGCTCAGTGACTATATCCGCTCGACCATACTGGGGCCCATGCATAAAGCAAAAACAGACTAAAATTACTTTTTTTTTCGTATAATGTACCGATTATGGAATATGTTTAAAGTAGTGCAGTACACGCTTAATTCAAAGGAGCGAAAATAACGATCAAAGAGGGAGTGAAAGAAAAAATTGTCGGTATCGACCTTTTTACATCGAAGCCCACAGTAGTAACGCAAAAATGCTCTTTAAATACTCCACACCTCGCTTTCTGTCTCCCAAAATACTGATAACGTTCGCCCTGAAAATTTTGCTCTGCTCAGTGATCGGAAAACGCTCGTAAAGGAGAAGTGCACTTTCAAGTACGGAGAGGATCGAATATTCACTCGGACTGATCGAATTTCGCTCGTTTGAATTAAGTGTGCATTATGTAATTTACTCACTCTAACATACAATGTGCCGATTTTTCTTCACCTTACTTTTTGTCCTGCTCTGCTTCCCACTTCTTCATAGAAGTGCTAGTGGATTAACCGATGTCACTTTTTTTTTGGGGGGGGGGTAATGTGTTGTCCTGTTACTTTTCACTAAAAAAAAAATGGATTAAAAGTTTTCAAGAAATGTAGTATAATTGTATAATTTTGTTGCTTTTTTTTGTAAAAATTTTTTAAGTAAAGCGTTTTTTAAGTAAAGTTAAGAGCTACCAGTAGTCGATTGAATACGACACCGGACACTGGTAGATGGCCCTAGTAGAAAGTCCAGGGGCTCTACCACGGTAGTATCAGAAAGCTTTCCGTACCGGCTAAATTAAGCCTTCCCGACTCATGACGCCACAATCCGAGAAATATCCGATGTGTCTGATTCCGAAGGTGTCGGAAACGTTCCGATGCCGTATTCACTATCGAAAATAATGCTATTTTTTCCGGCAGGTCAGATGAAAGCGAAAACTTGCATTCCGATAACGAAGAGTAGAAGATGGATAGGTGCTTTATAGTGTGTATTATGGAGTGTTAAGCACTCCAACAAAAGAAACCATTTCCCTGGTAAGGCTCACTCTCCCTAAATGTTAAAAAGCGCACTCTTTCCCTGATCGATTTCTCCCTATCCCTCGAAAATTCTGAAGACAATGCATTTGTTTAAGAAAAAGGAGAAAAATACGTGTGTTTCGATTTGTTGATCGGTCCCAGTGTCGAGATTAACCGAGCAGGTACAGAAATACTCACTTCTTTTATTCGACACTCATCGTGCAAGCACCAAATGGAGGGTCGCAGCTATTTATCCGTGGAATTGGACTATCCGGGAGAGAGAACTATCCGTCACTGTTATTTTCCGATAACATCGTGGTAGAGCCCCTGAATTCTGGCCTACCGCACGGCTGTCGATCTAACGGTGAGGACTTTTGAGCGGTTTTCTCCACGTGAATATACATTAGAACCGATTAGTATGTCCTCTGCTCAAGGCATTCCTACCAGTGACAGAGAGTCCTAATGCTCGGGGTCTCCAATCTACGGTATCGGGGACCGATTTAGGTCGAGTGTAACAAAATCCAGATAAGAGACCTAGCACCTGGATCGGCTCAGAGGTATTATTTGAACACGGAGGACGTTGGAGTCACAAACAGATTTTACGTTCCCATTTGCGTACACAATTTTACAGCAGTCCAGCCGAGAGAGGCTGTGGACCTCTCAAGCTCTATCCCAAGCAGGCGCTGCTTCACATTCCGTTTTCTTATGGGAAAGGACTTTAGAAACTACGCCGCATTTTGTCGGGGAGGAAAAAAGCAGTTCTACCAATTTTTCTGTTATTGGCCATCCAAATTTTCACGACGAATTAATATGCCCACCACGAAATTTTGTTTCAGATCGATTTTATCACTTCCTTCCCCCTCCCCCGCCCACTGACTGCTAGTACTTCCACAGTTTGACCCACCCTGGAAATTTTTCTGCCGACGCCCATGGGGGGAGGGGGTGTATTGTTGCGAAACTAAAATGCATATTTTCTGTTATCAAGACTGAAATAAATTCGCATCAAGTAAAAATTAATCTAAGACAGCCCAAAATCGGACCTTGCTGGTCCAGTAAATGGCTAGGTAATAATATGAAATGAAATCGAGCATTTTACAATTTTCTCACAATTTTACTTACATCTGCAAGGATTTCCTAGTGAAGGATTCCCCGTATATCCTTCTTCACAGTAGCAGTCGCTCAGTTTAGTGCTTCCAACTTCTGCTGTTGTCGAACCCTTGGGACAAGGACTGCAAGAACTAGCAGGTTCTAATTTTGATTTATACGTACCTCTGGGACATGCTATACAACGATAGGACATTTATTGAGTCAGTCTTTCAAAAATGTTGTGTACATAAAGAAAAAAAAAAAAGATGCATACTAAAAACTAATATCTTCCACATTTATTGCAAAATATTTCCATAACACTTATTTCTAACATAAAGATCTTTGATTTCATCAAGAATTCCAAAAGAAAGTCAAGTTCAAGCAAACGTTCTGTGGAATCACAGAAATTGTAAAATACATTTGTCATTCAAACTTATCACTCTACAAAAGTCAATCCATCGAATTAACTTTTGTACATGAACGTTATCTTCGAGAAAACAATATGCTTCAATATACGATTTTTTTTTGGGGGGGGGGAGTACACAAATCTTTACAAACGAACCATATCCAGTTAAAGCCAAGTCTTCTGTACCTCTGTGGTATTGTGCCTATGCCCTTGACTTTTTTTATAGGGCTTTATAAATTATATGTTTATTCACAAAATGTTGATTCAATGAAACTTATCAGATAATCGAAAGGATCTCTACAATAGCACTTGTAACATTTTATCAATTGGTTTCATAACCAAATTTACAATCATCGCGTTTCTTATACTTAATCGCTTTTTAAATACATGGTGTCCAGCAAATAACACCCTGATTTCAAAGTTGAAAATCTCTAAAACAAATAGAAGATTGCAGCAAACGGTATGTTTATTATGCAAGATGTAAGAATTTTATACAAAAGTTAAGGTATAGTAATTACAAAAGCCGCTAACTTATGGTGCTTTAACAGCTGGCCTTCATAATGGACTTGCCACCATATTCTCCTGTTGTGACTACTTTCTGTACGGCACACTGAAAGACGCCATTCACCAGAACCATCCCAGGGCGCTGGACGAGTTTGAATCGCGCGTTGAGATGTGTGGCATGTGATTCCGTTTCCGTTGAACGGGCTCTGATGCCCAGTCTGTGTATGTCTGTGTATGCCTGTGTATGTGGACATTTTGGAAAGATTGTGTTGTGATTGCTTGCAGAGAATGCGCTCATTGATCGATTTTGACGTGCAGCGCCATCTGCTTGCAGTCGCGTACGTAAGAGGTGGTTTGTGGGGTTCTAACTCCCGAAGTTTTTATAACATACAGGCCATAAATTTTTCATTTTCAACATAAATATTACGCCTTTTAACATTAGGATTGCGTCCATAACCCTATACCCTTTCAAGAAAGTCCATGTTCTGTATGTCAGCAGCTATTGTAATTACTATTTCGAAACTTCCGTAAAAAATTTTTTCAAGTTACGTAATAAACATACGATTTGCTGCATTCTTTTATTGGTCTTTGTTTTCGATATTTTTAGCTTTAATATCAGGGTGTTATTTGCTGGACACCTTGTACTTTTAGTTTAAATATGTAATAATTTGTAAAAGAGCTTTGGTGTTTGTCTAAAAAAGCTTTTCTGTTTGAGTGGAAGGTTTTTTGCAGCTGAAGAAGGGTAGACCTTTTTATCCCCCGAAACGATCGTTTTGTAAAGTATCCTTTTTATGTGCGTTAAATAACAAAGCTTTTAATTAATTATATACAGCTTGAGTTCATTCAAAAGGTATCCCTCACACACAGAGGAAGAAAAAATTGCAAATACCTTTGCAGTCTCCAGCTAGACCAGACAAGCCGTAGTAGCCTGGTTTACAGACGCAAGTGTGGAGTCCTGATAGCAAGGCACAGGAACATCGGGCATCGTGATCGCAGCATCCAGGGTCATCTGGTTGTCCTTTGTAAACGCTGTCACATAGGTGATCACAGCTAGGCTTTGACGTCTGATTGGACCACGATGATTCGTGCGGATCTAGATATAACATTAGTTTAATTGAAAATGTTGAATATACGAAAACGAGGATCCCCAGAAAGTTGTATGTGCTCTAACTGTGAATTGCAGTTTCCCGTTATCTTCTAGGTGAAATCTTTCCGAGCGGACCTCTATACACTAGAGTCTCGCTTATCCGACCTTCATTTATCCGACATTCCGTATTATCCGCCACCTGGCAAAGCGACGGTATTAGGGAAGCTACAGGAATTGACACAATGATGCTGCAAAGATGGCGATATTTGGCAGCGAAAGGACACTCATCAGAAAAAACAGACTCTGCCATAAAAATTTTCTTTAAATCCTCACAGGGCTGAACTTAAAGTATAACACAGATCTCGCAAATTCGGTCAATAGATAAGTGACTGTATGTTCATTTTTTCCATTGTTTTCTTGTATTTGTGGCGCATGATTATCATGGAAGATAGCAATGTGTAATGTAACATATATACGTATGTATAATGTTCCAAGATACAATGTAGCTTGAAGTTTAAGAAACTTTTTCTTAACTCCTCCCTATCATCCGACATTTTCGCTTATCCGACATTGTGCCGGCCAGTTTATGTCGGATAAGCGAGACTCTGCTGTATTAAGCGAAAACCAAAATTATCATTTGTGATGGAATTGATTTGTTAGCTGCATCAATATAAAAAAGTAATCGAGAGAAGATGTGGTGTTTCCGAAAATATCTTTCTAACTAAACAGTTAGCTAAGAAAACATCTAGAGGGGTATTACATGAAAAATAAATCCCTCGAGGGCATCGAATATATAAGGGTTGCCAAAATGAAAAGTAGACACATTCGATTGCTTCAGAAGGACTGCAGCTGCAGCAGCGACACCAAACAGGGATATAAAGGCGATTGTGTGTACGGTATATGGCGTTCAAGAGTAAAACCTATTCGCGGCATAGAAAATCGATCAATCTTAAAGTTGTGCTGTACATGGATGCGTGAAGATCTGAAAAATTCATTTTGTGGACAACTCTTGATTGATTTCCTGCTCCAAGGAAGCGTAGTCAATTCAACACAACGCTGCTGTATTTAGACGAAACTACGGAAAACATTCCAAAGCAAACGGATAGCTCTTCTCACACAACGGGTGATTCTTCTCCATGACAATGCCTTCCCACACGTCTCCCAGAAGATCTTAAGCAAGTTCCATTGGGTAGTGTTGGAACCCCTGCTGTACAGTTTGGATTTGTCACTCTGTGACTTCCCCATCATTGGAATATTCAACAGTGCATTACAGGGAAACATTTCCATTTGGACGATGAAGTGAAGGAAGCTGTGCAGGAATCATGATCTTTCTGCAACAAAAGCATATAACTATTGCTGTAACGATGAGACCTGTATTACCATGACGCTTTCTTTAGATTTCAAATAAAGGTATTATTTTTTATTCAACTCATCCAGATTTCATTTGGGCAACCCTTATTGATAAAAGAAAAATGCCAACACCATCTTACTTATGCCAACAACACTTTGCCGTTGCACTTACACTACTTCTTAACATGGCTAGCCTCTTCACTACCATCGTCACAAAGATACAACGGCAACGATTCCCCTTCTGTGTCCATCGAAGAATCCTTGTGCGATGAATCAGTGTTTGCTCTCGCTGCGAACCGCCGTGATTCGTTGCCTTCGTGTCTTTGTGAAAATGGAAGACAGATGTAAAAAAGAAACTATTAATGGTATACGCACCATTTCCAATGGGCTTATAATCCACAGACATAACACATGTAAATTTGGCAGCAATCTATGTCTATTTAAAGCACGAACAAAGAGATTAACAAGAATAGACAGCAGAGCCTGATTAGGAACAACAGGGGCCCCCGGAATTGATGAATTTGGGGGGACCCATCTATGCAATTTGTTTTATTTTTCATAAAGTTCTGATATAAAAAAGAATATTTCAGAACAACATTTGATATTGGGGGCCCTTTCAAGCCGTGGGCCCTGGGCAAAGTCCCGATTTGCCCATGCGATAATAAGGCTCTGATAGACAGACATACAGAAATTTAACACATTTCGTCTTTGTTAGGGAGTGTTGAGAATGTTTTAAACTGTATATTACCTCCTCTGATTTTCCTCGCAAGTCTCTTGAACTCTCTAAATCCCGAGCACGTGAAAACATTTTGCAAATTGCTCGCTAATCGTTCAAGTGCGTTCTGGAGGAAACGACCAACGCCGAAACAAAATATCTGCACACCTTCTTCTTTTAGTTTGGCAGCAGTTTTTGCGGGATCACCGCCTTTGGTAGCGAATCCGTCACTTATCAGCACTATCACCTACAAGAAATGCAACATATCAGCCTTCTGTAGAGAGAATTATTTAAATTTATAAGATACATATTAATTTATTTTAATGGGAAGTAGAAATATTTGTTAAATTTTAGTATGAAGTTCTTCAAAGCATAACGCGCGTTTGTTGTCGAAGAGGAAAAAAAAAAAAAAAAAAAAAAAGGTAAAAACTCACTGACAAAAATTTTCACAAATAAAAAAAGCAGAAACATAATGACATAGTTGCTAATAGTATTTGATAATTAAGCATCCATCTGTATTGTAAAATTCCTACTGAAATTAATATTACTTGATTTCTGCATGGAGTTAAAACATATTAGTTTTACACCTGATATTTTTTTAACATACAAACATATTTTTGGACATGTATTTTTTCTCCTTGAAAAAGTACAAATACTATAATGGTTTAAAAAATACCATCTACCACTACCAATATAAAACTGTGGAATAAACTTCAGAAATAAATAAATAAACGTTCAATAAGTTGCATATATGATAAATCGCCGTTAGTAGCTTAATAAGAAGCACATCTTCTAGAGATGAGTCCAGGTTAATTTTGGAAGTCCGGTTCTCTATAAGCTGAAAGATTTACAATTCGAGATCAATGTTTTTTTGTGAAACAAAATACCTATCTCGGAAAGATGCGACTTTAAAAATCTATGAAATGGGAATTCCCCCACAATCTGAAAATCTACGTCTAATTTCAGGTTTAGGTCACCAACTTTTCAGGCCCAATCTCAGTCTACAAAACAAAGCTCAAGATCCTGGTCCGTATTCAATAAATGTGCGCTCGACCTCATATTTTAAATTTAGGTCCAACCGAAATTAGACAATGAACTAAAAATGTAAGTCACATACGAGCTCTATATTCTCTGTAAAAAAAATAAATATTAAATGTAAGCATCGAAATACTGCCCTTTTATAACACTTACTGGTACTAAACAACTTAATCATTTATTGCTACCTAAAATTTATAAAATATGCAGTTATTGTAACTGTTGGTAATGAAATTCAATAAGTGGTGTGAAACGTTATACACAAGCCATTTTCAGGCTTAGCCTTTAATTCGCTTACATTTTTTATTTTTAATGTCATGTTGTTATAGAAAGTATAACCTTCTGAAAATTTGCTTCCCAAGATAGCCTCAATGTAACATTCAACAATCACAGTCGTTTTGTGTGTGTGTGTGTGCGCGCGCTGTAAAATTCAACAAAAACGTTTTCCTTTTCTTTTTTTCTATTTGTTTCTGTCGATCCTTCATCAAAATTTTTCAAGTGGACCTTGGCGGAATTTACGCATATTCGCATTAAGCAGCGTTGAAGAATTATCATCGGAAAGAAGTTTTCTCAAGTCTTTCATCGATTGAAGCAGAATAGCGACAATGTGTTCGACAGTTAGGCTTCATGACGCAACTGAAAGAAAGCATGTCATCGTGTGAGGAACTGGTGACACATTTTAGGAAACAGCCTTGACCATGACAAAGACCTTCGAGATAAGAAAAAAAAAAAAAAAAAAAAACGGTAGAAAAAGATGACATTGGGAAGACGAAAGGAAAGAGCCATCATCGTCTACATAGAACAACAGAAGGGAAAAAAATATATAAAGCAGTACATTACATTTAATTTTTGTCATGTAATAGATAAACATTCCATTCTTATATGTAAATTCAAAAACTCATAAAAATGTTTAAAATTGTTGTAAAATTCTCAACTATTTGACTCACACATTGTGTAGATTTAAAAAAAAAGAAAAAGAAAAAAAAAGAGGAGTTTAGTGCAACAAGGAGGTAGATCCATCCTAGGGGAGTTTAGAGTTACATGTATTATTTTTCAGTAAAAAAAAAAAACTCCTTCGTTTGGTATCAAAAGGTTGTAGCTTCAATCATTAGTTCTTGTGTTACTCAGGGTGGTTAAGGTGATTTACTCGTTAGTTTGTATTGAATTCTCAAACGTTTTTACACGTTTCCACAATCTTGAATAGTTGGAGCTACCTCGTTTTTGCCTCCTTTAAGTTCCTTACAGTTTAATTCGCTGCCCAGGGTAGGGATTCCAAATCTGCAGCGAATCTCAATGAAAAACGCATTAATGGAATGAAAAGTGAATATTTCTAAAATATGGCATTCTGTGAAGCAAAGGCCAATATGTACAAATTGAAGCCCCCCCCCCTCCAAAAAAACTACTTGTATTTAGTAAGCCCCCGGACTAGATTTAAAGCTCTACCTAGCATGTCATCTTGGTTAAAGACCTGTTCGTTTATAGGAGCATACAAAAACTTCCAATTCATTACAGTCTATGGTCGGGAGTAATTGTATAATATTCATTTTAGAAACGTTAATGCATTTTTAATGTACAATAAAACTAGTATATATAACATATTACTAAATTTTATTAAAATATAACAGTTGCTTTTTAACAGAAGTTCAAAAAATTTCTTTTAAAGTTAAAGGCATTCGTTAAGGGTGATGATTGAAGCTTGTAAAGTCTGCAACTTTAAATACGGGCTCTAAAACAACCATAATGCCATTTTTAAGGAAGTATGTTGCAGCTGCAGAAAGATTTTGGTATTTAGATTTTTATCGGAAAACTCCATTGTGACTATTCTTAAACTTACTTTGAAAAGTGTCTGTTTGACGTATAAACGTACATGGTATGTATATGCGTACTTAAGCATGAAGAGATCTATTTTGACCGATTGTCAATCCATTTTGACTAGTTTTGTGGTATGTCTGTCACGTTGTAGTAATGTCTGTCACGTTGTAGTAATGTCTGTCCGTACGTATGATACACATATGTTACTGACATAACTCAAAAACGATTACCCGTAGAATGTTAAAATTTTGTATTTACGATTGTTGTAACATTAGTCTTGCACAACCCTCTTTGATTGGAACCGGCTGGATAGTTTGTTTACAGGGTTACTCAAAAAGCTTTCAATATACAGTAGAACCTGCTAAAGTGACCACCTTGGTAAAGAGACCACCTGTCTAAAGGGAACACTTTTATGAAATTTCATTGTAACTCATAAAATATGTATGGGAAAAATATCCTGTAAAGTGACCACCTGCAAAAACTGTATAGTGACCAGATAATCTGCCAAATTTAAGTTTTTTAACCTGTCAATGTGACCACTTTCCACTATAAACTACCTCTTAAATATAAAACACATTCAGATAATATAGAAATCTATATCCCTTTTCAGTTGTTTAACACAAGATTTGATCTCAACACTGATTCTCTCTTCTGTAAGACTTGCTCTCAATAGACGAATATAAAAAAAATAAATTGATAAATAAATTAAAAGGAAAACTTGCTTTAGCCTATTAGATTCTTTTATATGTCTGTTGATGCTAAAATTGATTCAGCGTGGTTTCTGGTAAGAAGTGTGTGGGATGCAGTTAATCACATATTTATTACTTTTGATGAAGTTATTCACACATTTATGAGTACTTCTTATTTCCCTTTACCTAGTCTAATTGTAATACTCTTGCCATTTTAAATCTTCAATCTGTCAATAATGCTATTTAACTGTTTCTTAATTTACTTTGGTTTTAGCCTTTGTAATGCATTTTGTAGGCGTCTGTAGTCTGAATATATTTAATTTTCTTCCTTACCCACAGGATTACAATAATTTTGTCTAGGCTACAAAAACTTTATTCTGATCACCCCTGCGGCAAGTCACATTTAAATTTTGCCAAACATGTGTAAAGTCTAACATTTCTTTTCATTTTTTTAACCTGGCGATTTATTTGGCGACCGGCCCTTTTATAACTTTGCTGTTACAGCACAGTGTGGTATCTGAACAATGTGTTCTTGATGTACACTAGTGAAAATTGTATAATGAACTATAATTGTGCAAACATGAAAACAACCCAAACATTCAAACTGTACTTTAGTAATATGTCAAGCGTCAAGCTGCAAAATGGAAATTTATATTTTTTATTCATATTTATTATTTTTATTATTCATTGCGACCAAGAAGTATCAAAATGCATATTGAAACGTAAGTATAAGGAAGTCGCACTCAATTTGTATGCAATGGCATTGTAATGTTTCAGTATTTTACTCCCTACATTCCTCTTTTTTGTTCATGGATATTTATTGATTTTGAGATCTTGTTATAAATAAACTGTAGAGTGTTTGTGCAAGTGTTATTATAATTTTAAGCACATAAACGAATTTATTAAAGTGCTACCTTTGTAAGGTGACCACCTGTATAAGGTGACCAGTTTTGTCGTTCCCGAGGGTGGTCACATTAGGCAGGTACCACTGTATTAAGGACTGTGGACGAGTTCAATATATTAAAATTCCATGTTCAATCATTGTTTGGGACATGTCCAAAATCACATCAATTGCCAAAATCGGAGATTTTTGATGAAATATTGCCAAAATTGGCACAAAAATAAATTTTTCGAAACTGGCCCAGCTTGATGGTATCTCTCATATTTGGTGAGAAATCTCCAAACCTTAATGTTATAGAAGTATCGCATATAAATCACAAAAGAAATACGTTTGAATGAAGTGCATCAAAAATGCAATTTAATGGAAGTAGAACAAAATTATACGTTATCCCCATCGGATTTTATTATGTCGTGTTTCTGGGGAATAGGTTACGCGTAGCTCTTAAGTGTATTTTAAAATAATGTTTTAATAATCACCTTATTAACGTTTGGTCTGGCATTTTTCAAAACAAGCCTGGCTTCTTCTAATGCCGCTTCTATATTCGTCGCACCGCTGTCTTCATACACGACATCGTGCAGCTCCTGAGCTAGAAAACACTTTGATTTCGGCTCCTTTAAATAATCAATATGCCTGACTGTGAAAGAAAAAAGAAAGCATGCAATCTGCAATAAGCGATTTTCATCTCTTGAGAACCGTTTGTTTCAAATACGAGTACTCATTGATGTAAGGAAACGTCTTAAATGTTCATTGTTTGACGACTTTGATTTAACATTATAGGAAACACTATCAAAGTAAATGCATCATTACTAAATTTAATATATGTCAGTATTCAAACTTTAACAATTTAATCTTATAATGATTCAATCTAATTTTTTGATTACGGCAAAACTACACGAGGGATATCTACCTAAGAAGGAGATGACTTGAGTGGGGGATATTTTAAAGGGTTCTAATGGGCATTTCCGTTGCATCTGGAGAAAACAGCCCAAAATTCGAGACTTCTGGATGTGCACACTTCAGCTCTCTCCCAATATTCAGTGTGCCTCATCCCAGGGGCGTAGCCAGGGGGGGGGGATATCGGGATATATCCCCCCCCCGAAATGTTTGGATTAGTGATGAAATTCCGTCTATTTATACAGATATAAGTTCATATCCCCCCCCCGAAATATTTTCCAGGCGCATATCCCCCCCCGAAAAATTTTTCTGGCTACGCGCCTGCCTCATCCTCTCGGCCATTGGTCGGCAGTGATTCAGTATGAATCATTTGATGTTTATACTACTTCATTTTTCATCCTCTCGGCCATTGGTCGGCAGTGATTCAGTATAAATCATTTGATGTTTATACTACTTCATTTTTCATCCTCTCGGCCATTGGTCGGCAGTGATTCAGTATAAATCATTTGATGTTTATACTACTTCATTTTAAATCGATTTAAAAAGTAAAATTCCATAAAAATAAAATACTTTTAATAATTGCAAACACCTAATTATCTCTTAAAAAAGACATAAGCATTAGACAGAGCATTAGACAGAACTAGATATAGATGCTGTTTAACAAATTCAGTTAACTGTACAATGGCCTCAGACCTGATGATGTAAAGCTTTATTCTTGTTCGAAGAACGGGCATTTCATCTATGCAACTGGGATCTATCCCAGCTGGCAGTTCGCGAATCCCTGGGCGTCCAGAAAGGACGTGTGTAGTAGCTTGAAACAAATCCTTGGGGGTTCGCGTAAACAATATACAAGTGCATAAAGACTATATAATGAATTCACCAATTTCTGTCGGATTTTTAAAGGGGCTCTCAATGAGAAAAAAGTTAGGAGCCACTGCTTTGTGCAATAAATTCTTTGTCAGTTTCGTTCTTTAAAAATATCTCTGAGATAACATTTAGTTGCGTACGTTTCTCGTGTCATAAAAAAAGAAAATGTTAGCAACTTCACAAGTTAATAAATTTCAAATTCGAACTCGTTGTAGCTAAGACTTGCAAGTATATATCAGTACAGTATTACTTATACAAAGCGCTTTTTAACGGTTAAGCTTATTAAAAGTGGCAATTGAAATCGGTCACTACAATGTTTGTAAGTAAACACGCTTTCCTTTTATTATTAGCTATCTATAAGGCCGCCCAGGCGGTGTAGTGGCTAGCGCGCCCTACTACCATCCTTTGGGCCCGGGTTCGACTCCCGGCTTTGGGCGTGGATGTAAAATTGTCAATTGTACTTTGATATAAATAAATATGATTGTGTACTTATGAACAACTGAGATGACAGCCATAAAAGTGCTATAGATCTCGAAAATCTGTGTCTTTCAAACAAACAATCTATACGAGTTTTAATTTCTAACAGACTAAGTAAAAACATTCACTGTTAATAGAAATAAATAACACTTCACCATAAAATCGTGCTGAATTATCTGCATCCTTTCTATAAAGACATGGCGAACAATGATTTGATTCTTAATCTGATCAAGGAAACCAAATGGCGTAAAACATTTTATGGTGAAACATTTCACCATAAAAAGGATGCAGCTAATTTAGCTCCATTGTATGGTGAAACGCTGAACCACTTCTATTAACGGTGTATACACAAGTACGGAAGTGCGGTCCTGCTGGTTCTTATAAATGTAGGAAGACAATATTTTTAGCTTAAGAGTCTTTACCAGAATATAATACCTAAAAGATCTTATTTAGAAACTTTATTAACGTGTTTTTAGCCGACAAGAAACGTAGTTTATAAGTAAATATTTCTAACATTTCAAATAGTTCATGATTCATTTTTTTTTTTTTTCAAGGGCTGGCACTTGCCGCTGAGGCATTCACCACTAAATCCCAAGTATTGGGTATTTTATTATGAAAGCACCCTTTAGGTAGATAAAGTTAGCTCCTATGAAGGGACGGACGAGTTAACGCCCAATCCGGAAACTGAATCCCTACCCAAAACGTATAAAATTGTTTGTTAGCCCCGACACCACCTGGGCGGCTAGTTGGTGAAATTATTTCATTTGAAATACAGTATGAGTAAATATCCCTACACTGTGGAAAGTTAATTTGCAAATTGCGGAAATTAACTCATTTGTTATACTCATTTATAACTAATTTTTTATAATTTAGAAAAAAGAATTAGGAAAAATGACTTATTAAAAATCTGGATTTCTAATATAAAAAAGGAAACAATCTGTCCAGGACCAGGACACATGCGTAGAGAAAAAGAGAGGGGAGAAAAAATAAAAGTAAGTCTAAAAGTAAAATAAAAACATTCGATGCGCTTAATTTCGGTAGAAGCCGCCAGAAAAAGAAAAGACAGAGTGAGGAGAAAGAAAGAGCTTTTACTTCACATCTGGCAATGATGAATCGTTATGTAAGTGCGACATCAATGTTAAATACAAAACAAATAAAAAATGATATATTTATTTGTTTTTAACCCTTTCAGGGGCGCCGTTTGCACTGTGCAAACGCATTTTTGCGATTTTTTTAAACCATAAAAAAATTAAAAATTTTCCCCATTGAACATTCTATATTACTTTTACTTCTTTAAACTGGCAATAGATGGCAGCACAAGCAATTTATCTGCTCTTCAACATGGAGAATTATGAATCTTGCTCAATGCTGTATCATATGTAGTTCGATTTTCAATTATTTTAAGGATTAAAACTCTAAAATATTTTAATTTTTCTGGTTAGATTTTATAAATAGTCCTCATTGACTATTAGCACGTCTTTAGTTCTTTTAAAATAAATTTATTCCTTTGTATTTTTGCATTTTTATAGTGCGTTTGCGCAACGCAAACGCCGCCCGTCTGCAACATTAGATATTCCCTCCATCATATATTCTGCAAGTAGTCAGAAGCTGTGTTTTGTACTAATACTTTTCAAATTTTACGAATATAAGTATTCAGTATTAAGTATTCTTTCATATTTTAAGTGTATTTAAGTATAGTATGTTTGCTGAAAATTGTTTGATTGTTATTGTTATCATGCTATAAGCCTGCGATATTAAAATTGTATTTCTTAAATTTTCTTAGATTTTTAATTTTAAAAATTTAATTCAAATTTCGAATTCTTTAAAATTATTTGGCGAAAGAAATTTTATTATAATCTTAGAAGATCAGTGGTTTTTTTACATATGCCAGAGCAGGGGCGTAGCAAAGGGGGGGGGGTTAGGGGGGTCATAACCCCACCATGAGAATTTTTTTGCCATACAAAATATATATCCTTCACTCCTTTATCACACTCATGTATGCATATATGTGAGTTGCAGTAGTCGTAACACCCCCCATGAAAAATTTCTGGCTACGCCCCTGTAGCCAGAGTAAAGCAAGGCAAGTGAGTGTTCAAACTGAAATACTCTAGACGGGCGCCGTTTGCACAGCGCAAACGGC
Organism: Cheiracanthium punctorium; assembly: GCA_038373885.1. Taxonomy (NCBI): domain Eukaryota; kingdom Metazoa; phylum Arthropoda; class Arachnida; order Araneae; family Cheiracanthiidae; genus Cheiracanthium; species Cheiracanthium punctorium. The sequence goes on from JAWZYV010012048.1 coordinate 187,683, forward strand.
GCCCTCTCGGTAACGCGGGCCCCTAATTTTTTTTTAATCACATTTCTTTTGTCTCTAGGACCATTAGACCTCCTTCTGCATGTTTGTTTTTTAATATATAATAATTTTAATATTGCGCCCCTCAAAGGGTTAAGTTCACTTGTGATATATCCACAACTAAAGCTTATTTATAAATAACGATAAATATTTGTAATATATTATATGCGAATATTTAAATTAGTTTTTTATTTTCTTTTCTTTTTTTCCCCAAATTTTTTCTCTCTTTAGCTTTATGTAACAAACTATGAAGGACTGCCAGAATCATAAGCTATTGAAACGAAACAACCCGCATGAAATCATAATTCATTAGGAGCGATGTACTGCAGTACAGGGGCGTAGCCAGAAATTTTTCATGGTGGGGGTACGACTACTGAAACTCACATATATGCATATATGTGTGTGATAAGGGAGTGAAGAATATGTATTTTGTATGGAAAAAAATCCCTCATGGGGGGGATGACCCCCCGTAACCCCCCCCCTTGGCTACGCCCCTCTAGCAGTAAAATATCTTCTTAGAATGTTTATAATAGCATCTTCGAGATATACACTTTCAAAAAAAAGTTATATATGCCTTTTATAGTTAGTTAATCATTAAGCATTTTAAACCATTATCTTATAATCGTTTCTCTACATCTTCATTTCCCAAATATACATATTACATAATTACATAGGAGGGGGGGGGGATAGCATTAATGCTTTTTTTGACGTGAATATCTACCAAAACAAATATTCTAAAATATAGGTGAAAGATAATTTTAAGTTCATTATTTATTAAATGCGCTTTAAGTAATTCTGCAGCTTCCCTTCAGTGGAAGTCTGCATCTTAAAATATAGTAGCAGGGCCTGATTTCCGGGAGGGCATTCGGGGCAAGTGCCCGCGCCCCAAACAAAAAGGGGGGGGGGCAAATTGTTCTTTGAGTTTAAAAATTTATAAATTTTGAAAAAAAGTTTTAGAAAGAGGGGGCCCAATGAAGCTTTCGCCCAAGGCCCCCAACTCGGCAAATCTGCCCCTGTATAGTACAGGACCGCCCACGGGGCTGCGAATGTAGCGATCGCCTACGGCCCCGCGCTTAAGAGGCCCCGCTCCTGGGCAATTTTATTATTATCTCATAAGACATGATAGAGAATAGGCCCCGCACTTGCGCTTCGCCTGGGGCACCGCACGCCTCTCGGAGCGTCTCTGTATAGTAATACGGAGGGGGGGGGGGCTACTGTACTGCATTATTTACTCAATCATACTACTTGTTTTGGCAGTTAAAATGCAATGTTGTGAACAAGGGCATTTTATAAATGTACTTACCAGCCGTGTCACTGTAGCTTATAACAGCAACTCTCGAGGCGTTAGCGTCGACTACTATATGCGTTAAAAAGGACTCCACGAATCCTATTTCGGTTTCGAATTCAGCAGCACCGACGCTACCGGATCTGTCCAGGAGGAATACGATTTCAGCCTTTCCTTGTAGAAAATTGCTCTTTGACAGGTGTCTCACCATCGCGTCTTCCTCTTTCTCATTTCCCAAGCATGTAGCAGTCAGGGTCAAAACCAGAACCAGGCTGAACACTCTCTTGAGGTGAGCCATGGCGTTAGAGCTCTTTCAAATGGCGTAAATAAAACACCGAGTCCTATCTATTCATGGTAAAACAGCTGTTACACCAAAATTCAACAAGATTTTCAACGCCTGATGGCTTCAAGGTTTGAAATTAGACGATGTATTCAAATACTTCACGGTTTAAAATGCATCGGCCGTCTTCGCTCCTCTTTGGTCCTCTCTTAGGGAAGGAAAGGGGGAGGGGGAAACACAAAACATAATCAGATATTCCTCATAAATCTTTGTTTAGACTTTTGCACTTGCTCCTTGACCTATTACTTTCGAAATACGATCATTTCCCCTTGGACAAGTCTGCTGAACTGATAAAATCTCCCATAAAATTATACCGATTGGTGCTGTAGAGGAAGGAAGACTGTTAGGAAAAAAAAGGAAGTGAAGTTGCTGACAGTCCATCAGATAATGTGCTCTTCTATTTACATTCAGCCTCTAATATGCTAAAATAAGCGATACGTTGTTTCATTTTCACTTTGACTTGTTTAGCTGGGGGGAAGAAAGTGATTGCTAAGGAAGCTGGTGACATGATACCCGAAAATATACATATCCTGTTACTGACTCATCGTTAGTAAAAAAAGCTATATTTTGCAATAAATAGACAAAAACAATTAACTTAAAAATAACATGAAAGTGGCAGAAAGGTTTTTTTAAAAGGTTTTTCTGGAAGTGGATATGTGTTACATCCCAAAACTGCAAAAATCTATCTATTGTTGTTGTTTTTATTGCTGCTCATGTCCTCTGGCAACCGCATGCGGTACCAGACCTCCCAGGAAAGGAGTCGATGGGCAGAGGGGGGCGTCTTCCCTTTTTAGTGGGCCCCAGTGGGAGGAAGTCCGACTATAGCCCGCGGTCCCTTAATTTTGAACCAATTCCAGAGAACGGACCAACCACCTGAAATCGGGACCCCCAGAGGTAGCATTAAACTTGAAGGACACTGGAGCCAGGACGGATTTTACGTGCACCGGCTACCATTAGCGTACACGGTCCCACAGCAGTTGAGCCGAGAGAGAGTTGACCCTCTCAAGCACTGGCCAAGTGGGATGCTGCTTCACTTGCCGTGTTCTTACCCTAGTAGCACAATTAGTCCAAAAGACGTTAAAAACACGTTTTTTACCGTCAAAATACGTGTTTCCAACGTAATTTGAACGTTTTTTGAAATATTTGTGCTAATAGGGTATGGGAACGGAGTTTAGCACCCAGAGCACTGCGGGACAAATCAATTTATAGAGATTATCGATGAATTGACATAAGACATGCAATTTGCATTGAAAATTTACACAGTTATAACTCTTTCCGTAAAAAGAAATGTTTAATTGTTTCGAAAAGATTCAGATCTGTTAAACCACATATGGGCAACCGTCGTCCCGCGGGCTGGATCCCCCTCCCCCGATTTTTGATCCGAAACATATCAAAACTCCATATAAACCACTCAAAATCCCATATAAATCGCAATTAAATGGCCCGCGACTTCGCTAACATCCTAAAGTTTGGCCCGTAATTTTCCAATGGTTGCCCATCCCCGTCTTAAACTATGAGCAAGATCTGACATCTTTGGAAAAGTGACTAGTTGCTCCTAATTTTTTTCTTCTTCGTTTCCCCTACGTCACCGATAGTTTCCCTATAAATAATGCTTACCAGGGCGTAGCCAGAAATTTTCATGGATGGGGGGGGGGGTTACGACTACTGCAACTCACATATATGCATACATGTGTGTGATAAGGAGTGAAGAATGTACATTTTGTAAGGCAAAAAATCCTCATAGGGGGGGGGGGTTATGACCTCCCTTACCCCCCCCCCTTGCTATGCCCCTGATGCATACTGACGAAAGTTATTTTGTAATGTATTTATACGTCAGTAATCTTTACAAAAGTTAAAGAAAATATGTTAATAAATTACAGTGGAAACAGAAGCTTCTCTGAAATCTTTACATCGTAGATAATATTCACATTATTAAATATAATTTTGCTTTTTTCATTACATTTTTTCCTGAATATTTTCTAACTGAAATTTTTTTTTATTAATTACTTGAGAAACAGAAATATTTTTGGTAGTCTCTTAACTTACGTTTTATTGTTAGTAATTCTTCATTAAGCGAAACTGAAAAATGTTTACGCATTAGAGAGAAAATATTAGCCTCTCTTGAAATTTTCTTGATTTTTTTTTCTTCTCACACCACTAGGTATCCTCTATAAGTAAAGATAATTATATAACGGTCTCATACGTTCTCTAGCTAGTATTTTAGTAGGGTTTTTTTTTTTTTTTTTTTTGGAAAATTCAACTTTATTATGTACCATTCTCAGACAATATTTCCTAACATTACTTTTACTAATTTATTTTCAAATTAAAATTTTCTTACAAATTTACTCCTCTTTTAAATGTTACAGAAAATTGTTCCTCCAAATGTTAAAAGAAATAATAAACAATTTTGCTAAATAAGACAAATTAATTAATTTTAAAGAATTATAAATCTTTGAAACTTTCTCAAACTTTCTACTACACGTCTGATAATACTTTTTAATTTAATTATATTCAAAAAATATTCCATTTTCGATTTTCTTACAATGAATTTATAAAATAAATTATGAATTATGAAGGTGAATGGTTCCAAATAATTGCACACACAAAATCATACTAATAAGTTTCATTATACATCAAGGGTGCTATTTAATTTAAGTAGAATCATCAAGAGTAAAACTGCCTAGCTATGTGATACCTTATGCTTATGAATTTTAATGTTTAATAAAATATTTTCATAGAAATCCATAAACAAATGGACAGGAGTTATTTGCAGGAAATGAAATATATTATTGTTTATGATACATTTTAATCTAAAATACTCGATGTAACAATTAATATTCATCGTCTTACTATTAGCTACTTCCAGACATAAATGACGAATTCGCGTTGTCAACAAGCTAAAAAAAAAAAAATAATCCCAGAAATATATTCTATTTTTTAAAAAAAGGACTTCCAGAACACCTTCTTAGAAGGTCAGTGTCGAATGTCAAGGATTGCGACCCCAGTTGAACATGTGTGAAACGGACTAATTGCAGAAAGACAATACTATCCGTGGGTAGGCATCTCATTTAAATACTGCGGTGTTGAGCATCGGAGTTCAGTCTCGTCTTCGACAAGTCCGCTAGACGAAGCATCTCGAGTCCAAAATGGTAACTCATATGTTAGTCGCATTTGCTTTTGGAATACTTGGAGTCGGTAAGTGAAGTTCCAAAGTACATCAGTATATTTCTTTTCGCCTGCTTTTAATTTAATAATTGCTGTTTTGGTGTGCTACTGTTTCTTGATATTTGTTGTAGAAAATGATTTTTTTAAAAACTTACTCTAAAAAGCTTTTACTTTGGATAGTTCAGTGACTGAAGAAGATATTTATTCGAATCTGCAAAGTTTTAGGTAATGAAGTGTCGCACTTCATTGCTCTATAAAAACAATGATTTAAAACTTAATTAAGCGTTCTCCAATAATAAATGTGTAAAATGTAACATTTTCTTAATAGACGTTGTTGTGTAGAATAACAGTTCCATGTATCTATGACGAATGCATTTTTAAAGCAAATGTTACGTGTTTGTCACATACCCATATTCTTCTTCAGCTGCAAAATTTATTTTATGTGTCAAATTTTGAGCTCTTTTTTAAGAAAGACATAACAGTTAAACGGGATTTGTTTTCATTCATTCCGCTTGATCTTCTAAAACAAATTTTGATGAATATATATGCACCTTTTAAACAATACAGCAATAAAGTACTTACCTGTGCGGGGTACACTATCTATTATAATTGGTGAAATGTTCCAAAATGTATGTAAAGTTTCTGATTTATTCCCAGAAAGATAACTAAAATAAATAAATATTTTCATATAACTTATCATTCTGTTCATAATATAGCAAGAACTACATTGTGAAAAAATTCTAATTCAGTATATTTAAAACACACACATTTTTAATACCTGTGCTATTTTAATACCTGTGCATTTTTAATACCTGTGTTTTTATTGCTATTAAAAATGCTTTCTTCTTGACTATAGTTTTGCTGTTATCTAATGTAAAAAATAAAGTTAGCATTATCTCGCTCCTAATAAATGTTAGATTTTTGAAAGGAATAAAAAAGCCCAAAAAATATCACCAATGAAATTTCCATTATTTCTCATGATTAAAGTAAAGAAATTTATCTAGATTAATCTAGATAAATTAATTTTACATGTGAATTTCGTATGTTGGAGTGTTAATAAATAGTTTCATTAGAAATCACTATATAATTAATTCTAGTGTCATCTTTTTCACAGTAGACAATTTTCTTTTAACTTTTTAGAAGTGTGCATGATAAAAACACTAGCTAGCATTGGTTTAAATAAGAAATTTAAAATACAGAGTTATGAGTATACCAGGGGGTAGTCCGGGGGTACCTAGGCACTTCCCGAAATTTGGATTTCTGTTAACTGGATGTCAATTAACAAGCTTTCTTGTGAAAAATTCTACTTTTTACATTTTTTATGTTTTCCTCGATTTTATTTTTATTCATATATTCATTTTTTTAATCGCTACGTCTCTGGAGTACATTTATCTTTCGCGATAATTATATTTTAATTTTTGAAATGCTAATAAAGAAAGATATGACAAATACAGGGTGCCCAGTAATTAACCAAAAATTTGAATTGTTTAGTAAAAGAGTTTGAGAAGAGATAAAAGAAAAACATTTACTTCTCGCATAAGTACCCTTATTCCGATTCAATTCACAAGAGTTTCGAAGTGTTTCCCATTACTTGCAACAGAATGGCGAAGCCTGAGATCAAAGTTGTCCAAAATTGAACGAATAGGTCTCAGTATAATGGCCGAAATTTCGACAGAAAATGAAAATCCTCTGTTCGATGGTCAAATTCGGCATTTTACTACTGCAAACTGCTTGCAAAGACGCAAACTTTTACTGAAAACTTGCTTACAACTTCGAGTCCGACTAGTGCTGCGTCACAGCACAAAATGAAAACTCGTATTAATTCAAACTCGTTTCGTAAATTGCAAAACCGCGTAGTGTTACGCCAGTATGACCTCCCAATAAACAGTTATTACAGTTTCAAACTTGCGGTTAATGACTGAGGTGGGCACGTTGTATACGAAACTAAGAAATGTAAGCAAATATTGCAATTTTTTTTCAGTGTATTGTGGTCAGCCTGAAGTGCCTTGTCCTGCTCCCGTATCTCCACAGCACGGTAAAGTATTCCTATATCAAGAGGGCCGGGTTCTAAAGTACGTCTGTGAGCCAGGGTATGCATTGAAGGGCAAAGGAACTGTTCGATGCATTGATGGAAAATGGGAAGAACCGGACCCAACCTGTCTGGAAATTGGAAGTGAGAAGAAAATATTTTCTTTTTTTTCTAACTGAAAATAGTTTTGAGTGCATTTTCATTTACGCCTAATGGTATCTTTCTATCCAATTGTAATAATTTATAGAAATGTTGCCCTTAAATTATTATTAAGATTTTCACAACATCCATCTTGAAGTCATACCTTCCTTTATACAACAATTTCCTTTTTTTTATTCGCTAAATTCTCTCACCCTTTGAAAGACTCTCACAGAGGGCATCCCACCCGTAGGCCTAGATCTCAGTGTAGATAATTGGCTTTAATCCCATAACACTAAACTCTCCCAGAAATCAAGCACAAGTGCGAAATACGCTAAATTAGACGATTTTTAAGGAAAGCGGTTTACATGGCTATTTTTCAAAAATTGTGTTTCAATTTAATCTCATATTTCCCATTATCTATCACTTGTACATTTTAACACCTCTACAGGTGTTACTTAAACCAAAAAACGATATGCATTTCAGGCATTTAACAATATGTATTTCATCCATTTAAAAGAAAAAAAATCTTAAACTTTCCGACAGAGCTGCTACTGACAGCAAAACTGTAAAGTTGGTTTTCCAGTCTAATACTTTTAATCATATTTTTTTGTAAAGTATTTCATTTTGCAACAAATTTCAAAACATGCAATGTTCCTTGTCTTTGATTATCTTTCAATTTCGTCCTGAAAGTATTAACTTCGTAGCAAGTTTGGTAAGTGCATTTTTATAAACATAAATTCCCATGCACTGCTCTGAGAACTAGAAATTAATGAATTGCAGAAACACGGTCTTGTTTAAATCAGAGGGCTAAATCATGATATTTTCAAATTGTATATGTTAAAGAAAAGTGTACATATTTTGCTGTTTAAATCGAGCAGCAGATGTTTCTAATTTCCCTCTGTCATATTTTTTGACAAAGGGAAGTTAAGTACAACAGAGACGGAACAGTGAGTGATTACATCACAATGACAGAATTATTTATCCTTCACTACATAATTACTTCTGAATCGCGCTGTATTTTAGCAATTTTTGATGTTACATCAGTTTGAAGTACTGAAGACAGTTCAGAATAATTTAATGAAGTTGACCTTCAACTTTCGGAGTTTTAGTGGTGCATTCAGTATAATGTCGATTCTTGTATTTGATATTGCATATTATACATGACTGACTTTCTCTCATCTTTAGAATCAATCGTTCAAACCCCTTTTATTAAGTTTACTTTAAACTTCTATCGTCATTTGGGTCTTATTAACTTTTACACCATCTTGTCTTTCAAAACATTAAAGATGTCTCACAATGGCTTGACAACGTATTATTTATATGAAAAGCACGAATTTTTTTATTTTAATAAATAAACTACAAACATGGAGGTTATGTGTGGCGCACATTTTCAGATAAATAGACTCCTCGACTCCGTTTGCAAACGTTCACGCTTTTAATGAAAATTTCAATAACATTTTCGCATAATTCCGAACTTATTTCATCAATGGTGCATTTTATCCCATTGACCTCTTGAATGGTCTGTGGATCATTGAAATGCACTTTCCATTTCAGAAAACCCACAAAAAATAAATCTCTAATGACGTCCAACCACTCAGTATTGTTAGCCAATACACATAGAAGGGAATCATAATAACATTACTATAAGCACATTTTAGTGAATTTTTACGATTTCTGAGTACTGCTAGACCGTCATGATTAAATCTTAATACTTCTTGAAGCCACCTATAAAAACTGACACTCAAGAAATGGCGAACGATTTAAAATATCAGACAATTTTGAAAACACCCTTTAGAATTAAGTCTTTCTCTCAATGAGTCTACCCACACATACTGTTTACAATTATTATTCCATTGAATTTATTAGCTAATGAAATTGGAGAGGGAGCAGCAGACGCTGTACCTACACAAGAACCTCTTCCACCCAGATCCCTCTTCAGCTGGGATTCAGAGAACAATGAACTGGACGAAAACGAACAAGAAGTCAACGAAACTGCTGAAGAAACTCCGCTGAGCGACGAGGCCAGAGTCCGCCTGCTGATGTACCCTAGGAGGAGGGTCGTGACCAGTGTGAGGACTGCCAGACTTCACAGCGCAAGTGAACTGGAAGAAGAAGAGAAGAAGAGATCTCAGGAGGAAAAAAGTAAGTTTGAAATCTGAATCGTTGATAAATGTTTGCTTGCAAATAAATTTTGTTACGGAAAAACAAGCCTAAAGTGCGAGGATTCAGTATAAAAGATTGGCAAATCTTTCACGAATCATCACGAAATTAAACCAAAAAGATGTTTTCTTTTCCTGTTAGCCAATGAAGCTGATTACCGTTTTGGTTTACCAGTTTGTGACTATTAGAATATAAAGGAAAATAATCATTAAAATAACAAAAAATATCACAGCAGAATTTCATTACATTAATGGATGATAATTTTTTTTAATTGAAGCCAATGAAGCTGATGAAGCCAATGAAGCTGATTACCGTTTTGGATTTACCAGTTGCTGACTATTAGAATATAAAGGAAAATAATCATTAAAATAAAAAAAAATATCACAGCAGAATTTCATTACATTAATGGATGATAAATAAAATAAAAAAAATGGATGATAAATTTAAAAAAAAAAGGAAAATCCAACGAATCATTTATTAAAAAATCTAAAGTTTGAAAGATATTATTTTCAAATCGATTACTCTATTGAAGAAAATGTTAATACCTTTAGTAACCAAAGCTATTAAGATATACAACCATACACTGAAGACCACGTATTTTGATTGGGAAAATATTCCCTGTGTTGTTTTATTAGCGTTGTAGTTGAACTGAAATTATTGTAGCCTCTCAAGTCAATAGCAGAAGAATTTCGCGACTGGCGGCAGTTACATTTTAACTTCAATAACTAAGCACTTATACATAACAGATGTATTATTTTTACCAGTATTACAAAGATGAGCTATCAAAAGAGTAACCTCGTTTATATAAAAAATATTTTAGAGTTAAGAATTACTGTTTGCTTTGACTAATTTTGGAGTTTTACATCGAAATTGATTTCTTCTTCCCAAGCCGATTCTACTACCATTCACCTGGAGGCTCCTCCGTCTGTAGTCTACGTCAGACGTACTGTAGTTCCTGGAAAATCCGAAGCCGCTCAAAAGGCGTTGGAAAATCAGTACAAGGCAGCTGCTCTTCACATGACTGTGGAAAACGGAGACGATGTACAGTTCATCAGTTTGCCAAGGGCCGCTGTTTCTTCGGTCAGTGATTTGTAATTGTTACTATTTTCCCATATTAAAATTCCAAAAAATATTTATTTTTAATAATGATGCGCAATTAAAATTGAGCTGGTTGGATGACTGATTTCAGCACCTGCAAAACTTTTACAGACCATGTTCGAAACCAAGACCTAATTTTGAGCTTACTGTAATCGAGAGATGAATCTCTCAGATTTCTAGTTTTCATGAGTGAATTATTGCCAGGAGGGCCGTATTTCTAAATATGCCAGAGTAGGCCACGGCCTAGGGCGGCAAAATTTTAAGGGCGGCTTTTTCTTTCTTTTTTAAATCGCAGGCGGAATGTAGCTGATGAAGACCACTCCCCCCCCCCTCCCACTTTCTCTATATTAAAAAGTGTTTACCAAAAAATGCATTAATTTCGTCGAGACTGGGGTCACTTACGATGTAATAAAACATTTGCCAGAGTGAATGACTATTGATGCCGCCCCCGCAATATAACATAGACTTAAGTTATATGTGTTCAAATTTTTTCCTCTTAGGAACATTAAACCGCTTCTGAAAAAGTTTTCTAGGTATTGACTTGGCAATTTAATTCGATATTTTTCTCTAGAATACATCTTTTTCACTGACAAAGCACTACTAGTATGCATGGAGATATCAAAAGAGTATTCTGGTAGCTGCATGAAACTACCTCTATGCAGCCAAATTTGTCAAATCCCTTTCGATTCTTCCCCTTAAACATGTATTTCATATTCTTAAATGCATCTTGTTGACAATGGGACTTAATTAATCAAGCTCAAACCAAAGTAATTTATCGGAAATGCGTTTTTCAAAAAAATATTTTTTCCCCTTTAACTTTAATTAGCAACATCCATTGCTAATTTTATTGTTAAATTTAGCAATGCATCTAAAAAAGCTTTAAAAATTATTTTTTCTAGTGTACGTCATCTTTATAAATTAAAATGTCTGTAATCGCAATTTAAAGCTTAGATAGTGAAAATATAAAAATAAAAGTTATAAGCAGTTTACTGAAAATATGAGAACATCCACGGAAAGAATTTATCAAAACAACTTATTGAACAGATCTCTTTAAGAATGTATTATGCAATTATTTTTAATATAAAAATAAATCTAGATATCTTTTGAACTATATAACCAAAAATATGAATGTAATTACGCTAAAAATTAAGTTTTAATTGTGAAAATATTACCGTCTTTTTCTACATAATTTTCTACATTAACTTAGCATCGAAAATGAAATAAAAAAATAAAAGGTAATAAATGATTTATTTTGTACAGACATATATATATTTCTTATAATTTAAACATAACTCCTCGCTTGGCCCGTACATCATTATAATTGTTGAAAACAGAAAAAAACTAATGTTCAATGATTGTTTGTCAGCAAACCTTTAATTAAGTTTATTGCATTATGTTAAGCATGAAATATCACGACGAAAAATACCCTTAACGAGCTAAATTTGGTAAATATGATTGTCATCATTTGCCTTTCAACTGCATTAACAAGTACATTTTTGACTAGGACGATAAAGGGTACCAATCAGAGCAAACCTTACGACAACTCTACTGGTACGCTCACCACTACCCAAGACATGCTTCACTAGTGCAATACCGCAATGGCTTGCCGGTTGTTATGTCTCTGACCGAGTCGCAGCTTGCCTGGATCAACAGCTTGCATCCAGAACTCAGAGACCAGTACTTGAAGGACCTGTATCTGATGAGAGCCGATGAAACAGTGGAAGGACAACGAGCTCAGGCTTTCCTTCAACGATACGATAATGCGTACAATTACATGTATCACGCCCCATACCTCAGTAGACCGGTATCTTGTAAGTAGTTCCTTTCCTTTTTCCTTTAAAGATAGCTGTAATTTGGGCTAATACTTATTTATCAGCACAATGAAACCTGAAATAAAATCCCAGAGCTGTGATAATAAAACTTGAAATGTACAATTTATTTCCGATTTATTCTACTCAATGATTGAAATAATTTTAAAATTAGGCATCGATTATTTAATAATATTTCAGGAATTCTTCGCTGTTTCTGTTGTTGCTTTATGCCCTCTGACAACTGCCAGATCCCCCCAGATAGGGAGGCGATGGGCAGAGGGGGCCGTCTTCCATTTTTAGTGGGCCCCAGTGGGAGGAAGTCCGACTTAGCCGGGGTCCCCTAATTTTGAACCAATTTCAGAGGAGGGACCAACCTCCTGAAATTCGCACCCCATTCTTCACAGCATATCTTTTAATTTCCTGCCAAAGTGTTATGTTATTGTGTTAACTCAATTGAATTAAAGTGTTTAATGTGTATGTGTTTGAGGACATTTGGGATTTTAGTAACTATTTAAAATAGTAAAATTTTTCTGATTAAAACGCACGAAAGTGTTTTAACGACATTGTGTAGAAAAGGCTATTTTGGAAAAAATAAAATAAAATTTAAAGCTCTCAAAGCACCTTGTTATTTGCACACTATCTGTTAAACTTGTTAAAAAATTCAATCTTCAAAGAACACTTTCAATAGATCTGTTTTAAAAATTTTTAAATAGTTGTTTCTAACATGCATGTTTTACTATAAATTGTTTGAATATTTATTAATTGGATATGCTGTCAAACATAAAATTTTTATGAGTTCCAGCATTTTCGATACGTGCTTTAACCAAACATGGAGTCTAAAACATTAAACATATTCCAACATTCTGCGTCTCTCATAAGCACACTTTAATTACGTCTACATTTTTAAATCGAAGTTTTCTCTTTACATATAGCCATGGGTATTTACATACGATTAACACATTTGAATCATTTTTTTGATTGCAGTGATTGTCGACAACGAGGCTGCGACTTACGACTACTCCTGCAATCAAGCTGGTTCTCATGCGGTTTCCGCCCCTAGCCTGCCGAACATGCACGTTGCCAGATACGACAGCCGAAAAAACATTCACGAACCGCATAACTATTACCTCTCCGCCGTTTACCAGTGCGATCCCGGTTACTACATGCTGGACTCGCGGTTTTCAGAACTGTACTGCAGCAGAGGACAGTGGGTAGGCATATCGCCAGTGTGCGTTTCGAACCCGTGACCTGCGACTTGGAAAAAGAAAGCATACTACCTTGTGAAACCGGAAAAAAAAAATGATCTATCGCTGAGATTTTTAATATTCAAAAATATGTTGCCTCTTTTCTTTTGAAACCGATGATTTACTTTGAAATTAGAACAAGCGGAAACCTATATGCGTTGTATGAATACATAATCTATTTAATTTCTAGTCATGCGGTATAATTCCAAGCTTGCGTCAAACCTTATTACATTAATCTTATAAAAAAAAAATTGCCGCTACGTTTATATACAAGACTACTGCATATTAACGACAAGGTATTGATCATAAATTAAGCTGCAAATGCGTTGGAATTGAAAATCCATGTTCTAAAAGAATAATTCTAGTATTCTAGTAGCATAGGTATATACTTGCTGTTGCCGAAAGTAAACTCACAAAATTTATTACTCAAAACATTGACCCCGTCAGAACCACTTTTGGCGTTAAAAAGAAATATCATCAGAATATTTTATCAATATGACCATTTTCTTCGTTATAGGATGGTTAGTAAAACACATCCTTGGCGAAGATGTTACTGTTTGTTAAGTTTTACAGTAAAAATAGAAATAATGAATACGCTTTCTCAGAGCATATTTTCCTTGGCACATTTATCCAAGTCCTGAAACATGTAAGCAGACGGGACCATTAAACTACTTATATATCTTTCTCTCTTTCAGTGGTTATGGAAGATCCCGTATCGGCCTACGATTACTCATGCCACGAAAGCGGCTACCCGTTCATTAAAGGTCCCAAACTTCGCAACATGCACGTTCAAAGGTACGACCGAAGACAAAACCCCAACAATCCATACAACCATTATTTGGCTGCTGTGTACCGCTGCAATCCTGGTTACCGAATGCTGGATACCAGATACACTGAGTTGTACTGCAGCAAAAAGGATTGGATAGGCGTACGTCCCGTCTGCGTCCGAAGGAATTAACTGACCACTCTAAGGCAAAAAAAAAGATATGGAACGGGTTCTTGACGCACAATGCTATGTTTATACCGCTAAACAGTGTTTATGCATCTAAAAAAAAAATTGTAAATTTGTGAAAAAATGTAAGTAATGCGTAATTCTCTCTTGTAAGTGTTGGTGCTTGTTCAAATGTCATCTACCTGGACTTTTAAAAATGAAAGATGCCATTCCAACATACTTATTTTCAATATGCTGTCTTGAGTAACTTGTGAACCTTACAGATGTTCTTGTCTGTGTTCAAAATTTTCCCTTTTTTCTTGTGTGTTACGACTTCTGTATTATTTTTCTGTGTTGTTATACGTTATAACTTTTTGTATATATGAATACACTGTAAAAATGTATATTATAAACTGTACAAATAATACATGCTTTAAAATTTGGTTAAATAAATGTTCTTGCAAAGCAGAAAATGTAGTGATTCTTTTTTGTTTTTATTTTATACATAAACTATTTTCAATTAGAATATATGTTATAGAGAATCAGTGTTGTCCCATGGATTAGCATTAGAAGCTGTAAACAATTTACGAAGCTGAAGCTCTCAAAACATCAATAATTTTGGAGGCAATTACACATGTACTTGCATCTCATAGGGGGGGGGCGTAGTCCACATGTACTGTACACCAACAATTCTGGATAGTTTGATAGATTTTTTGCGAAGGAAACAAAATAAACTATACAGTTGCATTTAAAACGACCTTACTTTATAATTGTTTCACATTTCCGTTTTTTTATTTTCCAAGAACTACAGAAATTACATGTTTTCACTTCATTGTTAAATTTTATATTTTTATTGGGCACTATTGATTATATCATTCTGGTACCTATACGTCGAAATTAGATAATCAACTTTGTTAGTTAACTGTTTTAAAGGCGCTAATGTGAAATGCAATAAATGTAATTTTCACAAAAATCAAATGTTGCATTACAAAAATCAAATTTTGCCACGAGATCTTTTTTTTACTTCACTAAATTTTAACATTAAAGAAAAATTAATAAACAGCCTACGTTTTTTCTGGGAAAGCAGGAAAAACACCTAGCAAAGAAAGCATCTTCAAAAGTCGGAATAAATCAGGACATTTTTCTATCGTGATTTATATCCTTAAATTTTAATTCATGCGATCTATGGAAGAAAAAGACGTAGTTAACTTGAAGCAACTCTAAATAAATAATAACGACATCGAAATGCATCTTTCTTAACATAAATGTGAAAGGTTTCTCCCCAAAAGCATATTTTTGTAAATCGAATGCATGAAATTCCTTGATTTCAATAACAGATTCTTTGTGCGTTTTACAAACTGAATCGTTTTCATGAACCACAGTTACCCTAAATATGAAATTTTGTTTCTCTTCGATGAAACTGAGCAAATTTTCAAGTCAGAACTGTATCAATATCGAATTCTGATGCTAGAAAACTAACAATACGACAATGCTCAGAATGGTAGTATCAAACAGATGGTCCCTTAAGGCTTGTTTTTAATTATACTATCTGGGATTTCCAAAACTGTTAGTCATGTTGAACCAAAATTTATTTTTGGGGGGTTTAAAGTATATAGATTCTAATTTAAATAAAATTTATGCATGTTCCTGCTTATGATTTTTTGAAATAAGGGTTAATAATTCAAAATTAATCTGAAATAAAATGTGTTACCGTTATCTTTGAAATAAACTTTAATGAAATGCATTTTATATTTTAGGAATTATGACTAAAATTTAAAATTCCTGTTTATGATAAGAGAATTCATTTTTCAGTGACCTCATGAACCTCAGTTACCTTAGATATAAAATTTCGTTTCACTGCGATGAAAACTGAGCAAATTTTAAAGTGAGAACTCCATCAATATCGAATTCTGATGTTAGAAAACTAACAATACGATAATGATCGCAATTTTAGAATCAAACAGAAATTATATCACCTGGTATAAACTATGGATTGTGTACGAGTCATGAACTTCATAACTCTTGCACTATTTATTTAAAATTAATGAAAATTGATAAAAATTTGTTTTTTGCATTATGTTCCCTATAATGCTGATTTCAAATGTCGCATAAAAGAAAGGGTCTACACTGAAGTTTCATAATTTGGGTTCTGTTTTAGTTTTAAAGTAAGGATCCCCCTAGACGAAAATTACTTTGTTGAATAAAGGAAAACACTTGCCGAAGTAAAACGGTACATTATTTTTTATCTGTATGGCTAATTTTAAAAAAATTTAGGGATTTTTTTTCGTAACAAAACATTGATAAATACATTGATAAATGCAATCGATCAAAGAGAGATAAAGCCGAGATCATAAAAATTTTTGATCTTATTAGGAAGCGTTGGAAAAGGGTGTTACTTTTCATATAGTGGTTAACTTAAATAAAACACTAGTGCAGTCTTACTTTTGTATACAAGCAATTCTAACCAGAGTGTAGCTAAATGTTCTTTGAGAAAATTAGCTAAAATCAGTCAAAAGAGTAGCTAAATTTTTCCCAAAAGTCTCTAATTATAGTGTAGAATTTTGTATTAGCTCCAAATAAAATGAAAGTCGCTATTTTTTTTTTTTTTTTTAATCGCGTAATGCGTTCTATTAGTTCCAAATGCAATGAACCGTCTTTAATTTTTATCTATCGTGTAATAATGCTTTGTATTAGGTCCAAATACAATGAAAAATCGACATAGAAACAAATACTTTAAATTAGCAACCCTAATTCTAATTTGTGAAACAAATAATATGTTTCGAGGAGTACACAAATTTTACACAATACTAGTCTTTCGCTATCATCTCTAGTCGGAGAATATGAATATTTTAATATCTCCGATCAAAACGAAAGAAGCAAATGATTTTGTGATGGAAAAACCCGATTGCTGGGGTTCATATGCCATAGGTTAAGGTCAAAAGTGATAAAAATTCCAGCCAATCCAAAGAAAGCGGAAGGAGACACAAATTTCAATATGCAATCGACGGCACACGTTGACGACGCATCTTTCAAAATATTATGAGTAAATCAATAATGTGATTCTGAACAAATAATTTAAGAATTTATAACTCAGGATGTTTGTTATTACTTTTTTATTCGTTATTTTTCAAATACTAACATTAGGTGAGTATTGAATTATGTAAATTTCTTTAAATTGTTGAAAACCTTTTTTTCCTTGTATTCTTTGCACGCTTTAACAATTGTCATTAATCAGTTGATTCTGAATATTTACTTTGAAAGAGCATGATTTAAAATAAGTAAATCGATTATGAAGTTTGAAGTTTTCTAAAAAAATTCAGCATGTTAATTATCATTATACTTTTTGGTTAATAACTATTAGGTTATATTATTATTAGGTAAATTTAACTTAGGATTATTAGGTTAATAAGAGCTCGCTCACTGGTGATTTATAATTTTTTCAAAAAAAATTACGATAGTTTATAATTAAAAAATTAATGCATTTCTTTGAAACTATCTTTTAGGCATATCTTTATTCTGTTACATGCTCTCTTTCTCTTTGCCTGTCTGTTTGTCTGTCTGTGGTACGGATTTTTATGGTATCGATTAAAATTTTCGGGAGATTAAATATACATAAATATAAAATTTAAATTTCTATGCGAACCCATAAAAAACTCCAATTAATAAATTGTCCCCCGTATATAAATTAAGTGATGTACAAATTTTCAACCTTTCATCTTAATAGGCCCAGAGATATGATTAAACAACGTGAATAAGGGGATTTTGTCAATAATAGCAAAAGTATTGTGTATTTATGCAATCAATGTTTTCTTTAGCAATCTGTATACAGCTCATGAAATGTGATGTTCCGATGTGATTTTTTTTTCTTCGAGCACCATTGAAAAGTGGTTTAAGAGAACAAGTATTTATTTTCATGTCTCTAAGCATTTTTTATTGAAAGACTGAAATTTTGTACATCACCCAATTAGCGTATGGGGCGCATTTTACTAATTTGGAATTCTTTTGTACGGGGGGCTGTGTAAAAATTTAAATTTTGTATTTATTTATATATTATTATATATTATATCGGAAAATTGTAATCGATATCATAAAATTCCGTACCTTCTGTACATAACTTTGTAATTTATTCTATATGTCTGTGATCAATAATTAAGGAATAATAGCCTGGGTTAGTGTTTTTGGTAAACCCATTTTGAGATCTCGTGGAATTATCTAAGATATGTGGACACTTTATTTCGAAATGCCTTTATTCAACATTTTAAAATGATTTACCTTCAGTCAACATACCCTATTAAATAACGGTAAGTCGTCGGAGATTTTTATATCAGAAAGGTCAATTGTATTTTGCAAATTGACAAGGGTATGGTGAGGTAAAATGGTTAGGTATTTCTTTTTGATAAAAAACACAAATAAGTTTGTTGAAATGGTATTTCGTTTTAGACTGTATTTTCAGACATTAGTTTGCAAGATTTATACTCATTAAAAAGATTATTGATGCATTTGGAAAGAAAATATTATCTTTTATCTGATTATTGAATCCATGTCCTATTTCTTGAGTCTCCAAAACACTTTCAAAAAACTGACACATTCCTAAAACTTTGAGAAGTTTCTTCATTACTTTCAATTTAGAAAAGATCTAAACAGCTTATTATCAGAAATAAATAAGAATTTTTTTAATATTTTTCTTTCTGTTTATTTTTTTTTAGTACGGTGGGGTAAATTGGGTATACAGTTGAATTTAGTTAATTTTACGTTTCCAAAGGCTCAACTTTTTAATAAGCATAAATGTTGTCTACTAATGTCTGAAAATATAGTCTAAAAATCATTAAAAAAACTATTTATACTTTTGATAAAAAAATTGCCTACTCATTTTAGCCTACAACTATGAAATGTCAGAATACAATGTTTATCTCGAACCTAAGTCTAAGACTCTGGCCATAAATTTTTTAAATTTGTATAATTTGTAATTAATTATGGGTAATAGATAAAATTTCATAAAGTGTATTATTTTGTTTGCATTCTTTTAAGCTTTTGCCCATTTTACCAACCTTTGTGGGAAAAAAAACAGCTCTAAATAAAGTTTAATGTTTTAACATTTAAAACTAAAATAGTTATTTAAAATCTCGGGTGTAAAGGGGATGAATTTATTTCAAAAATAGCACAAAAATTGCATGTTTAACAATTTTAGTAACAGAAAACAGCCTATCAAAAAAAAACTGACCGTTTCCAACCCATTTTCACATCACCTTTTCCCATCTTGCTAAATTTTCAAATAAATAAGGATGCTGCCGACATAAGTTAATATTTACGATCAACAAAGACACTAAAGACACTCAAATTCAAAGCTGTTTTTGAATTATTTGTATTTTCTAAATGAGAATGATATTTGGAGAAAGGAAAAAAACTTCACGCATAAATAAATGCCTTTTTTTCGTTCTTTCTTCATTTAGATTGCTTTGATGAAAACAAATAACGCTATTTTATGTCTCTAAACACTTGCTTATAATTCTATAGATTAAATTGTCTGGTTATTACGTTTAAATAGCTTAATTGGGACTTTAGTGCAAAGATATAAAGAACTTTTAAATGTTAAGCATTTGCGCATAGTATACTCTAAATTTGTTGATTTCTTTGATAGACTGGGGAAGAAAAAGCCTGCTTTTCATGTTTTGACCGTGACAGCCCGTGACTTCTAAATGCAGCTAAATATCCAGTTTTCTTAGGAATGCATTACACTTTCCCAGCTGTTCTAGACCACGTGATTTAAGTTGAAAGAACTGTGATTCACTTTATGTTCGTGATTATCTTAAACAATCCTTATGCATGCTACTGAAATAAGCATTAGTATTGGGAAAAGAAGACTTAAGGACATTTTTTATGAGATCTGGTCAGAATTCCGCAAATTCTCGGATTCCGATTTGCTTGATATGATAGTATTTATATAATTTCAACAAACCATGACCAGAACAGACAGCATTTTGTAAATAACTCGAAGAGAATTTATGCATTCAATTATAGCTTTTACATGCAGAAAATTATTTTGAATACTTCCTATGTCGTTCTAATGGGGTTTTTAACGATTCATTGAAACAATATGGGTGTGCTCAGAGAAAATTTATGAGCAACATTTTTTTTATTAGTACAGCAATATGCAGTTCGTGGAATAAATATAGATCTTTAAGAATTTAACAACGAGTTTTATTGCTTTTTCAGCTTTCTAACATACAACGGAATGTTAAAAAAAAACTTTTTATCTGTTTCAGTTTCCCGCAGCTACCAACTGTGCCATAAAATTTCAGCACCCGATCATGGCACTATACGTTTTGGACAAAACAACGCCAATTACCGAGTTACCTGCAATGAGGGTTACATTTTAAATGGAAATCCTCTGGTAAATTGTAACGGAAATGACTGGGAAGCTCCGATGCCAACATGCTTAAAAAGTAAGTCTTTTCACTTGTGAGTAAATAACTTCATTCAGAGGTAAAAAAAAAAAAAAGCTGATAATATGTATGACTGATTTCGATAGATATGTGCCAAAGACCGTCTCCTCCAGAGAATGGTAGAGTTGACTGTGATCCAGGACCACTTGCTGTTGGAGCAGGTTGCGTTTTCAAGTGTTCCGACGGATATAAACTCAGTGGAGTTTCAGAGAAACGGTGTTTGCCGACACTTGAATGGTCCGGACCAACCGTAAAATGCACACAAGTATCAAGTAAGAATGCATTTTTACTTTCGGGGATTCTTTTGTACAAGTTTAGAGATCTTTTTGTAGACATACTGGTTTAAAGATCGAGTGGACATAAAGCGGTATCATTTTTTAGGGCTGTCGAAAAGACGAAACATAGACAAAGTAAGGTATCCAAACAACAAAATTTGATAAATTTTCTTTTCTTCAACAACACTAAAATAAAAAGATATGGAAACAAAAATGAAGAATAATACAACCGTAGGCCGGTGTAGGTAAGTCTTACTTGCCGACTTCAATGAGAGAATGAAGCCGTTGAAAGATTTGTTCCGCCTACATTTTTTTAAATAGTGCAGAAATGTAGAGTGCTAGCGGATTTATTCTTAGGGCATTTAAAAAATTAAAGTCAGTGTAGTTTTTCTTATACCGGTCGAACCAAACGCGTGCTAAAATATAAAGAAAGAACATATGTATCTAATTAAAGGAGGTAATAAGATAATTTCACACGGTTAAATATGAAACCTTCAAATATGATAAAGCTAAACATTGATGGTATAATCATTAATTCGAGCTCAGTTCTCCTAAAATTATTTGTAAGCCTCATTCGCATGGTGAATTAATTTTTTTTGATTTTAATATCTGCAAAAACATACAAATTTATATAGATTTTGCGGTTCCACCTTTATCAGGTAGCTGGAGACTCCTAATATAATTTTTTTATATAAAGCTCTTTGCGTTACCTCTTCGATCCTTCTACGGCTTTCCTACTGGTCCCCTTTATTCCTTTGCTTCTGTATAACCAGGGCAAATCGTTCTACTGCTTCATTTTTGCAATGAAGACGGTAAATCACAGTTATCAAAACTAGTCTGTGGTAGAATTTCATCTCATTGGTGTTTCCAGGCTTTCTTTTTCTCCTGTTAACGGATATTTGACACTGGGCTACGTTTTTAGGAACAACTCTAGCCCAACTGGCAGGGATTTTGAATCGGAGGACTGACTTTGAATCCGAATACAGAATGATCAAAAACTTCCGCACATACGTACCTGTTAATTTTCTACGAGGCCGTATATTTCTTGCTGAGTTGAATGTTAAACCAGAAAGAGGGTATGCCGTGATCTAAATTGTGTTAAATGGCAAACTTCCTCGTTCTGGAGGACTCCCGAGGCCAGCTTGCCTATTTCAAAACAGTTCAGTTATCCTCTTATAGAATAAAATTAAGGTAACGAAAATGTAGAAACTCATGTTGTTTAGGGGGAGGGGGAGGAATTGAAAATGCTATATTAATACATGCTCTAAAAATGCCTCAAAAAGCCTTTAAATGTCTTCTAAAAGGTTTCACAAAATTTATTAGTTTTATACATTTTATCTAGAATTTAATACTTTTGCCTTGGAAAAGTCTTATAGATGTCCCTTTCAGTTTTTTAAGGATTACTACCAACCTCAAAAGGACATTTTTGGAACATTTTTGTCAAAATGATTTTGACACACACTTTAGTATATATTACAATTTTTTAAATTTAAGCATAACAGCCTATAAACATGAATCGTAAAGAAAATGTGGTAACACATAGTCTTTTCTTCTCAAATTATTTTCACTTTTTCTGTTATTTATTTTATTAGTTTAACTAAGACATTGGATAAATGACTTCAGAATTCCGTAAAGTCTTAATTCTCATGGGATGCAACAGTCTTCATAAAAATGATAGTCATTTTTACAAAATACTATTATAAAATTGCATAACTTTCCTTTTTTTAACGTTGATTTTGCATTACAGATATAATTAGAATCATTCAATTAATTTTGATAATAATTCATCAAAATACTTTTAAGCGAATTAAGCGGTAATTACAATCCATAACAGGACTTACAATCAGTTACAGTAACCTCTACCGCTGGATGTCTCGAAACTGCAATTAGCAGTTTACGGAGAGGACCTCAGGTCATTTGCTTTACCATGGCCGTCATTGACTTGTACGTACATCGATTAAGCAGACTTTTTTGTTCGTTTGTTTGGAGCATCCCATATTTTTTTCTTTCTACGAATGCATTTTTTCAAAACTTTCCAGTTTTTTCAAATGCTTACTCAATTATCTTGTAAGTGTAAAAATTCACATTTCTTTCTTCACAGGTACTATTTGCCCATTGCCTCCATCTTTGATTCATGGAACAGTGATGGGATGTAGCTCAGCTAAATTACCCAGAGAATCTCAAAGATGCTCTTTCCGCTGCAAAGATGGCTATAGTTTGGAGGGACCTTCATACGTGACATGTCAGTCAAATGGAAAGCTTACTGACGAGGAAGGGAATGAAAATATTTTCCCTAAATGTGTTCGTAAGTCATTAATTAACATCCTAAAGTCGTATAAATGCGATTTATATGGGATTTTGAAAAGTTTATTTGGGTTTTCTATGGGAATTTGAAATGTTCCGCGGGCCGGATCAAAAGCCGTGGTGGGCCATACCCGGCCAGCAGGTAGGGAGTTGATCATATATTCACTACCAAAAGAAATAATTACCATGCATGCATTTCCTTTGCTTTAGGAAAATGGTGTCGAAAGTTTTGTTATTACATATGTTTTCTTAATCTATTAGCATTTTAAAAGTTTGTTCAATTTTTTATTGTTGAGAATTGTGTGTGGTACATATACATATGTATATATATATATTTCTTTTTCGTTACAGGAAAATTACCTCTGGTATCTGACTCTCATGAATACAGACAAATCCAGAACTTGCAACCTATACAACAGCACCGAAAAAGTAACAGTGGTCCATGGCATTCGAACATACAATCTAATGACAAAGTTCCCTGTAGACATGTGCACAGCTGCGAACAGCTTTGTTTTATCATAAATGGACATCCTGTATGTAAATGTAATGCTGGATACCTCATTAATCAAGACAGGACTACTTGTAGATGTAGGTAGAAAGCTCGATTTTACAAGACCAATCTTCAAGATAGATTATTAAGATAAAAAAAAATAAACCATCTGCCATCCAAATTTTGCTCAAGTTTGTGGGGAAAGCACCATTCTATAGGACTGCATGACTTTTGCCTTAAGCCTGGCTCAAAGCCAGTGTTAAAGCTTGCTTGAAGATATTTTCATCTGGTATTTTAAAAGTTTTGCTAAATGTGGTCCATGAAGTTTAAATTGACGATTTTATTCCTTTTTGGGGAGATATAAAAAAATAAATAAATAAATAAAGCATGTAGATTCCATTTCATCTGATGGTTTCCAATATTTTATAAATATTGGAAAAGTGAATAAAATATTAAACGCGTGTTTTTTTTTTTCCTCACATGAAATTATTCATTGTTAAACTGGTTTAGTTTTCCTTCCTGAATACAGTAAAACCTTAATAACCAGACATCCATGTCCCAAACAGATAAGACTGTAAATCTATAGCTATTTAGACAAGCGAGATTTTGTATAAATAAAAACATTGTTAAATATTTATTCTTATAATCCTAATGATTTACTATTAAAAATAGGAAGCGTAAAAACAATTAGGTTTTTTATCAAAAGAATTTCAATTTAATATCTGAATGAGATAAATAATATCATACACCAATATTGCTTATACATGACCGATGGGATTTTATTAACTCCATGATACATAATTGAGGATTTCTGTTCGTTAGCATAAGAATGTTATCATTATTTCTTATCATTTTTACCGTGTATTTTCACATTTTAGAAATTTGTAGCCTAAATCGTATTCGTAAATTCTTAGGTTTTAACGTGGCTTAATGAATTTCCTGCATTACACCATAAATCGCGTTTATAAATTCTCTTTGAGACTTTTTCATAGCTTTATGAATGTATATACTCTATTTTAACTACCTTTTACTTTTCTAATAAAACTATCATTCTTAAAAAAATAATAAAGAAACATTCTAAAGAAGATTATGCGGCTAAATTTAAACAAATAGTTTTTTTTTTTTTTTAATTTTCCTAAAAGACTCTACGTACACATTGCTTTATAAATCCTTTTTCTTTTATTAGAGCCATTACTTTCATGACTGGGCTTTGCCAAGAGACGTAACATTTATTTGTGTTGTAAATAAAAAGTATTGAGATGCAAATACAAACTACGGGACTACATATTTTCTGTATATTCGTTAGTTGCGCATCATGCTCCAAAGCAACGTGGTTTGATACCTCACTGTAACAGAAAAGTACACAGGTGTTTGACAAGCTGTCCAGCCCCATTTTATATTTTATGTCTTTGTAGCTCAATACCATAGACATAGACTCACAAGTACAGGAGGAGAAAACTGGGCACGTGTCCCGGGCAAATGTAAGGTCTTCCCCGGTTGGCATTAACTCTACTTGCAGCACTGACCATAGAAATACACAGCATTCAAGGGTAGAAAAATTTGCAAGGGATAACCTTTAACAAACGTCACATTGAACTCTTGTATACCAGGGATCGGTCCAGGTAATTTTTTCCAGGTGTCCCATTTTTGTGAAAATCGCTTATTTTCGTGAATTTCAAATCTTATTTTTGTGAATTTTCTCGCCAATTTTTAATAAAGTCACTTTTTTTGTTAAAATAATTGATAAAAAAAAACTAGATTAAAATGAGAATGAAGGGCCATTTTAATCGATTGTATTTTTGTTGAGGGGCTGCTTTAATCGATTGTAATTTTGTGAAGGGGCAGGAAAATGGACCCAATTTTCGTCTGCATCGACCCGTGTATACAATGAATTGAGTTGAGAACGCTGAACTAATATTTACGCCTAACGCATTGTTGGGGAGAAATGTTTCATTTGCGGTGCGGTTCATGCAAATAATAATAATGTGGAGTAAAATTCTTTTTTCTTCAGCTAAGTGAGAGAGGAAAGAACTCGTATGAATATATTTACTTACTAATTGTCTAATTTATTTCTTTGATTAGTAAATAATCCTTGCAACGTTAATGGAGAAAATGGAGGCTGCCAGCACAAGTGCACTAATATAAATAAAACTGCTGTTTGCTCCTGTAAAAATGGATATACCCTTGGTACTGACAAAAAGAGCTGTATAAGTAAGTAGCTAAATAATTATTTACATTAATAGCCCTGCTGATTTCTTGCGATTATTGAGAAAAATTGTTTATTTCATTTCATTGTTTATTTGTGTAAATAAAATTAGATAACTTGTCAGTACATCAAATAGATTTTTTTTTTAATTGCGATTTCTATCCGTTTAAGCACCTGGGAACGGGGAACCCAAAACGTCCGTCGAAAGCATTGTTTGTTCGTGCATCACGTAAAAATGGCTGAATGAAGCTAATGAAATGAATAAGTGAAGCTAATGAAATGAAATTTTGGTACATGATAAGTGGCAACTTAACTTAAAATATATAGAAGACGATGTTTTTCAAAGTTTTGATTAAATTTAGAGACTTGAATTTATTCAAGTAGGGTAAATTTTTGCTGGAGCACCACAGAATATAAGGAATGAAATTAAAATTTAGACTAACGATAGGTGGCCACTCAATTTAAACAATAGGTGTCATTTTTTTTTAATCAAATTTTGGGATTTTGTGAAAATTTATTCAAAATATGGAAATTTTTAATTGTGCATCACTTAAAAACCACTGAAACGAATTAAATTAAATGTACAATCTTGAAACGTGTTCACTGAAATTGTAAGAGTTATTTTTTTTAAATTTTGAATACATTTTAAGTTTTTGCGAATTTTTTTTCGAAATGTGTAAATTTTTGTTCGTGCGTCACGTAACTGCAGAAACGGAAGAAAAGAAATTTAATACCACAATAAGTCGTCCTGTTTACTTGAGATTCTTTGTCTCAAAATTTTTACTAGATTTTGCAAAAAATTATTCAAAATGTATGATTTTTTTTCTCACCTCATAATAACGACTAAAGTGAACGAAATTAAATCTAGACTAATGATAGGTGGTCACTTAATTTAAACTGTAGGGGTCGAATTTATTTTTTCAAAATTTTGAGATTTTTCGAAAATTTATTCAAAATATATAAATTTTTGCTCGCGTATCACGTAAAAATCGCTGAAGCGAATGAAAAAAAAATTAACATCTTGATAGATCGTCACTCATTTCAAACAATGTTTTTTTGTCAATTTGAAATTTGTCAAAACTTAAGACAGAATTTCAGATTTCGTGAAAATTTTTTCAAAGTATGGGACTTCTGTTCGCGTATTACTAAAAATCGGCCGAAACGAATGAAATGTAACACGTTATCGTTATACGTGGACACTTAACATTAAGCTGCAAGCGTTGACTTTTTTCAAAATTTTGAATAGAATTTTAAATTTTTAGAAATTGTATTCAAAATTTGTAAATTTTTGCTCGTATATCACGTAAAAAACAATTGAATCAAATGAAAGGAAATGTTAATCATCATAGATAGTCACTACAAGCGTAAAAATATTTACGAATTTTCATAGATTGTGAGATTTTCTGTGAATGTTGTTCGCGCTTTCCTGAAAAGCTCAATAGAACAGAGTATAATTTAGTACTATGATAGATGAAAAGTTAATTAAAACTATAGGTGTTAAAAATATTTTCAATATTTCATAGTTTGAAATTTTGTGAAAATTATTTGAATTTTTTTCACGCATCCCTTGAAAAACGCCCCAAGAAAAAATATTAAAGTTTGTTACATGATAGGTAGCAATTAAAACAAGTATAGAAACGATTTGTTTTGTGTTCCTGGGACATAATAAAAAAAAAACTAACAATAGTTAAATTATTCTGAAGTGAATGACAAAAACATTTGTTTTTCGCAAGCATTTTGTAGGCATATTGTAGGCATAACATTTTTCCCTTTTGCAGTTGGCAACAACGACTGGTTTATTCGGTTTTAAAAACTTCAGAACGCAATTTTTCTTCTATCGCTTTCGTGTTCCATCGCTTGCCAGTTGTGTCGAGTATTAGAGTTTTGTTACTGGTGTCCTGGGGAACACATGGAATGATTAAGTGCATTTACAGAATATTAAATATTGATTTTTTTTAATCATCCAGTATACTGAGATATCATTATGGCATTTACTGTAAAGGTGACGTATTTAAGATATTTTTTAAAATAAATTTGTTAATGTAAATCCATACTGTTTCGTCCGACAATTTCCGTTTGTGTTTGTTTTTTTTTCCTTCTGAAAGCCTTTGCGGACACTGCCACGTTGTAATAAGTGTCCTATACGTCCACGGTGTAATAAGTGTGCTTATTTTTTGCAAAAACTTTAATAAATTAAAAAATTTTGTAAAAGTCGGGCTCTTTTTTTTCTTGGAGGGGGGGGGGGAGTTGCATCCCTTTAAGGTGACTGTAGTGAATGAATTGATATTAGGTAATGTAATGTACTTGTTAACACAGAAAAGAGCAACGTTAGAAAAACACTAATGGAATTTACTGTCGCAGGCTGGTTTTGGTGAGTACGATTTACCATCATCAGTGCAAGAATGAATCGAAGGATACGATAAGATACGAATTTAGCTTCCAGAGGACGCGTAACGCCCTTAACTCCGCTCGGAAAGTTTAGGGTTTTCGAACAATCAGGCAGAGGAGGAACTGCGGGATCTACATTAACAAGTTTATTTATGTTTTTGTGAATTGAATAAAGACTTCTAAAAAATCTAATTCACAAAGAATAACGGAGATTACAAGTAATTTTAGCTGAAATGAAATCAAAATTGTAGGTAGCGCCTCCGCAATCGGCAATAGCCGATTTGTTGCACAAAGAAACTGTTTTTAACAATTCGAAAACAATCAGTAGCTGTCAATTTCACAATAACAGATGGGTTAATAGTTGTAAGTTTGGTTAATAGATATATTTATATTTTATTTGTATACACACGTATAACTTTGTCATTATTGACCGATTTGTCACCAATCTTTGCAGAAAATTCTCCACAAGTTGTACCTGTTTCTCGACCTCAAACATATCCACCTCAGACATACCCACCTCAGACTTGTGAAATTAATAATGGGGGGTGCCAACATGAATGCAGAAGAACAAGATGGTCATTGGCTGAGTGTTTTTGTCACAAAGGATATAGACTACATTCAGACGGCAAACGTTGTGTTGGTAAGTTATAATCTGATTCCATTTTACAAAAATTCGCTGAATTCTAGCATCGAAGCTGACATCGTACAAATATTACATGCAATATGCTTCACATATACTCTTAGATATCATTTTTAAGCTGTGAAAGCCACAAAAGATTTTGTCCGCATTATGAAATTCGTTGCCAAAAGAATCAAGAAGTTTTTCGTGCGAAGTTTGCTAAACTGCAAGATAAATTTCATTCATGCATTTTCTTAAATGATATTGATACTTAGATTGGAATTTAAGAAGTTTTAAGTTGAATCTGTTTCTAATTAAAGAAGTATGAGTAAAGTGTTACATAATATGATTTTGATGTTTTATTAAAATTCGAATTTTGAGTTGGATAGCATTTGCCTTAGTTTGCAATTCTAAAAATAAGGATGTCGAGTATAGAAAGATTGCTCGACTTGAATTTGAGGCCAGATTTTTTTTACATTCCTGGATGCTTTTTAAGATAAATAAATGAAGTTGAAAATATGCAGTTGAAGGAAGATCCCAAGATAACGAAAGGACTACTTAAAAAAAGAATCGAATAGAAACGCATAGCTAATTTTTTTTTAAATGCAATTGAATTGAAAGAGACATTATAGAGAAATGGCACTTCCTACAGTGGAAATTGGCTTAATGAAAGTCATCCCCCGCTCCCATCTGGTTTCAGTGATATAAGCAAAGGAGTGCTTAAAGTGGTTTGAATCTAGGTTTTATCCCTACCTTAAGATAAGGACTCCCTTCTTAAATCAAGATTTAATCTTTTGACTTCCATCGCTGCAAAGGGGCGACAAATTTTCCTGTGCCCAACAGGAATTGTTCCTGTTGAGCACATTGGGCACATGCTCCTGTGCCCAACGATGCTGTTCATCATTAGTGTACCAATGCTGGGAAGCAAAGCTAAAAACATAATGAGAATCGCCGTCGTCGCACTTTTTTAATGGAAGAGAAAACATTCAGCCTAACCTATAAAACGAAGGGGGAATGTCACTCGTAAAGAGTAAAATGTCAGCAAAATCACCCAAATTCTAGTGGTATGAATATACTGTATCCCTGACAGCGAAAAAAAAAATTTTTATAAAGATTCCTTCCACCTTCCTTTAAAAAAAAGATTCCTTCAATTTCAACAATATTCAATTTATCAAGTTACACGAATACTTATTCCTCTAGAAGTTGAATGCTTTCGGTGCCATTTTACTCCTTAAGAGTGATTTTTAAACATTTTTTTTTTTTTTTTTCGTTTTAGAGTGCGAATTCAGTATTTTTTTTTCAAGGTTTTGAAGGGAATTCAAATTTTGAAGAGAAAATGCTCCTTTCTCTTAGAACCCACATTGGTTACATCCCTGTTTCACCCAGGGATGTTGTACCAGTTGTACCATCCCTGTTTCACCCAGGGATGTTGTATCAGTTGTACCATCCCTGTTTCACCTGGGGTTCCTCTTTCTCTTAATTTGGATCAAAAGTGGGAAGAACTCTTCATAAATTTTTTTAAGTATGTACTTGGTAATAAACAGATGACGAAGTTTTGTTTTACAAAACACTATTTGTATTGCTCTTGAGCCGTCTGAAATCAGATGAGTAAGGTTGTTTTTCAGTGCAAAATAGCCGTCCTATAGCGGACTGAAACTGATTTAAGGCTCAATGGGGTCTCATGAAGGTGAGAATAATTTGGTGCGAGGTCTGTCTCCGTGATTGACCAATTGATCACTTGATCGCTCTTTTTTGTGATGAAACGAATATTTTGACCGTAGATCCTGTCATCTTGCTACCAGAAGCTAGACGGTTTCTTCATATTCTATTTTTTTCACAGTAATTTGCATTTTTAATATTTAATGACCGATTTTTTTTACCTCCATTTTACTGATAAAATCTATATTTATTATTTTCGCATTCGAAAATGTACTATAAAGGCAAATATCTTTTAAGAAAGTAGGGACATTATACATACTGAGTTGATTTCGTAATGCATACCTACACAACAACTTCAATCTTGATTGTAAAAGTCGGGATTGAAGAAAAAGCTTTACTCACAAGGTCGCTGCTATATTTTTTAAAATCCTGTGCGAAACAGGGAAGCGGGCCTCCCCTCATACTAAAGGTACTTAGAAAAATTAAACATTATTATTTAAAAATGTTTCAATAACTACAAATAGGTTCACTGTAGAAATGAATAAAATTTCAGAAAAAAAGTTTGAAAGCTATAAATTTCAGAATAATAAAATTTAAATGAGATTTGGTCTAACTTCCTTATTAATAGTTATCTATAACATCGTAGTAAGATAATCTTCCAGCAATTCATGTTCGACTGAAATTATAGCCAGACATTTTCGAGACAAGGAACCATAAAAAAGTTCTTTATCAGTTTTAATTTTGAAAATTATAGCAATGTACAGATAAAATACCAACTCAACTCTCCGAATGCGCGTAATCCTGCGCTATCACACTGTTTGCACACCCATCACGCAGGCCCGTTATCGCACTGTTTTTGCCTGACTACAAGGCAAGTGTGCTGTTCTCAGTACCACACTTACATTCTATAGCTCGTAGTACTGCCTTATGATATACAGGGTGCCTAGTAATTAACAAAAAATTTGAGCTGCTTAGTAAAAGAGTTTGAGAAGAGTTAAAAGAAAAATATTTACTTCCCGCATAAGTACACTTATTCCGATTTAATGCACAAGATTTTCGAAGTGCTTCAAATTACTTGCAACAATATGGCGAAGCCCAAAGTCAAAGTTATGCAAAACTGAACGAATAGTTGGCAGTGTGATGGCCGAAATTTCTGCAGAAAATGAAAATCCTCTGTTCGCTGGTCAAATTCGGCATTTTACTACTGCGAACTGCTTGCAAAGACGCGAACTTCTGCTGAAAACTGCTTGCAACTTCGTGTCTGTCTAGTGCTGGATCACAGCACAAAATGAAAATTCGTTTGGATTCGAACTCGTTTCGTAAATTGCAAACCGCTTAGCGTTGCGTCACCAAATGTTACGTCACTATGACGGCCTAATAAAGTGTTGTAGCAGTTTCAAAATTTCGGTTAATTATTGGGAACCCTGTATCTCTAACTTTCAAACAAGCATGTATGCATTTGCAAATGCTTGCATTTTTCGTCTTTCACATCTAATTCGTTTGAGCGTCGAAAATTAACACCTTCCTCGTTTTTCTAGACATAGATGAGTGCTCGTATGAAAATTTTAACCGATGTCAGCACTACTGCGAAAATACTGAGGGAAGTTTCACTTGTCGCTGCAAAGAAGGATACCTCCTGATTGATGGTCACAAGTGTGAAGGTAATTTACATTTCCTCATTACTAAGATAAATTTACTCTCTCTGCATCTCCAAATAATCCATACAAATATGCATATCATTCTTTATATATTTGTATGGATTTGGATGAGAAAAATCGATAATATTTGTAATAACTTTAAAGCTTTACCGCAAGGACGTACCCAGGGGGGTGGTTCAGGGGGTCCGGACCCCTCCCGAAATTTCAATTTTTGTTAGCAAAATAATAATGATAAAGTCTTTTTGTGGAAAATTCTCCCTTTTTCACCGTTTGGACCCCCTCCGAAATTTTTGGACCCTCCCCGAAATTTTTTTCTGGGTACGTCCCTGCTTTACCGTAGAATGTTGGGGCTTTGTATTTAGAACTAGTGTAACATACAGTTGTCCATTTCTTTTTTATTGCAATCGACTGAGTAATTTATTTACAGAGTCACCCAAAAGACTTCAATACCTTAAGGTCTATGAATACCTTCAATTCATTAAAAGTCTGTGATCAGTCTCTATTGCGGCTATGACCAGAATCTCGCTAACTCGCTAACTCTGAAGCTTTCCCCTTTTTGTGAAATATCGCCAAATTAAGCGCGAAAAATAAATCTTTCAAACTGAACTCTGCTTGGCGATATCTCAAATATTTGGCTAGCAGTCGCTAAGCCTTGCATTATTGCAGTATTTTGTCTCGTTCAAACAAAATAAGTTTAGATGAAGTGCACCGAAAATACTTGCGATTTAATAGACGTACAAGAAGTCATGTCGTGTCCACATCAGATTTTTTTTTAATGAAGTAACACATTTATAAAACAAAAACAAAAGATTGAGTAAAATGTGAAATAAAATATCAGTGACAAGTGGGATGAAAGTCAGAGAAAAATCAATTACCTCAAATGTCGGGTGTCTGTAGAAGAAAATTTTATGGACATTAGAAGATCTTTTTCAAAATAACTACAATGCAAGACTGCAATTCCCCCCCCCAAAAAATCAGGCGATTTACGAGCATATCTTAAAATGAATTAATTACGTCAGGGATTTGAAATTTTTAGGATATTTTTTCACAAGCTCCACTATATACAGTAAAAGACGACAAACCTATGGTGTTTGTGAAACTTTCTGAGAAAAAAATTTCAACTAACCAATACTTTGCTGACATGAGACGCACTTCTGAAAACTTCTCAATCTAATTGTATCGTTAGGAATGATTGTTCCTAAAATTTATAGCTTGCACAGGGTTATCGTTTAGTTAGTTTATAGTATAGTGTTTGAATGAAACATTCTGACGCAATTAGCTTATTTAAATTTCTATTTAAGGTCTGTGAAAAAATATATGTTATAGAACTACTGCCTTAAACTTTTAATCATTGTGAAAACGTTTTTTAAAAAAATTACTGAAAATTAGCATCTTTAGCGACAAGTGAATCCCTGCTTGGCAAGAGTGCCTCAAATTATCCCCTGTCTCTAAGTGAACTGTCCTTGATTCGACAGTAAAAATTAGTTTTTCGTGCTAGAGGAAAAAAAAAAAATTATGAACTTATATAGTATTTATCCGGGACCGCAGTTTGACGCACGATTTTTTATTTTGAGCTTTTATGTGTTAAAGATTTTTCATTGTTATTTAAATGTTAGGTTAAAAAAAAAGGCTCTTGCATTAAATATCTGATGCATGCTTTTAAAAATGTACTCTACTGCACAGATACAACTTGAAAAACGTTTATAGATTTTTTTTACATAGTCCAGCGTTTCTCAACCTGTGGGGCGTGCCCCCCCCAAGGGAGTGCAGAGCGTTTGTAAGGGGGGGGGGCGAGAAAAAACAAAGAGCAAGCATTGATGCATGTTTTTAAAATATCATCTTATTTATTCTCATTTTTACTCAAAAATATATCCATTTTCGCTTAAAATGTTCATTCAAACTTTACTGATAACATTATTTTGTAGAAAATGCGACTAAATGTTCATTGTTAAAGATTAAAAAACTGAATGCATGCTGAAAAATGTGATGGGGGGGGCGCCACCGTAAGTTAGCCCTGTTCGGGGGGGCGACGTTGAAAAGTTGAGAACCGCTGACATAGTCGACTTCTTAAATAGACATCCTAGGAATGCAGTTTGAGATAGATTGGCAAAGATAAAGCTCTGTGTTCGAAAATTTAATGAAAAAATTTAGTGATTTGTCATATATTTTAATTATTCGCTTAATTTTAACTGTTCTTTTTAATCTAAGATTTATTTCTAGTAGAAAGCAGTTTTTTAATATGTGCTCTTTCTTGTCGTAAATTCTCACTCTTCATTTTTCTCTAACTGCATTTTATTTTAGCGATTAAAAACCTTCTTGAATTGTTTCATTTTCTACAATTCTATCATTAAAAACCGAGTTTGTTATCTGGTGTGAAGTTGAAGACATACACATCAGTATCATATGTTCAACAAATATCTAAGCTAAAAATTGGTAGCGATTTGATGTCTTCATCTGGAGAATAAACAACAAAATTAACGAATACATTCTTCTTCTTCTTCTTTTTAAAGGTTGCAAGAAGAACTCCTATTGGTCATTCGATCTTAATGGCTGCACTGAGTGTCCGAAAAATTCTCATACTGATGCAGATGGAAAACTGTCCGTTAGGGATTGCGCCTGCAATTCAGGATACACTGGCAGTCCAGAATTTGGCATCCCATGTGAAGGTGAGAAAGACTGGTTCACTCAATATAAATCTAATTCAAAACGCAAATCCTAGGTGCGAAAGTTTACTTAAATAAACTGATGTTAAAACCAAATCAATTAAATTGTCTTATAAATAGAACACGAAAATCGTGTATGTGTTTGTGTGTTTGTGCATATCGCATACAAATCTACACCGTTAGACCAATCGGCTTGAAATTTTGCACAGATACGTAAAAAGATACAGGAAAATTTTTACTGCACTTTAAAAATATGGAAATTCACTCGTTCTGCGATTTTCAGCGGTTTTCGCTTTCAGATTTTTTTCAATTCCGAGAGTAAAAAAATTTAATCATCTGAGTGACACGAACTTGGATATCTCAACGATATTGAAGTCATTCGATGTCACGTTAGACTTTGGAGAGAAAATTGCGATTCCAGTTCGTTTCAGACAGCTTTTCGAGGTTACCCCGTTTAACTTTTTTTTTTTCCACAAATAAAATTATATCCTCTGAATGAAGCATTGATATAAAAGGGTCTGTTCTCACAAAGCGAAATTTTCTGAATGCGAAAAGTTTCCGCAAACACACTCAGAGATTTTTTATAAGAACTTTCAATTACGATGACGGGAATAAGCGTTTTGAAAATGTGTGGTATTTCTTTATGATTGCGTTAGTGGGAATTTTTCGCATCGGAAAGATTCGCGTCTGCTGGGAATAATCCACAAGAATTAATGAATTAAGCATCTCCATTTTTTAACTGTAGAAGTTTGGCAACGGTTCAAGCCTTGGCTTGCAAATGAAATTCACTATTCTGATGAAAGCAAACCTCGGCATGGTCAACACTTAACACTACTACTTGTTAATGTATTATAAACCCTTTGGTGGTAATTCATTCAAATATTCTGAAAGCAAGGATTTAAAAAAATCCCTTCTCCTATCTAACCGGCCGGACTGTTCATGCAGATCACTTTTGACAGATATTTAACTCAGCCCGTAATGTTTTGGGGATTCAAGACAAGATAGAAAATACACTATAAAGATCTACACCTTTTGGAGTTAAAGGCCTAGGGCACTCCTACAGGACCAATCTATCAGTCAGTCAGTCAGTCTGATGAAAGAATGATTGTGATGAAAGCAAATGAACTTTGGTTTTGTGACATTAGTTGTAACTCAAACAATAAACATTGAAAACTCATGAAATTTTGAATAGATTTGCGCAAAAATACGAAAATTTTGATGGCGTCAAATACTTACCAAGACTTGCAAATACGAAATTTGATAGAATTTTAAAAATAAGAAATTTATTATGATAGTATGGATTAAAGCACAATATACCGTATTAATAAATATTTTGTGTACATTAAATTCAAAGTGTTTGCTATTGAATTTTCCAGCGTGCACCTAACAGCTAACTAAGCAGTAATTAATCCTACGTTAATATACATCCAGCTTTACTTTCAACTGAAGATACATACTACCTGAACCTCTAAACAGTTTGTGAGATAATAGGAATCTAAACGAGAAGCTTTTTGTGTTTCTTTGGTTAAACTAAGAGTACACCTAAACATCTTTTTTTTATCAAAATAAATCTGTTGTTATTACAACCAAGTTCAATATTTACGTAAAGTCTTTATTTACGGTACACCTACACTGAAAAGAAAAGCAAAAAGTTCTAAAGGAATTTAAATGCAAGCAAAATTGTTTGGGTATAGAATTTAAGTTTAATTCGTGTAGTTGGAAAAAAAAACTGGTTTTTGATCAATGATGTGGAATTTGAATGAAAAGTTTCTATTGGGAGATAAACACATTTTCGTACTTTTGAAATTTCTTTTAGAACTGTCCAAAATTGATTTACTGTAATCTTTCCAATGAATTAAATAATTTTGACCAAGTCAAAGAATTTAAAGGTACGTATATTAAATAAATTTTCATGTACAATGTTTTTTCTAAGATCTCTAAGATCTTCCTTGAAGATCTTATTTATGAGACCATGTGTATTATCTTATTATCTTTTTTTTTTACATAAAATCCTTTTATTGCAGATATCAATGAATGCCAAGAGAACAATTATGGCTGCTCAGAGGAATGTGTCAATATTCCCGGCGGTGCATATTGCATTTGTCAAACTGGTTTTATGCTGGATAAGGATAACAAAACTTGCATAGGTAAGGTATTGGAAAGTATCTATTATAATAACACTTTTTTTACTTATACTAGGTGGCTAAGGCTCCTAATAAGGCTTACTCGCAAAAAGGTATAATCTTCGCAGTCAAAACCCGAAGATTGAATCCGATAGAATGTTACCGACCCTCAAAAATGTAACAAAAACAAAAACCCGAGAGAATGGGTAGCAGGAGAAAGTACGCATATATCACTTACAATCAAATAGTATCAACAATTGGTCCAAATACATGGAAAAAATGGAAAAAATTAAATTCCTACAATATATATTTCCTTGTAAACAATATATTCCCAGATATTTTCTCATTTCAGATAAAAACTTTAATATTTTCCCTCTATATACATCTTGACGGAAACAACGTACAATTGGCTGTGTGAAAATATCGGACGCTCTATGTAAATATGTATGCTTTCGAAAGTCTGATTTTGTGAGTTGTTAATCGTTAGTGCATACACAAGACGAACAGGGAATTGCCTGCGATATTACCTGAAGGGTAAATGGTAATGACCATCTGAAGTGTTCAGTTGAATTTTCGATATATCTACCACGGCGACTTTTGGATCTATAGTTATAATCTTTACAGTAAAAATCCTAAACCCAGTCCGCTTAACCAAGAGACGTGTACCATTACAAAGTTCATCAGCTATTGACAAATTCCTAATAAGCATACCCATGCAGCCAACTTACGCTTGTGAGATGGCATTCCAGAAGGCATGAGAGCATTCAGATACTCCGTCAGCATGCCTGAGAGTTGTTGTCAATGCTGTAGTTTACCATTTCTTCTCTAGGAATTCTGGACAATACTTTTTCATTTATTCTATTGACTTCATCGTTGTGTGGTGATAAAATTATTCTGGGGAGTAGATCTGTTGAAGCATCAGAAACATCTCCGAAAAAGCAATCAGTCATGCCTTCACAGTGCAAAGCATGATATTCAACCACCAGTTCCTCAAACTCTCCGTTGACAAATTGCAAAATCGAGCCTGAGAAATCTGCTGCTCCTCTGTCGGCTCGCATGTTGATTTTTAATTGATCTCTGCATTATTGCAAATAGTAAGCTTGTTAGCAACACACGCGAAATAATAAAATGCAGAATATCTTGATAGTTTTAACAATTCGAATACTTAGAAAAAGGCAGTAAGTTAATATTTTATTTGTTTGGTATTTATCTATTTTCCTTTTCCAAGTTTAGGAACTCTAGAAATGAACGGCATCAGTTTCAATGAATCGCTGAATCAACAAATGAATTAGCAACATTGGGTTATGTTACTACGAAAACCTTAGTGTTTAAAATAGAATATGAAACAGAAAAAAAGAATGAACTCTTTTAAAAATATGCACCAAAGTGCTATTTATTAAAAGCGTATCATAATTACCTGAGTAACACAAAAGAAATTTTTTAATGGAAGATAAAACATGTAGCTCCAAACTCCGTAGAATCGAGCTACCTCCTTCTTAAGCCGACCAATGGCCGTATGGATAGGACATTGAACATGGGTGGATGGTTGAAGTGTGAAGACCCCCAATCTGGGCTGCCGCACAACTGTCGATCTAAAAGTCTGGAGTTTTGGGCGGTTTCTCCTTATATAACGTGAATACGCTTTAGTGGCCCTTAAATACGCCTAAGGCACCCACCCCTTAGGCAGAAAGCCCTCGAGTAGCTTTGTCTTAACCAAAACCAAACCAAAAACCAAATCTTCTTTTTCAAGCAAACACTTCAGTTATCTATGACTGTCACAAAAGCTTTCTTTTAAAAGCGAGGTGAAAAAATTTAGACTTGCATGTTTTTAGAATAACCGTAGAATCTCTTCATGAAGTCACTTAATAAACAGTAGTTGCAAAATTTAATATTTTTGGAAAACACAAAATAAAAGCTGTTATCTAATGGCCATGTTATGCATCTGCTATTTGTTTTGACATTTTGCAGTTAGGTATATACTATTAAAGGCGCCTGTATACAGGGTGTCCAAAAAGGGGGGGGGGTAACACGCTTTAATTCTTTATTTGTTAGAGAAAAGTGACTAATATAAATTGAAAAAATGCCCAAAATAAGGTACGAAAAAAGACTACGTTATGAAAAAAAAAATCCTCTCGTAAATTTTCAAAAAGGCTAAGCTTTTTAATTTTGATACGACCCCCGTACAAAAATATTCCCAGTTATTAAGATGTGGCCCATACACTAATGATGTGCTGTACAAATTGTGAGAATTATATCATAAAATGTGCCAGTGATATGAAGATAAATATATGCTGAATTAAACTACTTTTCAATGGCTCTCGGGGTGCATATTTATATTTATATATTTGCGATGATTTCTAAAGGCTGGCAATATCATATGTTGTGAAACAAAACGTACGTTCGTCATACACTGAAAAAAAAAAAATATGCCACTGACATCTAGAAAATAATTGGTGGAACTAAAATTTATGAGTCTATGTATACCCTATAAATACTCTAGATCATAGAACGAGATACTTCTGAACCCACTTATCCAATTTTTAGATCTCTGCTCTATAATCTGGTGCTTGTACCCAGATGAAAATACAGTAAAACTCGCTTAAGACGCTCCCGCTTAAGACGCTTTCCCGCTTAAAACGCTTTTTTCCGTCAGTCCCTGGACATTTCCTATACTAATCAATGCAAAATCCACCTGATAAGACGCTTTTGTTCTGCTTTGTGCCGTCGGTTAAGACGCTGTTCTCGTATTTCTGATGAAGCTTTTTTTCCCCCTTTTTTAATGGTATTGCAATCCTCTCGAGGTTAGTCACGGTAACCTAACACTTTAATGAATAAAGGATAACGAATTACAGCTTATATAAAAACGAATATTGACTTTAGCGAATCACAAAGCGAAATACAGAATCAAGCTCTTGGAATTCTCAAAGACGAGCCTGGATGACAACTGAACTTTTCACAAATTGGATTCAACATTTTGACACATTTTTTTGGTAAGCAAAAGAGAAAAATCATCCTCTTCGTTGACAACTGCCCGGCGCAGCCGAAAGACATTCTTGTCACCAACATAAAACTTGTCTTTTTGCCACCAAATGCAATATCTGAGTTGCAACCTCTAGACCAAGGCATTATTAAAACTGTAAAACAAAAAGTACCTGGGTTACATCTGGTTTAATTTCGTCCCAGGCTGTACTAATGAAATTTATGGATTCGAAAACATTGACTTTTGCTGAATTGCCTCACTCCATATCTCTCAAGTGCTATACTTGAGAGACTATACTTAGTACAGCCTGGGACGAAATTAAACCAGATGTAATAAAAAACTGTTTTCGGAAAGCTGCGTTTGATGTGTGGAACAATTCAATGCAGGCAATGCACCCTTCACTTCCAGAAGATGAGGACTTTCAATCATTGGAGAATTTCCCTGATTATATAACGGTGGACGATCACCTCGTGACCTGCAGCATTCGGACTTAGGAAGAAATAATCGCAGATGCCGCGATTGAAGGGATTGAGAAAGAGGAACAAGAGGAGGACGAAGAAACGGAACCGACAGCTATAAGTACCGTTACTACTGGCTTGTATTATGTAAGTGAGCTTCGGAAAGTACTATCCTCTTTGGAACATGCGGAGGAAATGTTAACCTACGTCAACAAAATTGATAATTTTCTTGCTGCAAAACATACG
Source organism: Cheiracanthium punctorium (assembly GCA_038373885.1). Taxonomy (NCBI): domain Eukaryota; kingdom Metazoa; phylum Arthropoda; class Arachnida; order Araneae; family Cheiracanthiidae; genus Cheiracanthium; species Cheiracanthium punctorium. The sequence continues at coordinate 228,435 of JAWZYV010012048.1, forward strand.
CAGAATCTTAAACAAACAAAAATAGATGTTTTTTTTTTCCCCCAGCACATCAGAAATGTGAAGTTCGGTGCGTATTATATTTCTAATTTGTACAATATTATCTATGCAGTATAATAAGTATCTTATGTAATTTATAAATGTAGAACAATACATACGTATTTTTTCTAAGCACTTAGATTTTGTTCTTTCCTAATTCACCTTAAGACGCTTTCCCGCTTAAGACGCTTTCCCGTTTAAAACGCTCTTTCAAGTTGGTCCGTTGAAGAGCGTCTTAAGCGAGTTTTACTGTATCTGTAAATCGCTGCGTACGCTAGCGGGTAGACTCAGAAACGGTCATTCTAGTTCTCCAAAAATCAAACGATAATTTCTCGTTACACAGACTAGTCATTCTGCTGTGATTAGCCAGAACTACGGACTAGAAATTCTTGACCAATTTGTCTATACCAGTTGTGTGTTTCCCCCACACGCATAATTCTGCGATAGTTTTGGGACACAGAAAACAGCCATCTATTCGCTCTAGATGAGAGTGGTATATTTTTTGTCCCTTTTTCATAAGTTCTCACAACAGTACAACGAAGTAAACGTCAGTACAAAAAACCAAGAAGTTACCTCTGAACAAAATGTATATTTAACCCTTTGAGGCGCAACCCTTTCCCAATGCTGAAAAAAGGGCAGCCGTTGCCATCGCTCGACTTAACTACCAGCAAGATGGCGGACGATCGAAACGTTCATCGCGTGCCACAGATCTAGAGACCCTTTCTTTGACGCAGCTGGCTGTGCGGCACAGCCAGCTGCCTCAAAGAAAGGGTCTCTAGATCTGTGGCACGCGATGAACGTTTCGATCGTCCACCATCTTGCTGGTAGTTAAGTCGAGCGATGGCAACGGCTGCCCTTTTTTCAGCATTGGGCAATCTATCCAGCTGTTCCCGCATTCTTCCATTTTTCAGCAGATGTCAGTGCTGTTAAAAAGAATCGTGACATTTTTTATGAGAAAGGACGTGCTAAAAAGCAAAGGATTCTCGTGGAGCTATCTCACGCGCAACTATTTTTATAGAAATCAAATCTATTCTTCGTGACTGGCAACAGTCAAAACGTCAGAGTTTGGTGTTCCCAGAGCGGGAACACTGCGCGTTAAAGGGTTAAAAGGATTACATTTTACGTGTACTGCACCCCTTTTCTTTTGTTAATGACGTGTTTTCTTATTATTCCTAGATATTGACGAATGCAGTATAAAAAATGGTGGTTGCGAAGGACAATGCATTAACACAGTCGGGAGTTTCATCTGCAAATGTCTTGAAGGATTCACGCCATCAGATGAAAACCAATATGCATGCAATGGTAATATAAAAAACATTTATCTTACCTCTTACCTATATGTTGCTTAGATACAATAGAATACTTCATTCTAATGGAAATAAACTTGAGATATATTTTAAGGTAGAAATTATGATAAGCTGTCTCCGACCTTTTGAAATTCATCACTTTGAGATATAATATTAGAACTTTAAAAATTCGTTTGTCCGGCAATTTAATGAAATCATTGATGTTTAGAAGACAGTTACTCGATTTCATTTCGTCGAAGAACGTGCCTCCTTCTAAGAGGCAGTCGTTGTTTATTGTTTTAATGAATGCTTCAAATTAAAATGGGAAGGTCACAAAGGGTCTGAATTTAATTCAACTTGCCCTTTGTGATATCTAAGGTCAACAGCTCTTAAACATTTTAGAAACTGAAACCATAGCGACTTACTCTTCGAAAACAAGTCTATAGTAACTCTCTTCGTCATTGACGCATTGAATTATTTCAGAAACTTGACTTGGAAATTATAGAAAGGCACTTTTAGATTTATATTCAATTTCTTTTCGTGACCCGCAGTTTGGGAAACACTGTCTTAAGGGGCATTATTTTTACACGGTAGCAAACACTCAGAGAACCTGGAGTAGGGTTCACGTGGCATCCTGGAAAAGTATTGGTCAAATGCTGTGAACAATAGAAACAACGCTGAAGTCAAAAATATTAAAGACTAGAAGTCAAAGCCCGTTGTCGAAGGCAATTACAACGGGCGCTAGAAGGGACATTTGACGAAAATATGTGTACACTCAATTGGGGCCTGGCTAAAACATTTTTGTGTCTGGGGCACTTTACAAATTTTATGCCCCTGTACAAAGCTCAATCTTTGTCCTCTTAAAATAAATAACTTCATATTCAGTTTTTATTATATACCGAAATCGGAATTTCATTTTCTAATAAAAACAAATGAAAACTTTTCGTATTCGAAAAATTTCGTTTCGCAGGGAAAATCCTCACTTATGTCAATGTTTCGTGTACAGGAAAACATTTTATTTTTCGAAAAAAGTTAGACTGGATAATCTAGAAAATTATTTTAAATGAACTGGAATCGCAATTTTAACTTCAAAGCTTGATAACCGTGACTTCAGTATCATGTAATTGCGACACCTAATTTTGTCAAGCAAATGATTAACTTATTTACTCTCGGAAATAGAATAGCGCTGAAAATAGTGAAAAATCGCTTGAAAACTGGGCAACGGGTGGATTTTCAAACTTTTAAAATAGCGTAGATTATTTTATTCATTTTTATACATAATTATGAAAATCTTCAAGCGATCCGTACAAACGGCGTAGATCTTATTATGTTTTTTGTGATTAACTTTTTAATCTTTTCGAAGTAATAGTGGTAAAAGTTTTATCTTAGACTGGTTCAACAGGAATCGTTACAGAGTCAGGAATCAGCGTAAATACGTAGTAGGATACAGTATTTTGGCTTTTTTCGTTTACAAATTTGTTCTCATGATTTTTAGAACGAGCCATGTATATCAAGTATCACAATGTATATCAAGTGCATTGCACTCTAAAATGAAAGTGTTAATTAATACTTCTGAGGAGTGAAACGGCAACTAAAGCTTTTATGTATTCAACTCTTGGGAGTTTAAAAAGCTACTCTTTTAACATTTTGAGAAGCTATTTTGAGAAGAGTAATTATTCATTTTATTAAAGTATAAATTCCCAGATTATTTCTCAATAAAGGATTGAATACTTACTTCATCAGAGATTGGATACTTTTACTGATATTTTCATCCTTAAGAATGCGATTATTCACTCACTTAACGAAATTGTTTGATTATAAGTTTATTGTATCATACAATAAACTTATAATCATACAATTCTACAATACACACATTTTGTGTGTATTGTAGAATTGTATGATTATAACTTAAAGGCAGTTAATGAGTACTTTTAGACAGTGATGAGAAAAATCGAATTCTTTAAGGATCGAATGCTTTGGATTTGAGAACTATTAAGAGTTGAATACTTTCAAGAATCGAATCGAATGACGGAATCAAAAGTTGCTCAATTTTTGAAGCCATTTTCAACTCATGACTTCATATTTTCTTTCCACAATAAATATTCTACATAACTGCTTTCATATCGTTTCAAAATGTAAATATTTAAATAGCGACATTACAGGGATAAGTATATCATTGGGATAACATAAAGAAGTGCTAAGCCCACCTTAGAAAAATTTTAGCTCCCTCCACGGAAATTAGTTTGTTCTTTGAAATAATTTTTGTTTTATTTATTTGAATATTTGGGTCAGATATTTATTTTAATTTTTCAAGCCTGAATTGTGGATTTTAAGGAATAAGAAACCACTAGTGCATCTAAAATACTTACAAGCAGTCAGAAACTGTATGAATCGGCTGATTTTAATAGAGGAATTTTAACTTTTTTTTTTTAATTTTATAGGAGGGAAAAAACGAAATGGTATGAGATCATCAGGGGTGGCCCTAGGGTACGTGGCGCCCCCTGAAAACGTAAAAAAAAAGGTGCTCCTCTTACACTTTTTTCAAGTTTTTGAGCTCGAAAGGGCGCTGCTTCGAAGACGCCACACCAATGCGATGCTTACCTATAGCTTACCATGTCGGGCCGTCCGTGGAGATCATCATCAAGCTTAGGGCCGTATTCACCAAACTGTGAGTAGCGCCATCATCCGAGAGTTGGGAAACCTGCATTGCCGGTTTGACTCGGAGACAACTCGGAAACTGTATTCACCAACTTATTTCCGCCCAGGGTTACTTGACTCTGGGGTTGTCTCAGCCAGCTTTGAAAGCTCGTCTGTGATTGGTCAGAGTAATGATTCCATGAAGGGGGTGAACTAGGTTTAATGTTCGGGAGATCGAACCCAGCTCCCACCACACACACTTCCTTCATGATATTTAATTTGTTTTTATGCAAACTGCGCATTAAAATGTGAAAATTAATTTAAAAAAATAGACTGATTAAACATTTAATACAAAATTACATCCAATATTTTTTATAAATAAAATTTCATGTCTGTTATACTTTTTTCAAATTTAGGAATTTTCATATTTTTTAACACACAAAAATTAATTTATGCAGTTTTGATGTTTTTCTTTTTGAGATACTTTATATATTATACATAGAATATGTATGTGTTTAAAAAATTCTATGATACTGAAACATAGAATTGTATTTTTTCTCACATTTGTGTGAAAAATTGTTAATTCGCTATCCCCAAGTACAGTACACTACAATCAGACAAAAATGTTTAACCCCTCAACAACACTTTTTTTTTCCATCCTTTACACATAAATGATTAATCTCTTCAATGTAAATATTTTTATCCCGCCTTTTCTTACAAAAAAAAAAAAAGCGCGGGCGTAGTAGATCCACAGTGCTCTGGCCAAATCGCCCCTCATCTGTGGAACAATAGAGACAAGAAAATAAATAGGAAAGATCAGAATTTACTTACTTATTTTCAACACAAAAAATAATTAAGAATAAAAAAGCGTTCAAATCAGAAAAAAGAGGGAATGGAAAAGCAAACCAAGATAAGTCCGACAGATGGCGCCTGCATCTCTACGGCAAAAAAAGTACAGTCATTCTCGAGAGTTTTTGGAAACATTGTACAAAGATTTTTTATCACTTTTGGCGGCTTTTATAGCTTGATGGGTGGTTTTCACAGCAGTTTCCGTCTGTTAAAGCACAAAATATTTAAGTATTAGCAAATTTTTGGGATTTTCCAAACCTATAAAAAAACAACCCTCATATCCGCCATTTATAACCCCGAGTCAACTCTCCGATTTTGCGGGGTTAGAATCTGCACCTGGAATCAGGGTCAATTCTTGGGGTAACCCCTGATTTTGGAGTTGTGAATACCATTTTCTCACTAACCCTTGAAGTAGCTCGCTTTGCTGGGTTAACTCTAGGGTTTAAAGTTTGGTGAATACGGCCCTTAGGGCCGTATTCACCAAACTGTGAGTAGCCCGCCATGATCCGAGAGTTGGGAAACCTGCATTGCCGGTTTGTCTCGGAGTCAACTCGGAAACTGTATTCACCAACTTATTTCAACCCAGGGTTACCTAACTCTGGAGTTGTCTCACCCAGCTTTGAAAGCTCGCCTGTGATTGGTCAGAGTAATGATTCCATGAAGGAATGAACTAGATTTAATGTTCCCGAGTTCGAACCCAGCTCCCACCACACACACTTCCTTCATGATATTTAATTTTTTTTATGCAAACTGCTCATTAAAATGTGAAAATTAATTTAACTTTATTATCAAAAAATATACTGATTAAACATTTAATACAAAATTACATCCAATATTTTTTATAAATAAAATTTCATGTCTGTTATACTTTTTTCAAATTTAGGAATTTTCATATTTTTTAACACACAAAAATTAATTTATGCAGTTTTGATGTTTTTCTTTTTGAGATACTTTATATATTATACATAGAATATGTATGTCTTTAAAAAATTCAATGATGCTGAAGCATATTGTTTTTTTTTTCACATTTGTCTGAAAAATTGATAATTTGCTATTCCCAAGTACAGTACACTACAATCAGACAAAAATGTTTGACTCCTCAACAACACTTTTTTTTTTCATCCTTTACACCTAAATGATTAATCTCTTCAATGTAAATATTTTTATCCCGCCTCTTGTTACAAAAAAAAAAAAAAAAAAAAAGCGAAGGCGAAGTAGATCCACAGTGTTCTGGCCAAATCGCCCCGCATCTGTGGAATAATAGAGACAAGAAGATAAATAGGAAAGATCAGAATTTCTTTACTTATTTTCAACATAAAAAATAATTAAGAAAAAAAAGCGTTCAAATCAGAAAAAAAGAGGGAATGGAAGAGCAAACCAAGATAAGTCCGACAGATGGCGCCTGCAGTCTCTACGGCAAAAAAAAGCATAGTCATTCTCCAGAGTTTTTGAAAACATTGTACAATGATTTTTTATCACTTTTGGCTACTTTTATAGCTTGATGGGTGGTTTTCACAGTAGTTTCCGTCTGTTAAAGCACAGAATATTCAAGTATTACCAAATTTTTGGGATTTTCCAAACCTATAAAAACAACCCTCGTATCCGCCATTTATAACCCGGAGTCAACTCTCCAATATTGCGGGGTTAGAATCTGCACCTGGAGTCAGGGTCAATTCTCGGGGTAACCCCTGATTTTGGAGTTGTGAATACCATTTTCTCACTAACCCTTGAAGTAGCTCGCTTTGCTGGGTTAACTCCAGGGTTTAAAGTTTGGTGAATACGGCCCTTAGAGTTGCGAAATATCTCTCATGAATTACAGGAAATATGAACCTATTAATACCCAAACGATGAGTCTACTTTCATTTAGTAATTGAAAAATAACAAAAATTACCAAGAGTGAAGAAATCCCCTTTTAAAATCAAACCCTTTAGTATTAAGACTGTTAAAATTGAAATTCTACAAGGCATCTTCTGCTGAATAAGTAGCATCCCAAGCTAATTTTTTTTAAGCAAAGTATATGAAATAATTTATTTTTAACAGTTGTCTGCTATGTTTCGTTCCAGATATAAATGAGTGCTTAGAAAATAACGGAGGTTGCGACCATAAATGCATCAACTACAGAGGAGGATATTACTGTGCTTGTGATGAGGGATTTCGCCTAGACAGTGGACAGAAAAACTGCAGCGGTAAGTGATTTCAGTCTCAGTCTACATTTAAATATACGAAGTGCACATTAATTGGCTTAAGGTATGAGCCAATCTTTAAGCCATGCTTTTGGTAAAAATATTCGCTATCGTTATTTTTTTAATTACTCAGATTCCATTTGGCAAAAATCTGATGTACAGGAAAGCCAAGTCATTTTCACATTAAATACAAATAAATATTCAACGAGTTTTTAATTACAAGTAAGCTCAGCTTAAACATAGGATTCATTTTTAAGCAAGAATTTTATAATTTTTTTTTGTTTGTTAAAAGAAAGAATTAAAAAAAATAGTAGCCAAGAGTACCACTTTTTATCCGAGAGCCAAGCAATGGATATTTTTTGTGTAAGTAAAATCAAACTCCACCGGAAATCGAACCCGAGACCGCTAGGCTATGCGTTAACGCGGAACCCACTACGCCACATAAGTCGTCGAAAAAATAGTCCAACTTGCTTGAAAAAAAAGGGGAGGGGAGGTCCCTTCATTCCTTTATTGCCCAAGGACCTCCACACCCCTACAACCGACAGTGCAATTATTACTAAACAACTTAAATGATTGAAAAACTACTAATTTTTATTAAACTAGTTCAAGCACAGCTAACATTTTACTAAAGCTTTACTTTTCAGATATTCAGTGTTCTAGTCTTCCCTTGCCTCATTACACTAACATGACATGCAGAAATGAAGACGAAGCCATACTTCCCGGAGGAATGGATAAATATCCGATTGGTACCAAATGCACTTTTAATTGCTTCAGGGGCTTCAAAAACATCAGAGGCTCAAACAAAATGAAGTGCCAGAAAGACGGAAGCTGGAAAGGAACTTTACCAGAATGCAAATGTAAGTATGAACCAATTTAATCTAAATCTCGAACAACAGAGTTCAAAAACTTAATAAAAATTATATTTCTTATTTCGTTCATAAACGTGTTAAAAAAATTCTTTATTCTTTTAAAAAGTTCATTGGATATATAGATTTAGATTAACATCATGTGGATAAACATCTCTAAAAACATACTTTAATTTAAAAAAAGGGATTGCCCACAGACTTTAATGTATGGGAATTATTTCCCGTGCTTCATAAAGAAAAAACTATTGATAAAATATATACAGTGTTTTCGGGGGCGTAACTGGACCATAGTACATTTCAAAAGTATATAAATTTCGGTCAGTCGATGAATATTTATGGTAGGTAAAGCACTTGCAAAACAGATAGTTGTAAAAATTATAAAAATTCTTTTCAACTTTGCTGGAAAAGGATTTAAATAACAATAATGAAGGTCACAAAAGTAGTAGATAAATGGGAGTTCTGCCCAGCCGGTGCCATGTTAATTCGCCGGTGCTGTTAGATGCTTTCTCTGGGTTGAGCGGGGAAGGGGGGCGTGGTCGGACCGGATGTGGGGAGAGGATGTTCAAAGGGTTGATAAGAATTTTTTTTCCTTTTTTTCAAATAAGGGGACTTGTAATTTTTTCAGATTGTGACATATTTTTGAAATAAGGGACTTGAATTTTCAGATTTGAAATTTTTCAAATAAGGGACTTGTAATTTTTTCAGACTTTAACATTTAGTATCAAAATAAGCGACTTTGACATAATTTTAATTAAGCTATACTTTATGAATTAAACCTGAAATAAAAAATATTATTATAAAAATGAGGACCCACCAGCCGCCCGGTAGAACGTCTACCGCCTCATTTCAAATATAAATTTTTACTATGCTTTTCCACGTCACGCTAGCCTCGCATGAATGGAGACAGGGCGTAGCACAGCAGGACGCGTTGTTGTTTTTGTTTCTTTAAATAATAATTAACTATGTGGAGCAAAGAAATGAACAACATCCCCAGGAGGCCTACGAACTTTAATTTTAAGTTAAATAAGTAATTTTACAACAAATATTTTTTTTAATCAAGAATTAATTTATTTTTTAAACAAGTTTTAATTTTAAGTTAAATATTTTTCTAAATTTATTTTTAATCAAGAGTTTTAATTTTAAGTTAATAATTTTACAACAAATATTTTTTTAACCAAGTTTTAATTTTTAGTTAAATAATTTTACAACAAATATTTTTTACCAAGTTTTAATTTTACAACAAATATTTTTTACCAAGTTTTAATTTTAAGTGAAATAATTTTACAACAAATATTTTTTTTTTTACCAAGTTTTAATTTTAAGTTAAATAATTTTACAACAAATACATTTCTAAATTTTTTTTTAAACCAAGTTTTAATTTTAAGTTAATAATTAATTTTACAACAAATATTTTTTAATCAAGTGTTTTTAATTTATCAAGAAAAAAAAATTTAATCAAGAGTTTTAATTTTTTGTATATCGTATTTTTGTTAAGTAGCCGTTTAACATTAAAGTACAGTTTTCAATACAATTTAATCTACTGTTAGGCAAGTGAGAAAATTATACCATAGAAAGATTTTTACAAATAATGATATAGTCTTATATTCTATTGCGAGAAAAACCACTTTAGCCATATATCCCCCAAAACTCAAGTTTTTGTATACGAAATGCATGAATACGCGTTAGATCCCCTTAGAAAGTCTTCCTACCAAGGCACCCCTCATCCTAGGCAGATACCCCCGCGTGCAGGTTTGCCTTAAAACACAAACCAACAAAGTATTTATCTAAACATTTTTTTCTTACCCACACATTTTTGATAAATTTTAGGCAACGATTATACTAGTTTACATTTTCTATAGATCAATTAGAGGGAAAAATTGCACTTTTAGTAATCCTACAAAATATTCTTACTGTATATCCCAAGTAGTATAACTTGATTTATAGAATTTCAATACGATACGAGTTAGATTGTTTATGTGCAACACTCATTGCAGTTTGACTATGAAAGCATAATTTTATACATGCATTAATATTTTTAGAGGTATGCACTTAACCTATTTTATAGAAAGGTGAGCATAACTAGCACAAACTTTTAGACTAGATAGTACTATTGTTAGAAAGTTGAACTATTGGAAATAAAAATTGAAGATCCGTTTTAGTATACTGCATGTACATAAATATCTTTCAATACTTAGATAAAATGTCAGTTTAAATCGCAAATCATTACTTAAACTAAAAAATACAAGGTTTTTACTTACGTGAAGGGACATCTTCTAGTCTCTGGACAAAGTACCAACATCTATACGGCTAGCAAGACCGGAAAATCGAATAATGATTTAAAATACATTATCCCTAATTCCCGGTCCAACTAGCACATTTTCATTCATTCTTAATACCATCATATGCTGAAAATAGACATAATATTTTGACACTAAAAACAAAATAACACATTTGAAGATATTAAACGCTTTAAAAGTAATTTTTTTTCTTATAACAATTTACCAGATTCACAATACTATTTTATGTAGGATAAAATTAGTTAGCAATGCGAAAATTTAATCTTAATTAGAATTTACTGAAATACAGATATCATGCATGCCTTATTTTCTATTAGGAGAAAGCCCTCAAAACCCAGTTTTCGTATACAAACTGCTTAAAGTACTTCTACCGATAATGCCTATTGCTATTAATTACACTGGATTACCAACTTAAAATTTTGCAAAACACCAAAATACAGAAAAACATGCATTAACAAAAAAAATCACACTTAAAAGTACAACACATCAAAAGTGGAAAATATAATTACCACATAATTATTTTCAATTAGAATTACGGTATCAACTTATATGTAACTAAAATAATAGAAAATATTACACTTACCCTGTACTTGTACACGCGAGAGGCGAAAATAATAAAAATATTTAAATAATTCGCAAATAATACAGCACACAAATCGCACAGCATAAAAACAGCCACGTGCCGCCATTTTGCTGATAACAGAAATTGAGATAAGAAAGTGCCTTGAGACTCTACAGAGCCGGTACAATAAGAGTTGGCCAGTTTACCGATAAGATAAAACCAGGGAGGCTGTTAGGGGTATGCAATTGGGGACACGTGTTTCATTCTGCGTTCAAAAATGGGGACTTATGGATTAAGATCATGTTAGATTAAAGCCATTTCAATAAAAATCTATCCTTTTTGTAAACATGGGCATTATATCCTAAATTAAAATATCAAAGTTAAGCTGCAACGATTAATATATTTTATATAGTTTATGAAACTAATGAATCATTAAATTAATTTCTGTGAAACAATTAGCAAAGATCATTGTACTAAAGCAAATTATTTTTGTTAAGTTTTGATAAATAACAGTAATAAATTATAGGCATTGCAGATGAATGAGTATTCACGTATAAAATAGGTATTAAAATTATTGTTTAAAACAATTTTTAGAATAATAAACTAAAATTTTTATTTAATAAAGTCATAAACTAAAATTATTAATGAAAACTTGTTAATAAATTAAACATATCAAAATTTTTACACTCAGTTTTTTTTATATACTTAAATTTTACAAAGATATCCTTTTAATAATAACAGTTACATAAAACTGAATATTATTTAAGTTAACTGAATTAAGAACCTGTTAATAAATTAAACTGATTACTCTAAAAGATAGCTAATCACAACATATATCAGAAAAAATATAAGCAATTATAATACCTGAAAAATACCGGACAACACTCTTGTTGCATGCGGACAAAACATCTGTTTGCACGGCTAAAGAATTCTTAGGTATCCGTTGCAGGAGACCTTACCTACGCCCAACCTACAAACTCTACAAATTTAACGGCAACTGATTTTCTCTTATCAGGTATCACAGATCAGATAAGAGATAAGGAAGTGACATGCGCAGAAGACACGTGATAGTGACGTGTGCAAATCTGTGTTGATTGAATATCCGGTAGGTTTCTGGCAGGATGTACTATTTACATTGAGGGGCAACTCTTTGTAACAGGCTAAGACAAGTTAGATGATGCAATATCTACAGGGTTGAGGAAGGTAGAGGGCGCTTGGGTAATCACGTGATTTTTTAAAGAATCAGTATAGAGACATTTTAGTTAGATAAAGTGGCCAGGTGTGTGTTGTGAGACTCTCTTTGCACTGTGTGCGCCTATACTTAAGACGTGTGTTTTAATTGATTTTTCGCCGAGTTTCAAAAATGTCTTTGCTTGAATCGATCGAAAATAACTTTAACATTGAATACACTCCCGAGTTTTATACTCAAAGTGATGCGGATGTGTTGCTGCAAGAAATAATACAATTGCCTTTAGATGTAAAGCCTTTGCAAAGTATTGAAAAGAAAATTTCCCCCGAGTTTTATACTGAAAGTGATGTTGATGTGCTACAGCAAGAATTGTTTCAATTACCCCTGCAAAGTAGTGAAAAGAAAATTTCCTCGACCCGTAAAGTAATTACTTTTGCTGATGAAGGAATCAATTACAGTTTACCTGGAGCAACACTCTATGTTTACTCTTGGATACCCATTTTGCAAAAAATACGTGAAGATCTACAGAAAGTGACAAATTATGAATTTAATATGGTGCAAGTGAACTTTGGCTCTGAAGAACAACCTAAAATTGAAGACGGCAACTACGAAGATTTTAATCTAGACCTATCATCAGGTGTATGCATTCTAAGTTTTGGATCTAAACGAACTTTGGATTTTAAACCAGCGAACTGTGAAACCGCTACCATTAAATTAGAACATGGCTCAATGTGTAAGATATATCCCCCAACCAACAAACTTTTAACGCATGGTATTCCTTCTGAACCTTATGTGACAGACCCGCACATTAACCTAACATTTGCCAAAATGTACATTTATGAGCCTTCCCCGAAAAGGGCAAAGTTGGACGATTGGACGGATCATCTTTACCATAGCTTATATGCTTCTGTAAATAGTACATGGCACTTGGAAAGACTTATCTACGTTTCACTTCACGATGAAAGAACTGACTTGAAGATCCATATTAGACAATTTATTCAGAATGCCCAATTAGACTACATACCAACCGGTCAGGGAGTCGTGATGAACCCTTCCACATGGATCGAATTTATTGTAAAACTATTAGATTTTAATATAGGGCATAGCAATAGCTCTTTTATTTGTAATAATCAATTATCTGTATTTAATGATGATGGAAAATGCATCTTACAACAAATTTACAAAACCGCAGATTCATTCACGTTAAATCCAATTTCCTTAACACTTTTAAATGATCAAGTAAAAAAACTTTGCGAAATGAGAAATGAAATATTGGAATGCATTTTAAAAACGCTATATACGACGACCCTGCCTCATTTAATTTTAAAATTAAAGCCGCAAAAATGTAACCGCGAACCCCATTGTAATTACGATGAGGCTAAGCAACAATTAATGGATATAGTACATCAGGAAATTTTTAAAAACATAGGCCGGGTTCAAGATCATCCTTCGCATAGGATACATGCTTGCTCGAATAGATCACATGTTGATGAGCGAGAGGGTCTTATAAGTAGTAAAGCATGGTTTACGGTTGACATGCCGTATATTGCAAGAGAGATATGCGAGAACAAATGCACTTGTCATTATGACGGAGAATTTTTTTCAAACATTTTCATTGAAGACTATATGAAGTATCTTCAAAATGTGCTATTTAATACATTTTTTCAACCGTTTTCAGATTTTGCGAATTCCAAGGATGACAAAACATGTGTAATTATGTGATGTTATGGTGTATAACTAGTATTGCGATTGTAAAAAATATATTAAAACCATTGTGATTATGTAGAAAAAGTTTGCTTGCTTCTACAACAGTAAGATTTTACTGACTTGTGCATGCTTAGTTATAGAATACTCATTGAAAAGTTATTATTTTCTTAATTGTGTAAATAGTTTTTGTAATTTAAAATATATTTTTGTAAATAAATAAGTTTAAATATGAAAACTTTTCTGTGTTTTCTTTATGTGTATGTGTGTGTTGATTACTTGCAAAATAAAAATCTATAAAATTTTACTGAAGCAAAAAGTGGTAAAGTTAACATACTTGGTCAAGATTTAAGGTTCTCGTGTTGTGTTTATACTTATCTGTTATACACTACAAGGTAAAAAGTTACAAATTTAACAAAATTTATTGAAGCATGTACTATGGAAACATTAATCTACTACATAGAAATAAAATGTTCTGATTAAAATCATAAACTTAAGTGTAATAGGTAAATTGGGTTACATGAGAATTCACAAAGTATGAATTTTTTATAAAATGAACTTGGCTAAAAAAGTAAGTTTCCATAATTTTATAACTTAATCGATTTTACAGGTTTTTCAAAAATAAAGTTAAGTGAGATAAAGAAACTTAGTATTTTTAAATAAAGATTTTTTGAGGTATTCTTTAATGTAAAGATCTTACCACATTTTACTTGAAGTAACAGAATATTTTAAATCAGACACTATGTTTTTAAAACATCAGAGTATTAACTTAGCATATTTTTATAATTTTTATTAAGTAATGGGCTTGAATATTTTTATAAGAAATATCAACTAAGTGCACATATTACACAATTTACTGATTAAGATGGTTATGCTTACAAATTTTAAATAAATATGCTCTTACTTTTATACATGTTACTTGTTCAAACTAAGTGTACTTTTGATTTGTATACGTTTATGAGTTCTCATAAGTTATGAAATTATTTCTCGAAAGGAACTTAGCTATTAGAACTTTGTAAATTTGGTAGAAGTAGTATGCTTAACATGTTTTTGATGAAATGGATTTAAATTTGATATAGAAATAATCAGTTATTTTAGCATAGATGTATAAACTTATCTTTATGTAAACCATAACTAATTAAAAGTAATACAATTTATGTCTATACAAAGTGAGGGACTTAAACTATTTTTCAGAATTATCAAGTAAAGGATTTTACAAAATACTTAGTAAACTGCATTAATAGATTGTAAGTTGTAATTTTTTTTCTTTTAGAAGTTTTGCACATTGGTATATTTTATGTTCTGATAAGTCGTTGAATATGTTCTTTAAATAAACTAACAGATCTGTACTTTGAAAATTTTATTGAAGTGTTGAACTTTAAAAAGACAATTCCACATATCTAGCACTTCAGAAAAAATGTATCAAGTTCGTAACATTCGAAAAATATCAAAGTTCAACACTTCAATAAAATTTTCAAAGTACAGATCTGTTAGTTTATTTAAAGAAACATATTCAACGACTTATCAGAACATAAAATATACCAATGTGCAAAACTTCTAAAGAAAAAAAATTACAACTTACAATCTATTAATGCAGTTTACTAAGTATTTTGTAAAATCCTTTACTTGATAATTCTGAAAAATAGTCTAAGTCCCTCACTTTGTATAGGCATAAATTATATTACTTTTAATTAGTTAAGATTTACATAAAGATAAGTTTATACATCTATGCTAAAATAACTGATTATTTCTATACCAAATTTAAATCATTTTATAAAAACATGTTAAGCATACTACTTCTACAAAATGTACAAAGTTCTAATAGCTAAGTTCCTTTCGAGAAATAATTTCATAACTTATGAGAACTCATAAACGTATGCAAATCAAAAGTATACTTAGTTTGAACAAGTAACAGCATATTTATTTAAAATTTGTAAGCATAACCATCTTAATCAGTAAAATGTGTAACATGTGCACTTAGTTGATATTTCTTATAAAAATATTCAAGCCCATTACTTAATAAAAATATGCTAAGTTAATTCTCTGATGTTTTAAAAACATAGTGTTTGATTTAAAATATTCTGTTACTTCAAGTAAAATGTGGTAAGATCTTTACATTAAAGAATACCTCAAAAAATCTTTATTTAAAAATACTAAGTTTCTTTATCTCACTTAACTTTATTTTGAAAAACATGTAAAATCGATTAAGTTATAAAATTATGCAGACAAACTTTTTTAGCTAAGTTCATTTTATAAAAAATTAGTACTTTGGGAATTCTCATGTAACACAATTTACCTATCACACTTAAATTTATGATTTTAATCAAAACATTTTATTTCTATGTGGTAGATTAATGTTTCCATAGTACATGCTTCAATAAATTTTGTTAAATTTCTAACTTTCTACCTTGTAGTGTATAAAAGATAAGTATAAAACGAGAACCTTAAATCGTGACCAAGTATGCTACCTTTACCACTTTTTGCTGCAGTAAAATTTTATAGATTTTTATTTTGCAAGTAATCAACACACATGTACACATAAAGAAAACACAGAAAAGTTTTCGTATTTAAACTTATTTATTTACAAAAATATATTTTAAATTACACAATCTATTTACACAATTAAGAAAATAATAACTTTTCAATGAGTATTCTATAACTAAGCATGCACAAGTGAGTAAAATCCTACTGTTGTAGAAGCAAGCATACCTTTTCTTCATAATCACAATGGTTTTAATATATTTTTTACAATCGCAATACTAGTTATACATCACATAATTACACATGTTTTGCCATCCTTGAAATTAGTAAAATCTGAAAACGGTTGAAAAAATGTATTAAATAGCACATTTTGAAGATACTTCATGTAGTCTTCAATGAAAATGTTTGAAAAAAATTCTCCGTCATAATGACAAGTACATTTGTTCTCGCATATCTCTCTTGCAATATACGACATGTCGACCTTAAACCATGCTTTACTACTTATAAGACCCTCTCTCTCATCAACATGTGTTCTATTCGAGCAAGCATGTATCCTTTGCGAAGGATGATCCTGAACCCGGCGTATGTTTTTAAAAATTTCCTGATGTACTATATCCATTAATTGTTGTTTCGCCTCATCATAATTACAATGGGGTTCACAGTTACATTTTCGCGGCTTTAATTTTAAAATTAAATGAGGTAGGGTCGTCGTATATAGCGTTTTTAAAATGCATTCCAATATTTCATTTCTCATTTCGCAAAGTTTTAATACTTGATCATTTAAAAGTGTTAAGGAAATTGGATTTAACGTAAATGAATCTCCGGTTTTGTAAATTTGTTGTAAGATGCATTTTCCATCATCATTAAATACAGATAATTGATTATTACAAATAAAAGAGCTATTGCTATGACCTATATTAAAATCTAATAGTTTTACAATAAATTCGATCCATGTGGAAGGGTTCATCACGACTCCCTGACCGGTTGGTATATAGTCTAATTGGGCATTCTGAATAAATTGTCTAATATGGATCTTCAAGTCAGTTCTTTCATCGTGAAGTGAAACGTAGATAAGTCTTTCCAAGTGCCATGTACTATTTACAGAAGCATATAAGCTATGGTAAAGATGATCCGTCCAATCGTCCAACTTTGCCCTTTTCGGGGAAGGCTCATAAATGTACATTTTGGCAAATGTTAGGTTAATGTGCGGGTCTGTCACATAAGGTTCAGAAGGAATACCATGCGTTAAAAGTTTGTTGGTTGGGGGATATATCTTACACATTGAGCCATGTTCTAATTTAATGGTAGCGGTTTCACAGTTCGCTGGTTTAAAATCCAAAGTTCGTTTAGATCCAAAACTTAGAATGCATACACCTGATGATAGGTCTAGATTAAAATCTTCGTAGTTGCCGTCTTCAATTTTAGGTTGTTCTTCTGAGCCAAAGTTCACTTGCACCATATTAAATTCATAATTTGTCACTTTCTGTAGATCTTCACGTATTTTTTGCAAAATGGGTATCCAAGAGTAAACAGAGACTGTTGCTCCAGGTAAACTGTAATTGATTCCTTCATCAGCAAAAGTAATTACTTTACGGGTCGAGGAAATTTTCTTTTCACTACTTTGCAGGGGTAATTGAAACAATTCTTGCTGTAGCACGTCAACATCACTTTCAGTATAAAACTCGGGGGAAATTTTCTTTTCAATACTTTGCAGAGGCTTTACATCTAAAGGCAATTGTATTATTTCTTGCAGCAACACATCGGCATCACTTTGAGTATAAAACTCGGGAGTGTATTCAATGTTAAAGTTATTTTCGATCGATTCAAGCAAAGACATTTTTGAAACTCGGCGAAAAATCAATTAAAACACACGTCTTAAGTATAGGCGCACACAGTGTAAAGAGAGTCTCGCAACACACACACCTGGCCACTTTATCTAACTAAAATGTCTCTATACTGATTCTTTAAAAAATCACGTGATTACCCAAGCGCCCTCTACCTTAAAACTTTCTCAACCCAGTAGATATTGCATCATCTAACTTGTCTTAGCCTGTTACAAAGAGTTGCCCCTAATTGCAAATAGTACATCCTGCCAGAAACCTGTCGGATATTCAATCAACACAGATTTGCACACGTCACTATCACGTGTCTTCTGCGCATGTCACTTCCTTATCTCTTATCTGATCTGTGATACCTGATAAGAGAAAATCAGTTGCCGTTAAATTTGTAGAGTTTGTAGGTTGGGCGTAGGTAAGTTCTCCTGCAACGGATACCTAAGAATTCTTTAGCCGTGCAAACAGATGTTTTGTCCGCATGCAACAAGAGTGTTGTCCGGTATTTTTCAGGTATTATAATTGCTTATATTTTTTCTGATATATGTTGTGATTAGCTATCTTTTAGAGTAATCAGTTTAGTTTATTAACAGGTTTTCATTAATAATTTCAGTTTATGACTTTATTAAAAAAATTTTAGTTTATTATTGTAAAAATTGTTTTAGTTTATGAATTTATTAAATAAAAATTTTAGTTTATTATTGTAAAAAATTGTTTTAAACAATAAGTTTAGTTTATGCATTTATTAAAAGGATGTCTATGTAAAATTTAAGTCTATAAAAAAAATTGAGTGTAAAAATTTTGATATGTTTAATTTATTAACAAGTTTTCATTAATAATTTTAGTTTATGATTTTATTAAATAAAAATTTTAGTTTATTATTCTAAAAATTGTTTTAAACAATAATTTTAATACCTATTTTATACGTGAATACTCATTCATCTGCAATGCCTATAATTTATTACTGTTATTTATCAAAACTTAACAAAAATAATTTGCGTTAGTATAATGATCTTTACTAATTGTTTCACAGAAATTAATTTAATGATTCATTATTTTCATAAACTATATAAAATATATTAATCGTTGTAGCTTAACTTTGATATTTTAATTTAGGATATAATGCCCATGTTTACAAAAAGGATAGATTTTTATTGAAATGGCTTTAATCTAACATGATCTTAATCCATAAGTCCCCATTTTTGAACGCAGAATGAAACACGTGTCCCCACAATTCGGTATTCCCCTAGCACCCTCCCTGGTTTTATCTTATCGGTAAACTGGCCAACTCTTATTGTACCGGCTCTGTAGAGCCTCAAGGCACTTTCTTATCTCTCTCAATTTCTTATCAGCTGTACTAGGGATATGCACGTGGATTTTACTTCAATCATTCTTTTGTTAATTATGTGAGTATTTTCACCTCTCGCGTGTACAAGTACAGGGTAAGTGTAATATTTTCTATTATTTTAGTTACATATAAGTTGATACCGTAATTCTAATTGAAAATAATTATGTGGTAATTATATTTTCCACTTTTGATGTGTTGTACTTTTAAGTGTGATTTTTTTGTTAATGTATGTTTTTCTGTATTTTGGTGTTTTGCAAAATTTTAAGTGGGTAATCCAGTGTAATTAATAGCAATAGGCATTATCGGTAGAAGTACTTTAAGCAGTTTGTATACGAAAACTGGGTTTTGAGGGCTTTCTCCTAATAGAAAATAAGGCATGCATGATATCTGTATTTCAGTAAATTCTAATTAAGATTAAATTTTCGATTGCTAACTAATTTTATCCCACATAAAATAGTATTGTGAATCTGGTAAATTGTTATAAGAAAAAAAATTACTTTTAAAGCGTTTAATATCTTCAAATGTGTTATTTTGTTTTTAGTGTCAAAATATTATGTCTATTTTCAGCATATGATGGTATTAAGAATGAATGAAAATGTGCTAGTTGGACCGGGAATTAGGGATAATGTATTTTAAATCATTATTCGATTTTCCGGTCTTGCTAGCCGTATAGATGTTGGTACTTTGTCCAGAGACTAGAAGATTTAGCACGATCTCCCTTCACGTAAGTAAAAACCTTGTATTTTTTATTTTAAGTAATGATTTGCGATTTAAACTGACATTTTATCTAAGTTTTGAAAGATATTTATGTACATGCAGTATACTAAAACGGATCTTCAATTTTTATTTCCAATAGTTCAACTTTCTAACAATAGTACTATCTAGTCTAAAAGTTTGTGCTAGTTATGCTCACCTTTCTATAAAATAGGTTAAGTGCATACCTCTAAAAATATTAATGCATGTATAAAATTATGCTTTCATAGTCAAACTGAACATAACAATCTAACACACATTTGCACATAAACAATCGAACTCGTATCGTATTGAAATTCTATAAATCAAGTTACTCTACTTGTGATATACAGTAAGAATATTTTGTAGGATTACTAAAAGTGCAATTTTTCCCTCTAATTGATCTATAGAAAATATAAACTAGTATAATCGTTGCCTAAAATTTATCAAAAATGTGTGGGTAAGAAAAAAATGTTTAGATAAATACTTTGTTTGTTTGTGCTTTAAGGCAAACCTGCACGCGGGGGTATCTGCCTAGGATGAGGGGTGCCTTGGTAGGAAGACTTTCTAAGGGGATCTAACGCGTATTCATGCATTTCGTATACAAAAACTTGAGTTTTGGGGGATATATGGCTAAAGTGGTTTTCTCGCAATAGAATATAAGACTATATCATTATTTGTAAAAATCTTTCTATGGTATAATTTTCTCACTTGCCTAACAGTAGATTAAATTTGTAGAAAACTGTACTTTAATGTTAAACGACTACTTAACAAAAATAGGATATACAAAAATTAGCTAAAAATTAAAACTCTTGATTAAATTTTTTTTTCTTGATAAATTAAAAACACTTGATTAAAAAATATTTGTTGTAAAATTAATTATTAACTTAAAATTAAAACTTGGTTTAAAAAAATAAATTTAGAAATGTATTTGTTGTAAAATTATTTAACTTAAAATTAAAACTTGGTAAAAAAAAAATATTTATATGTCACAATCTGAAAAAAATTACAAGTACCCTTATCTGAAAAAAAGGAAAAAAATTCTTATCAACCCTTTCCAACTTCCTCTCTCAACATCCGGTCCGACCACGCCCCCCTTCCCCGCTCAACCTCGGGAACGCATCCGAACGGATCCGCAGAATTAACATGGGATCCGGCTGAGCAGAACTCTCGTTTATCTACTACTGAAATTATATTACTTAGTGACTCTCTAACCTGTAATATTTTAACAATACATAAAAATTATAATTTCGCTTTCTTTACTTTGGCAACATACTACATCCATTCTGTGTACTCCTACAATGCTGACGAAAGTTCTTGCTTTTAGAAATTTGCATTCAGTACTAACCCGTCAACGACGGGTACTTCAGCTAGTTTTAAATATTTTTGGTATTATTGATGATTTTTACCAGATATTTATAGCAAAATTTACTGTTAATCAACTATTATAGCAAGAATGAACCCCTTCCATAAGGAAGCTATAGCTTGTAATTCTTTGTAAAAAAAAAAAAAAAAAAAAAAAATCTTATCAACATTGTTGTAAGTTAAAGGGTTACTTCAAAACATGATTTTCCCCGCGATTTATTTAGGAACTGGGCCATTGGAACAAGTGATATAGGTATAAAAAATTCGGTTTGGTACTATTCGGCTCGGCCGTTTCGTCGCGACCGTTATTCTGCGCGAAACTCATTTTTACTTTAAATAATGTACAAAAATAAAGATTGTCTTTATTATAAAGTATTTTTTAAAAACTATTTTAATTCCGTATAATACAATATAATCAGTGCTGGCCCCTTTGCGAGACCCAAAAAAAATCAGTGGTCCGACCATCGCTTCAGGGTGACCCCTCGAAAATATGCTAACGCGGACCCCTTTGCGAGACCCAAAAAAACATCAGTGGGTCCGGCCATCGCTTCAAGGGGCCCTCTCGTAAATATGCTAACGCTGGCCCCTTTGCGAGACCTAAAAAAGCATCAGTGGGTCGGGCTAACGCTTCAGAGGGCCCCCTCGAAAATATGCTAACGCTGGCCGCTTTGCGAGACCAAAAAATTCAGTGGGTCCGACCATCGCTTCAGTGGGACCCCTCGAAAATATGCTAACGCTGACCCCTTTGCGAGGCACAAAAAAAATCAGTGGGTCCGGCCATTGCTTCAGGATGCCCTCTCGTAAATATGCTAACGCTGGCCCCTTTGCGAGATTTAAAAAAAAAAAAAAAAAACATCAGTGGGGCCGGCCATCGCCTCAGGGGACTCCTCGAAAATATGCTAACGCTGGCCCCTTTGCGAGACCCCAAAAAAAAACATCAATGGGTCCGGCCATCGCTTCAGGGGGCCCCCTCGAAAATATGCTAACGCTGGCCCCTTTACGAGAGAAGCTGAAGCACTTTAAATTATGCAAATTTCTATTCATCACAATTTTTTTTTTGTTTTTTTTCATGCATGAGAAACATAGATTTTCACCGAGAAGGCCACGTCAAAATGAGTTTCGCACCGAATCGTCCCATCCTGTAAAAAATTCGGGAAGAATTCAGGCATAACAAAAAACTGAAAAGCAAAGTGCCATGTTTGACGATTTTCAGCGGCATTAAATGATTTAACTTCCTCAATCGCATCAATGGACAATGCTATTCTTAAAAACAATTGAATAATCTTAAATCGCCATTTTTAATTAAAATACTGTCTGCATGAGAAAACAGACTGCGAGTGGATTGTTTTAGGTAAAAAATTAAGGATTGTTTAACAAACAAACAACAAAAAAAATCTAGTAAAGTTTCTCGAAAGAAGAAAGTGGTTTGCTAAGTTTAGCGATTTGAGAAAGTAAATTGTAGAGATTGTTGATAAAGCAGGGGAAAAAAAAAAAAAAAGGCAAGTTATCCTATGTTAATAAATACCATGGTAGTTCCAACAGACGAGACTACCTTAACTTTTTTCTTTTTTTAACGTACGGTTATGTTCCTCCAGACAGGTCCTATGTAAAGAATTATTTTTTCAACATTGTTGTAAGTTACATTACTCCGTTAGAAAATTATGAAGATTCCTTTTACAGAAGTCAACAACGTGACATCATAAATTAAAAATTGCAAGATTCATAAACTCTGCCGCAAAATAAATTCACAATTTCTAAATAGCTTTTCGAGATGGCACAGTTTGAAACTTTTCAAGAGATTAAAATAAACAAACTATTTTCTTCTGCTGAAAAATGAAGGATTTAAATTGAGCACTTTAGATTCCAAATGAATTGCTTTTATTTTAAGACATGAGCACGATCCTTTAATTGTTTTAGATATGGCAACATGATATCATGAATTTTAAAAATAGAAGTTTTGTTAAGATATGGGTTGAAGGGCAATATACTGTGTTAATAAATATTTTGAAAATATTAAATTAATTCTAAGGCCATGGTAAGATGGCGCTTAATGTGATCACCTCAGGACTATGGATTTTTGATAACAATAAGTGAATGAAGAAAAACTTAATGATATAGCCGGGTGTTATTCGGATAATGAATTGCTTATGATAAAAAGAAATATTTTACTACAATAAACTGCAATAGAGGCAAAAACATTTATTGAAAGAATCCGGCATTTTTTCCTGTACACAATTCTTCATTAAAAGTTCATTAATAAACTATGCATACTCACGGCTGTCCCAAGGAGGGGTGCGAATGTAGAAGATCGCCTAAGGCTCTGTGCTTAAAGAGGCCCTGCTTCTGGGTCATTTTTTTGTCCAGGAGCAGGGCAACCATCTACCGAGCTTGATAGATGGTTGCGATATATCCCCAAAAAAGCCAAGACTAATATGTACTAGCAGTGCTAGTAGTAACTTACATAAGGCATGATAGAAAAGATAACCCGCTATTGCGCTTTGCCTGGAGTTCCGTATGCCCCAAGGGACGGCCTTCGCATACTCATTGTATCTGTAAAAGTTGTATCATGGTGTAACACCTCGTCACAAAATTATCGAGTATCATTTGAATAGCTTTTTCCCTCCGAGATTCTAACATACATAGACATTAGACAAACAATAACCTTTTTTTTTTTTTTTTTTTAAGTTATGCTTTCAAATAGCTTCTTAACAAAACCAGTTTTACATTTTTCGGGAATTGGTGTGAGAAAAGTCATAACATTAACCAAAAAGTTGATCGCATAAAGGGTTCGATTTTGTATGGAATAGAACACAGGCAGTCAGTGTCGGCTGATTTCAATAACAATAACCGTGATCACATCAAACGGCATCTACTGTATTTGCAGATCCCGTCAAGAAATTACAGCAAATTT
Organism: Cheiracanthium punctorium; assembly: GCA_038373885.1. Classification (NCBI taxonomy): domain Eukaryota; kingdom Metazoa; phylum Arthropoda; class Arachnida; order Araneae; family Cheiracanthiidae; genus Cheiracanthium; species Cheiracanthium punctorium. The sequence continues at coordinate 252,713 of JAWZYV010012048.1, forward strand.
CCATTTAAAAACTCTACTAAAAAGGGGGAGAATAATCCATACTTGTTTTTACAAGACCAGATTTAGAATTATATTGTTTGCAACTTACTACATTTATTTACTTATTATCATGATTTCATTAAAAGAATTCAGTTATATCACATGGTGCATACAAAAAAAAAGGAGAATCTCTTAATGTTTGGTATACTCTACCAAAATACAATTCCTTGTTAGCAAAGACAGGACTTAAAAGTGGCATACATTTTTCGGGCTCTGTAAAACTATAAAATGCATCTATGAAATGACAAATGTATAAAAAGATCATATTCAACATGTGACTACAGTCACCATCTTCAATATGATCTTGTCCTTTTAAATCTGACAAGGCAGTGACATTTTATAATTAAACATTTTTTTTTTAAAGCTCTATTTTCTTATGTCATAGTTTTTAATAAGTCATATAATCATTTTTCTTAAATATCCAAACTGTATTTAAAATTCTTTCCTGCATTGAGTTTATAAACTATAAAAAAATAAATCTATATGATAGATTGAAGAATTTTTTCAAGCTTTTCTTGAATAAACTATACAATCAGTTTATTCTAAAATAAAATGAAGCTACCTATGAATGAGGACCCAACATAGACAAGGCTGTATTAATTTCCGATGCAAAATTTGTGCTGATTCATGTCTTCGCAAACCAACCGTCAGGAACTGAGGTATTTTAGCTTTTATCACACAGGTTAGACTTTTGCAAAATAGATGCATATTTTACAGTGCATTTCTGAAGGAAGATATATCCATTCTCCATCCACAATCTTCAACAACATTTCTCAAGATTCTGGACTTATGCAGCAATATTAAGGAGGCCCTTTAATATTGCTGCATAAAACCCTTTTGGAGATCAAAAGGGTACACTCAACAATAGCCAACAGTAGGTGACACATTCTAAAAATAGTTTGGGAATTGGTGACGATTTCAATTCAAAGGATACATTTATAATGCAGACAACAGTGTATGTGAGAAACAAAATAAACACAAGCAATTTTCTCAGTTTCTTTATTACATATACTTTACTGTGCAATCAATACATGAAAAAAGTCAATCTGAATTAGAACAAAGTCTAATTTTTCAAAATCAAGAAAATTCTGCATCTAGCAGTACTTGTATTATATTTAAAAGCATAACAATCCTTCAATCAAAAGAAAGAATCTAAACACACCTGATGGTATAAATGTGTATACCTATGCAAAAATATAAATTTTAACTGCATGTTAATGCATTTCAAGGATCAAAAGACTATTAATTTCAGAAATGTTTTTATGGCACATTCAGCAAAAATACTATAAAAATGTACAACTGAAAAGTACCATTTATTATAAATGTAGTTTTCACAGGAACACTTTCAAGTTAAAAATATTTACAAGCTAAGTGTAAGATCTGCAAATTAATTTACACTCACTGAGAGGAAGTTACATAGAGTCTAAAAAAATACTTCAAATGGATTGAGTATTCAAGTGTGAAAAATATAACAACTAGTTTATAACACTCATAAAATATTCAGTGTAAAACATGCCCTCTGCAGTAGAAATAAACAAAACTAATCAAACAATAAAATATAATTTATAAACTAATAAAGTTCTAGGGCACTGAGATGTCTCAGAGAAACTAACAATTTCTAACTTTAACAGCTATAATTTTTTTATGAAGTATTCAAGACTCTTTGTAAAAGAAAAAAAATAATAATAATAATAATTAATTACACAACATTACTGTGTGCATGCAAGATTTATTTTATTTTTATTTATTTAACATTTCTTACTACTTTGGCACATTATACTATTTAGCATACTTTTTGTACACAACTGAAAATTATATTTTAAAAGCTCAAATAAAAGCTGTGTTACATAATATAAAGAATTTAGCCATTACCACAATTTTAAAATGTCAAATAATCTAAAAATTATTCGTTCTTGCTCTAAAGTTACTCACAAAAGATTGATAAATTTTCAATTTAAACACTAACATGTTCACATAAATATGGATATTTAACAAAAAAAAAAAAATTTAAGTTAAATAATTTTACTCAAATACAGAAGTTCTAATACTGTGCTAAGCATAAATGGAAGGGGAGGAAAAATGATTCATAATGATTTTTGATGGCAATAATATTTTGGCCAAAATATTTCATTTTGCAGTAGGTTTTGATGATCTTCAGAAATTGATTCTGCTATCACAAGTAAAAAAAAAAAAAAAAAAAAGATGCAAAAGGAGGGTGGAGGGAGTCATGTAACTACTTTTAACTTAATGCATATACTATAAACATTTTAAATTATTATGAACATATACTATATACATTTTAAATTATTATAAGAATTTAAAATTTTATGAAGCATATACTATATTGCCAATGGGTTTTGAACAAAATAGGAAAATTTGTTCGAAAACCATTTTCAATAGAATTTGCTTATCTATTGAATAGAAGGATATGATTTAAAGTAAAAACTGACACTGGAGGGTAGTACATGCCCAGTACATGCTACAGAATTTGTTTCCTTTTTGAGTTACATGTTCTTATTAATGCAAGAAAATGTACATAAGTAGTATGTTTTTATAATCAAAATAATTAAATCTGTATAAATCACTAACTGATAAAAAAAAATATTTCTTCCATATTTTACATCTCAGTTCCCTTACATTTATTTATACCGATCACATAAAAAATAAAAAAGTTAGAAATGGAAAGTACAAAACAATGAAAAAAAAAAAATATCACAATGACTTTAAAGTATCACAGGAAAGAACTAAAGCAAAAGATAAGGAAACTGATGTTACATTACTTTATTAACACTGCAACTGGTACGAACATCAAAAGCTCAATTTTCTCCCATAAATTTTGACATATTTTTTAAGCATTGCTAAGCAAAATAACATACATTACAGCAGAATTAAGTTTTAAGCACATGTTCAAGCATTAAAAAATAATTTTGTGACTAGAGTATGAAATGTTAAACAGTCATGTATAAAATGTTTTCTCTGATGACTTGCAAACAAAAACAGCAGAAAACCTATTCAACAATACAGAATAAACTTTAAAACTCTTTTACAAATATATAATATAACAGTAAAAACGTTAAAAGTGCAAGTAATTTAGTTGTCAGAAGCATATATTAAACTAAACTTGTTATGCCTCAAATTTTCACACACAAAGTATTTGTTGCTAATTATATTTCTTTCAGGGAAAAGAAAAACTAAAAGCAAAATAACAAAAACAGCAGCCTTGTAACAGGAAAAAGCACATATTTTGAATACAGTATTTATCTTAAAACAGCAAACTGGATGTTGTTTATACAAAAAAAAAAAAAAAAGTTTAAACAGTACACAAAAGTAGCTTAACCCCTTCGCGATGGATGTGTCATATATGCACACTTCGCAAAGCATCCCTTCTTTGGCGGGTGTGTCACATACTCATCAGCCACAAATGCTGTATCTCGGCCAGGTGCATCATTTCTGAATCAGTGTTTAAATTGATCTTGTGGATGAGTGGACCACATATGAATTTTTAGATGGAAAATTCTATTAGTATCTTCTTTTGCCACAAGATGTATGTGTCTCTTACAATGAAATTTACCAAAAGTGACATATGTTGACCTATGTTCTTGAGTAATATTTTTTACTTTCAAGGTTTAGTTTAAGAAAAAGAGCGGAATTGGTGAATGATGAGTAATGTAAATAAGGATTTGGCTCTTTCACTAGACACTTTAATATAAACAAATGCACGTGTTCTCCCTGCTTCAGAATGCTTTTTTTAAAGTGGTTCTCTTTCCTTTCGTAATACAGCAGGCGCATGTTCTACCATTTTAGAAATTTTATTTCTTTCATGAAGATAGATATTTTTTATCATATAGGTAGGGTGATACAATTTACAATTTCTGCCATTTTGATGCAGCTGGTTAATTTTTAAGAGTCAAATAAAAACAGAACTACAGAAATACAGTATCCTATTTTAATTTTCTTTTCTTGAAGCAATAATTTATGTTTTCATTGCAACAGTCATAATGCATTTAGTATTTTATATTGTATTTAGCATTTAGTATTTAATATTTGATTTTCAGTTTTCAAAGCATCCTTAAAAATTGAGGACATGTGGTCACCATACATACAGGAAAAATGCTTTGCATAAAATGGCTAAAAGAAAATGGTATTTAATTACACAAATTTCTAGAATATAGTAATCAATATTTTTCTGACGCTGGGGCTGAGAGTGATAATTTATTTTCAGAATTGGAAACTGATTGTAGCAATTCTAATACTGAGATATTATCCTATACAGAAATCGCAACATGCGTTCATTCTACTTCTCCTTTTTAAAGTATTGCTTCGTTTCATTCATTTTCGTGGTGGTATTTCATGAGATTTTTAATAATTTTTATTTTTATAATGTGTTGTGTCAAATGAAACATGATTATTTGTTTTTTTTTTCATATAAATTTATTTGAGGTAAATCAAAAATTATATTTCTTTAGAATTCTCTACTATTACATAAAATTTTTTAAAAATCTCAATAAATTTTAATTCTAACAACTGCATGAGTGTTCCTCTCATAATGTGTAAAAAAATGGAACAATTGGACACTAACTAATGTGAAATTTTCTCAAAGTTAGGCTTAGCAGTGCAGATTGCCAGTCCCTACAAGACAGTGCATCCTGTAATGTGAAGTATACGAAAGACAGTACAACCTCTTAGCGCATCCCAGAGACGGGTTGGTGACTCAGGTACCTGTCGCAAATGGGTTAAGAAACTGTCTTGTTACATTTAGCACAGTTATTATAATTACAATTACAGAAGCTTAAGTATACTAAATAATGCTACTATGATATAGAATCATTTATATAAAAAAAGTGGAGATGAAATTTTTTTTCATATTTACAAACACAAAATTATTTACAAATTATATACATGATTTTAGTAATTTATTATCATTATTTATTTATCCATTTTGGGGTGGGGATGTATCTTCAATGCATATGTATATCAAATACATTACACATAAAATTCCAGAATTAATACAACTTTTACAGATGGTTTAAATTTTGAATATTTCAAAGATATCCTTCAAATATTACAGAGGTAGAAGATTTTTGTTTTAATTTAAAAATATAAATTGTTTTTATGATACTTCAAAAATTGAATATTTATGCTGTTAACAAATGCTTATGGGCACTTACATATTATTCAATAGACCATTTTTGTCATTATAAATATTTTCCAGTGAACCGTGTAAACTAGTGCCAATAATAAAAAATATGATGCAATTTTTGATTTCTTGTTTTGCTAACCCTATTTCTCCATAGTATTAGACAGCTTTTTACTTCTTTTAATAAATTGCCATAAAGTACTGATACTGATTAAATTTGGTTGATGGAATAACATGTATGTACCATTTGAAGTTATGAACCAAAATACATGGAATAATTAACTCAGCTTTATGTTTTAAAGTTTTCTATTTCAATAGAATCACTTTACCAGAAATGCATCATAACAAATTTAAAATTTAATATGTTTCAAAGAAAAATAACTATTTTAAAATAATTTAAATGAAAATACAGTACTGTCGCAGTAATTTGAACTGGGAAAAAATCAAGAAGTCAGAATTTATAAAAAATATTGGTGGGAAGAAGATTTCATAAGGTGGGAAGAAAGACCATGACAAGCTAAAAGGATACGAATTTCTGAGAATTACAAATGCCACACAAACATTTTTATTTATTATTTCTTGTGAATTTCTCACCTCTGTTCACTACAGAAAAATGAAATATTCTATCAAGCAATGGGTCAACCGAATTGTTTTAATAATCAAGAGATCATTCATTTGTCTTGGAATTAATCAGTTTGTTCACTCTAAACAATTGTGGCAGCAAATACTTTTAATAAGCGAAGCAGTAAACAAAATTTTAAATATTTTTTTTCTATATATAAAAAAAAAATATTGCATATGTATGTATATTTACATCCAATTAGTACAATGGGTGCACATGCAACTGTACATCAAATCACAGTTACTGGGGTAGGGGGGGGGAAATTTTATAATTTCTTGTAACAATTGGTAACTCTGCAATTCTTTACATTTTATACATTTACCATCATGTGGAACAACTTTCCATGAAAATATTTGTTTGGGGAAAGAGTACATTTAAAACAAAGTTATTTAGCAACAATCAGCTACAGTGTTCCTTATATAATTAAATCAGAAATCAAGCATGCAAAATAAAATCATTAGACAAATTTGTATCGCTCATACTTTAGAAATATAAAGCAACATAACCTGCACATCATTTTTAGCACAGTAAATACTTCATGAAATATGAGCGCATGTGAAGAAATACCTATTAACAAACTAAAATTCTTTATTGACATCATGTTACCTCCAAAGATCGAAACTCTCTGACATTTTCTCAAGCTTAACCTTTTTAAGAGATCGCAATGTGTTCTTGCCCCAGTGCTTCAAGAAAAAGCCCCATTGGAGTTTTCTTCACACCAATCGCTTCAATTTTGTTCATAACTTTGTTGCGAAGATTCCTCAGACGCATTGAAGCATGTATGAAAATCACTGAAATATCAAGAAAAAACAAATTTAACTGATCAGTGCATCAACAAGGGTCTGTTTGGGTCACAAACGAGTCTCAAAAATGGACCCTTCACAAAATTTGATAAGATAAAAAGGGATTCGTCACAAAATTCAATATCAGAAATATGGACCCTTCACAAAATTCACTTTTACCAAAATGGTCTTTTCACAAAATAACTATACACTTTTCATTTGATTTTAGGATTCATTATCATTTAGCAACTAAATGTAAATAGCATTATCTAAAAACCTTTCGCTTTCCTCTACATGGCAATGTTTCCATTATGTTTTGTGAAATTGCTTTTTGTTCACAAAAAAAAAAGAGAGAGAGAGAGAATAGGAAATCATGAAAATAGAAAGAAATTTACAAAATTAGGCATAAACTCACAAAAATAGGACCCTGAGAAGAAAAAGAAAACCTCCCTGATTAATCTACTCTACATATTTAAGCATGCAGCAAAGCTCTTTTTGTATTAAAGATTATAAACAAAAATTTACAACTGTATTTCTACTAATGCTACTTAAGTAAATTGTACACCAAACATCTTGCATTGGGTTCATAATTATTCTTAAAAATGTCATCATTTTCAATTAAAAGGTATGTTAAGTGTGGCATACATACGTTAATTCTAAATTAATATTGGGGGGGAAAACAAAAACATTTTAGATGATTTTCGTCGATCATTCAAGATATGTCCAACAAAATGGAGCCATTGAATTTTAAAGCTAATATTTATCATTCCACATATATTTATTCCAAAACATTTTCCAACACCACTGTATTTTTTAAACATTTAATGCATACAAAATTTCACATTGAAAATTCAAAAACAAGACCATGAAAGTGTTTCTTTAAATCACCACCATTCAAGCATATTCTCTGCTGATCAGTCATTCGGAGATTGAATTTAGACTAAAATTAAAAACTGATAATTCAATTCTGATATATTAACAGTTTGATTTGGTGGTATTGCATTAAATTCACGTATCACCAAATTAAAATCACTTTAATTAGACTTATTTTAGGCAGCATGTTGTTTAAGATAGCAAAAAACAAAAATGCTATAAATTTTTGCAATGTAAATTAAAAATATGTGTATTTTATTTTTCTTTTCATTAGATTAAAGAGACATAAAATAATACGGTGTTTCATGATGTGTGTATGGCGTTTTATGAAGATTTGTATTTTGTTTCATTGTCAACTTTGTTACTTTCGCAAATGTACATTTTTTCCCTCTGCTGCTCTGCGCTCAAGGAAAATGTCATATGCCTCTCTATACATTCTAAATGAAATGTCTATTTGTAGTTTTAAAACAAACATATGTCTCATTAAAGGAATTAATAATTGTTCCTCATAGGATAACTAATCTAAACAATCCTCCAAACATCTTTAAAATTTAGTCTGAAAGAATGTAAATAACTCTGACACAGTAAGATAAACAAAAATAGGACTATATTCCATATCTGGTGCTGCTTGCATATTGATGTTTATGTTTACATGTTCCATCTGGTGATCGTTCTGGCATCATCGTGCACAGTGGGAGTGAAGTACCCTGCCAGTGATAGTTTTGACTGGCAACCATAAAAAAAAAATAATCTCTAAAAGTATGCATCGTTAGTTTGGGAATTTGAAATTGTTTCATGTTATGGATGAAAAGGAATGAAATATGTTATTGTATGAAAAGAAAGTGTGTGTGTGTTTGTTAGAAATATCCTGTGAATATCAAACAAAATAAAATAAAGTATGTCGATTTTATGTTATAAGCCGGCATATGTATTTGTTAGAAATGTAGTGTGAATATAAAACTAAATAAAAGAAAGCATGCTGGTTTTATGTTATAAGCTGGTGGGTGTTAGGGACATTTCTGAGCTGTTAAAAAAAATGGTAAGTGCTTTTTTTTTAAACGAATCTTTTTTGTGATGCTTAAGGTTTGTGAATTTTAAATTGATATTTGATGTTTTTATGTTTTCATTAGTTTTATTTATGTACAATTCTAATCATACTGACTTTATATGAGGTTGTACAACTAGGTTGTTTAATCCAACGATGTATTTTTGTGTTGAAAATGGGCCAGTGTTTTCCCAATTTACATTAACTGTACAACTAGGCTGCTTAATCCACTGTAGTTTTCTTTTTAGTTAAAAACCGTCCACTGTTTGCTCATTTTAAATTACCTGTTACTGTATTTGCAGACGTTTTTTAGGTTAAATATGGAAGGTGTATTTTGTTTCAATGTTTTTGTAAGTGGAATTTATTGCAATTTTAATGTGTTAAAATTCTTTACTTTGCTGATCATGCAAAATGGTTGGTGACAGTCGCTGAGGCTGAGCAACCGCCAAGCTCCAGCGACTGTCACCGTGTTTACATGGAGCACACACCGTCTTGGTCAATTTTACCAAAAAATAAACTATCTGCATACTCATAATAGCTCATGATAAAAAAATACATATAAGCAGGAATGCAGAATATGCCCTATCCGGCGATCTACGATCATTGGATATTTTGCAGAAAAATATACAACTGATTTTGATTTTAACAATGAACTACAAAATTCTCAGTTTTTATTTCCCTTCTCCATTTTTAAAGTGATTCTTTTCAACTTTTTCTATATCTATGGCAGAGTTGGGTTTTTGACATGACAGAGGTAAAAACCGTGTTTTTACTGGTAAAAACTGTCAAAAACCTACTAATTTCCTTTTTCTTGGTACAGCAAACAAATGTATGAATAAAATTTTGTTTACTATTGCAAACTTTACAAGTATAGAAGTAAAAATTTGAAATATTTCCCCAAGAAAGCTCAAAAATTATTTCCCAGACTGTTTGTGCGCTAAAGATTGAAAGCAAAATTGATATGATAAGATGGTTTTCAAGAGTTCTTCACGTTGGCTGTAAGAAAGAACACAAAAGAAACAAAGATCTTACAAAAGAATTGCAAGGCTGGATAAATTGTAACATTGCTTTTTCTCCCATAGACATCAATGAAAGTCATCTACTCAGAATTTTTAGTGGATAACATAAAATAAAATCTATAACTGTGGTAAATTCTGAAGTAATCATATTGAAGTTTTCTAATTTATATTTTTCAACATGTAATGCAATAATTTTATAATTGTATGTAATATAAGTATTATGCAATATATAATGTTACTATGATAATGCAATCTTATAATCTAATATTTTAACATTAACTATGACATTAATGTTAATGTTAAATTAGAAAGTTATTTTTTGTCAAATATCTTAAAACTTCTTTTAAACTTGATGTCTTAAATACAATTTTTAATTGAATTAAAATTAACTGAAATAAAATAAAAATGCAATGTTACCAAATCTGGGTTTTTGACATGACGGAAAATCTTGCCAACCCTGATCTATGGTAATACAGAATATATGCAAGTCTTAACATATCGCAAAATTTTGGGGAAATTTTCAGATGGACAAGGGGAAATGTTGGAAGTAAAAACATCTTTTGCACCCCACATATAAGAACATTTGTATATGTGTTTATGTAAGTTGCTTGCTCCATATTTAGTTAAAAAAGATATTTATTTTTGGTTATTATTATTTAGATATTATTATTTTAAATATTTTTATTATTAGTTTGGTATTCATCTTCAAAAAAAGTCTTCACAAAACCCGGGTATCTCTATAAAATTATCTGCAAGAGCTTTAAATATGTATCTATGCTCGGCTTGTGGGCATACATCCATGTTATATGAGTATGAACTCTGAATGTCAATTTTAAGCAGGAAAAAGTAATTTAAAGCATTAAAGAAAATATTTAAGAACACATTTTTTTTCTAACTTTCCATACATTTTTCATGAATTCATATCTATAGATCAGAAATCAAAGCATGTTGTGGAAGCAATTACAGTGGGTGCTAGAAAAACATTTGACGAAAATATCCCTACACTCAATATATTTCATCATCATCCATTAAAAAAAAAAAAAAAAACTTCATATTCAATTTTTATTAGATACCCAAATTGCACTTGATTTCATGCTCTTCTGGAAATGAGTAGAAACTTTTCGCATTCGAAAGATTTCATTTCATGTAAACAGCCCCTCTTATATCATTTGCTTCATGCAGATGATCATTTTAATGAGAAAAAAAAATTAAACGATGTTATCTGGAAAAACTGTTTAAAACAGATTGAAATAGCAACTTTCCCTTCAAAGCCTGATGACTGTGACTTCAAATATGACACCACTGTCATTTGTAGAGCCTAATTTTGTCACGCAAATGATTAACTTTTCTTACTCTCGAAAATAAAATTGAGCTGAAAATAGCCCCCCCCCCCCAAAAAAAAAATTCCTCGTATATTTTTATACATAATTATGAAAATTTTCAAGCGGGTCATACAAAACGGTGTAGATGTTATTATGTTTTTTTTATCTTCTTGAAGTAATGGCAGTAAAAGTTTTATCTTGGAGCAGGTTTCCTGGTATTGTCACAGAGTGAGTTAGGGATCAGCATAATTATATAGTAGGATAAAGAATTAATGTTTGTAATAAAAATAACAGAATCCTAGGAGTGGAGTATATGGTGGAAACAGTACATGTGAGTATGCATTTCATTTATTATTTTAAATCATTTTACAATTTGAAATTAATATCTGAAATAAAACAGCACAGTTAACATAAATGCACACAAGTAAAATAGCTGACAACATCAGTTAAAGAAATAAGGAAATACAGAAAACTTACAAACAACAGGCAACATTATTCCAAACAGGAAAACAAGAACAGAACTTAGCATGTACACCACAAAATATCCACCTAAAAATAAAGGAAAAACAAGACTTTATTATTTTCTTTACATTATCCTGTAAAAATGATGACCCAGAAAAAGAATGATAGCAAATTAAAATCACTTTCGACAATATTAATATGCAATTTCAATTGGCTTTTAAATAATCAAAGTATTCCCAAAAATAAATAAATAAAAGTATAAGAAAGGTCATTTAAATTCTTACAGAAAACAGAAGTTAAAAAAAAAAAAACATTTCTGTAAACTTCAAAAAGTAGGGATGCAACAGATACTGATTTTGCTGGATACCAGACATCAGAAGCTCCTTTGGTTTCTGGATACGGATATCCAGCACTAAACATGTATTTAGTTATTAAGTGAGTTTTTTTCTTTTCTTTATATATATATATATATATATATATATATAATGACATCCCAACAATAAATTGCAAACATGTTTCACACATCATTAATAATATAAAATATTTTTTTCCAAACATAGGTTTAATGCTCTTTTTTCTGTTTTAATAATTTAATATTAATTTACACTAAGTCAGTTTTAGTTTTAAGTTAAATTACTTTTAGAAATTGATAAATAAAAAATAAATCCCTTTTAAATGTTTGTAATGAAATTATATATGCTTTCTTAGTTTTATACAGGTATGAAACAAAATTTTTCAGGTTATGCATTAAATTTCTTTAATCAAAAATAATATGTATATATTTTTTAACTACATGTTAAAAAACAAAAATAGATTCATTTAATTGCTTAGCTACTAAAATGTACGAGCATTCTTTCATAGTACGAAAATTTATATGGCACCATAAGGGGAAAAAAGAGGGGGCAAATTCATTTTTAAAACATCAGTTCAAAGATTAGTTTCCAAATTTTATGAAAATTACTCTTTTATTCTTGATTTCACCATGCGACACACACAAAAAAAAAAGATTAGTCAAAGTACTTTATGTATGGAGTGATAATCCTACCTGCAGCAGTAACTAGAATGATAATCATACACAGTACTGTAGTAGTAACTAAAACAACTGTTTTAAACTAGTAAAATGCTATGTTATAACATGGCTGTCTGCACAAGCAGCCACGTTATAATTTTAACTAACAAATATTTCACAAACACATTTTAAATGTACATTTTTTAAGTAGACTTAACTTTAAAAATCAATTGAAACTTGCAGAAAATCATAAGTGAATTTAAATAACTAAATTCAATTAAAATATAAATATGTAAAATAAGAGTTATTTTTAATAATTAGGCATTAGAGACTTCAATAAAAGAATGCTCAGGAAAAGATTGTCATTTACAAAAAGGATGAAGATTGAAATTTCTCCCTGACTCTATAAATAAATTTTGAAGACAGAATAATCGGAGCTTTTTGTTAATGATCAGATTTCCGGTGCAAATTAAAAATATTGGAGAAACTCCATGGAGAGAGTAAAATTACATTATTTGTGGAATTACCATGAGAGAACTGTATGTACTGACTGCACATATTTTTCAAATGATACACTACACAGTGCTTATAATTAAACTTCCACTATAAACAGCAGTCTAGAGATGTAAAGGATGAGCCGATCACCTCTAAATTTGCACATAGATACTACATAAAATGTGCTTAAGTTTTTTTTTTTTTATGTCTAGTTCAGAAAATCTCCACTAAGTAGCCCTTCGCAGCATGAAATCAGCTCTAAATATGAGCCTAACTAGTTATAAATGTGCTCAAAAACTACTGAACAAAATAAAAAGCTAAAAGTACACAAAAATCCTTTAAAAAGTACTTTCAGTGGCACATCCACTACCATCATTAGTTCTTTGCTTGTGCACTGATCTATCTTCCATCAAAATCACCTTCCAACTTGCATCTATTTGGGCATGGGTCATGTTGTTTACAGCGCCACCTGTTGTTATAATATGCAAAGATTCCATTTTTAAAGCATACTCTTGATTATGGAAATCAGAATTTTTTTTTACTTCTCTGAAATTGATATGTATGAGCTAATCTTGGGCTATTTTTGAGAGGGCTGTACTTAATTTATTAAGTTTTATGTCAGCTATGTGTTCTTTTTACTTTTCGAACATGTACCATGTAAGGAAAGTATTGTAATCCTGAAAAAATTCGACTTCGAGATTTTAGTGTATTTATACGTTTTGAGGTTTTCTGAATTCATTTGTGCTATTTTTACGCGATGTATGTATGTTTGTATGTGTGTGTGTGTATGTGGGTGAACACGATAGCTCCTAAACGAGGCATTCGATTGAGCTCAAATTGGTTATACATGTTATAAACCACCGTCGCAAGACCAGTATTGATTTTGGTGGGTATAGGACTTATAGGTTTTCTACAGGGCTAGGACAAAGATTTCTTTTACATTACGGCCTATGGGGGGAAATTCTTGAAAGAGCACTAGCATTTAAACGATACATTCGATTGAGCTCAAATTGGGTATATATGTAATAAACCACCATCTTAAGACCAGTATTGATTTTGGTGTGTATAGGACATATAGGTTTTCTACAGGGCTAGGACAAAGATTTCTTTTACACTATGGCCTATGGGGGGAAATTCTTGAAAGTGCGCTAGTGTTTAAACGGTGCATTCGATTAAGCTTCAATTTGGCATATATGTTTGAATTATTCATCGATTAAAATTTATTTAAATGCTTGGTCATGATCTTAATCGTAAGTGTTCGGAAAGTTGAGTGGAGTCACTCCATTTTTTTCTTTTATTTTCCTTTTCATTATTCTGATGTAGCAGCCTGGTTCCTTAGTCTTGGTGGGTTAGATTTATTTTATATATACTGAACAAATGTTAAGTTGTGTGTTTATTTAGAATGATCCATTTCTTGTGTTAAGTTTGTTATTTTTTCATGTTTAATAGCAATGTGAGCATTTTCAAATCAAGCTTTTTAATCAAAATTCCCTAAGCACTTTTCATGTATAGGCTATAAAACAAATTTGGTTACTATCTGTTCACCTATTTAAGTGGTAGAGCCCTGCTTATAGGGGAAGTTTAATTACATCAAATGTAATTTTTCATTCTGTCCCATGCCTATTATAGATAGAACTTTAGTAGTGTATAGCAGGATATCCAGCAGAGAAGTTGGATATCCGGTGGTATTTTAGATATTGAAAAATCAGCTGGATATCCGTTACATCTCTGTCAAATGAAGAATAGCTTTCAGACATGGTAACTTTTTTTTTTACTAAGAACTGTGTACATATTAAAAAATGAAATTTAATTTTTATACTGTCCCTCCTATTTTGTCACTTATAGTTAGAAAAATATTGCTTTGTGTCTAAGAAGGTAAATGAAAATAGCCCCATGTCTGCCTTAATTAAGTTAGAAATTATGACTTACACTACTTTACCAGCTGTGCTGAAGTGAATTAATAAAGGTTAAATACTGATCCCTTTGTTGTAAAGTGGCAATTAAATGCATCCAAACTTGTGGAATTAAAAGGTTTAATTCAACCTGAAATGATAGGTACTGCATAATGAAATTATCCATAATTTAGTGTTTTAGGGCTGATCCCTTAATAGCATCACACTTCCAGAGAAGGAATTTCAAAGTGTAAAAGAGAAGAATACGCAAAATTGTGGATTAACTTTCATACTTGAAAAAGCCAAACATACATCACAACAATTTTAACTAAAATAGGATTTCTGGAGGTCCAATGTAGCTGTCTAATAACCATTAACATGAGTCAGTTGAAAAATATTTTTTTCTCACTTCTGAGACATCCCTTATCATTTGGTGACAAAAGTTAAAATTTTCAATTTGTGATATTTCAGAAACTATTCCACTCAGAGACCTTGGTTGTTTGGTTGGTTTTTTTTTTTCCTATTCCTTTCTGACACATGGCTCAATACTGTTTTTCGAATATAATTAATAGCAAAAAGAGATTGTATAAAAACTATATCTTGCAGTTTAATTTGTATACAGCTCCTTGTATGTGTATATATATACATAAAGTCATATCTGAAAGCTACATTGCATTTGATTAACTTTTCTAACTGCAGGGTTGAGAATGTACAAAGATGAAAAGTGTGCGAGCTCGAATTTAGCTATCAAAAATTTCGATCTATGTCACACAATTTATTATAAAATTTTAACTGCAAAAATCAATTACTTTTATTCTTAGAAAAAAAAAATATCCAAGCACTATAAATAATATTTAATAATTAATTTTAGATAAAGAACATTTAATAAAGCAAAATAGGCTATCATTATTTTAAAAAAGAATTTTAAGCAATTTCATAAAACCCAAACTCCAGACAAATTAATAATTTCACATCAAATTTCAAATTATTTTTTTAGTGTGAAAGTAAAAGAACATAAAAAGAGTGATTTGGGGGAATACTATTTTTGTTTGAGAAACTTTGATCAGAAATACAATAAAAATTACATGTCATGCTTTCAAAAATAATATTTGAAATAATTTTAATTTAAATGATGGAAAACAATTCCTTGTTTAATTGGCAAACGAATAATCTTTTTAGAGAAGTTACATATAAGTGTCTTAGAAATATTTTTCTTGGTAAAGTTTTAGAATTTTCCTGGTGTTACAGCATTTTGATATTACAGGTGAAAACAAACCTGGAACTAATGCTCTTATTTTAGCTGCAAACTGCAAAAAGTAAAATAAAATAGGAACACAGCTATTAAGATTATTATTAATAAAATAATATTTATTTATTTTGTAGAAATAACAGAAAACAAGGATAAAATGAAAAAATGCACAGGTACATAATTTCTCCTGTTTTTAAAAATGCAGGGGGGGGGGTGCACAGATAAATTAATATACTACAGGAAAAATACATTCAGCTGAATTAACAAAAATCTTGTACTTAAATTCAAAAATAAACATTAAAAACTGCATTATTTTTACTTCAAAGAAAGAACAAAGTTCCCTTCTTCATTTACCATGCAGAGAAGTATTAAGATAAAGAGTGGGGGCAATTAGCCCCCCCCCCCCAAAAAAAAAAAAAATCAGGAGAATTCAGATATCCCCTGTTTGAAAATATTTTCTGCTATAGAAAACATTTTGCACCCCACAATGCTACATGATAATGTATACCACTGCAGCCATGTAAAATCAATTTAATATAAATCCACACCCTACCTAAATTCTAGATTTTGTGCAATTTCTAAGCTTTGAATATAAACTTTCAAATGCATTTCATATTGAAGAAATTTATAAAAGACGATCTAAATAGGTACTCATGTGCTTACTAACTGTATTAGAGATACGAACAGAAGAAATATTTAAATGAAAATACTCTTTTACTAAAAGGATGCAAAAAAAAAAAATAAATAAATTGAACTTCAATTGGCACCTATGAAACATAAAGATTGTTTAAAAAAATATTGAGAAAATAACTAATCCAGGAATCTGAGGAAGATTATGATGTCTGGTCTGTAACTGAAAGAATGTTTCAATCACTCATGTTTGAGATACATTCACTGTAACCACTATTTCGTCCCACTCGGGACAAGATTAATATGTGCATACAATGTGCATTTATGACCTAACATTTTCTAGTTAAAGCAAATAACTAAACAATAATTAAATTATTTTTGCAGCACCCTAGCAAGATTTAATACAAGCATTTAAGAGCAAAATTAAAAGTTCTGAAATATCATCTCATCAAAGGTTCATTATACATACCAGAAAATATAACTATAAGACTAATAACAGGATGATCCCGTTTAAATTTGCTAGCAGATCTTTTCGAATTTGTAATATAGCAAAACAGACCAAAGGCAGCACTCATGGCAACGATTCCGCACAACATTTTTGCAGGATGGACAAATCTGAAAGAAAAAATTAATTTAACAAACAAGACATAATAAATAGTTTAAGAAGCTTTGAAGAATCTTTTAACAAAGATTCTAAGTCATTTAAAAGCTATAAATTAAGAAAACAAAGATAATCAATCTCTTAATGAAAGAATATACAGCTCTAACAGGTACATTAAAATAAAAATTCTCTTTAGAATGTGTGACAAGAGAAATAGAAAAAATTGGTGACATTACGTATTGGCCCATAGGAATATATTTTCTCTTGCAAATTTATTTGTTATTGACTGGCATCACATAGCAACAATTTGATACCTATTGCAATAATTATTTAAAAAAAAAAAAAAAAAAATTGGCCCACCCTAATGCACAACCTCTGGCCCATAAGACAACTGTTCAATTCAACCACCAACCCAGTTGCACACTGATAAACACTAATTATAATCCATACAAGGACGTATTTAGGGGTGGGTCCAAGGGGTCCGAACATTTTTTTTTTTTCTCTCTGTTAAGTATTTCAATGCATTACAAAATGGAATTTTAACTAATGGGATGCCCACCTTCAAAGTTATAAAATATAAAAATGGTAATATTAGTGAACCTTCATTGAAGCACTAAAGTCATTTAACTCAATTATAAATTATTAGCATTTCACAGAGTTTACAAATAATAAGAAACGTGGCATCTATTTATTTGTAACAAAAGTTTATAGTTAAATAACTAATATAAAATTCAACATGCTGAAAACATGTCCACAAATGTCTCCTAAATGGGCGCAAATTAATGTTAAAAAATAGGAATTTTACAATTACTATCAACTATAGATGGAGTTGACACAATACTGTAAGGGGAAAAAATTAATAAAAAGAAAAAAAGTCAAACTCTTAGTTAAAATGAATGAATAATCATAATTGTACACTCACCCTACCAGCAGAAAAACTATAATAGACATAAAGAAGTAGTTGGTCTGATAATATAGAAGATTGCTGCACACTCGATTTGACCATTTGTCAAGATCCTTAAAGTTTGGAATTTGAAACCTAGCCGACTCTAATAAAAAGTCGTCAAGACTTCTTATGGGTGCAATTTCCACTTCAGCATTCATTATTTTTCTAATTTATTCGAAAGACAGGTAAGTTTACTTTTTACAGAATTAAAAGGGCGTGAATGAGATTTATGTTTTTAAACAAGATTCAAGGTAAGATTTATTCGCGAGAAAATAGTTCAGCGATTCTAAACAAAATTCTATCAGAATTTCCCTTAATCACTAAAATTTAGAGTCGTGAAGTGTCATTTATAAAGCATAAGCAACTAGCGGTGATGTAATTCATAATAATAACAACAATATTGAAAAATGGAAATCCAAAAGTGAAGTAGTCCGGAATGAGTCATTCATTTATAAGAACGACTCAAATAAGAATTCAACGAAATTCACATTTCTGTTTTTGGCTTGCTAGCAAACTAGGCAAATGTTCACATCAGTGATGGCGCCAGACTTTCCCCGATGGGAGGGCCATCCTCCCCGACAGGGGGGCCAAACGATAAAAACCCAAAATTTTACGTTTCAGTACTTGCACAGCCTCTCAAAAAAGTATTCGAGTAAGAGATAAATTTCCTACTTTGGTTTCGTATATTAAAAATTATTATGATGAGATGGTCATTAGTTATCTGTTCCTTGTTAACAGGAAAGTGATTTTCACCAAAGTCGTAGTTAAAAAGGTCGCTACGAAGGCAATTGTCAGCCGATCGGGCAACCCTGCTTACCCTAGAAATGTGGATCTTGTTCGCTGGTTCCTTCGAATCCCGAGAAACATACTCCGAGTTGCAGATAATCAATATTCATTCAGTATATGAATATCGTATAATTCCAAGCAGAATGAGAATGGAAGTGAACGGAACTGCTACGGTCGGGTCAGACACTTTGAATAGAATTTTTTATCTGGTTGCAAAACTTCCTTCGTTTTTCTAAACCAACAAATTCTCTAAAAAAATCCCCGACAGGGGGGGCAGTGATCCCCGACGGGGGGTGCATGCCCCCCCCGATCCCCCCGCTGGCGCCACCCCTGGTTCACATCTAAAAAGCGAGTGCAATAATCTGCAAGTAAAATAAAATTTAGTTAGGCTTATTTATCCTTTCTTCCACTCATCCTTTCGAAATGCAGTAGCAATAGCTTTCTACCTGACATATCGTCAAATGGTGGATTGCAGTTAGTCAATTTAAGGAATATCACACTTCGAAAGGGGTAAAGGGTGATTGATAACAAGGAATTTTAGCTGAATAAATGTTCTGTTTAAGTAACTTTAATCTAAATTCCCTAAATAGTCATTGAAAATAAGCCAGCTTAAATCTGAAGGGTGCGCGTGTAGCGAGGACTAATTGCGATCTCGTGGAGCCACATTACTCCCCTCCCTCCCCCCAGAGAGTCAGTCGGACGCTGACAAGTGATGTTCCCAGCGTTCAGGCGCGGATCCAGAAATCACTCAAGGGGGGAGGGGCGATGTGACTGAACTTATAAAAATGGCGTTTAAGTTGGGGAGAGTGGGGTACCCCTCTATTAAAAAATCTCTATATTGGCAGTGATTAGGCAGGGGTTAGTGCCGCCCCCCACACATGGACGTCGGTAAGGGGAAATGGGGGGCATTCCCCTCCTAAAATGTAGCAAGTTTATAGCCAACTGTAGCCCTCAGCATGTCGACCAGGTTGACTTTGGTCCTGGCCCGGACACCCCCCCCCTCATTTAAAATTCTGGCTACGACCCTAGTTCCACACCTTAATTAGCATCAGGCTCGTAGCTACGGGTGGGCCTACGAGGGCCGTGCCCACCCTGCTTCTGGGCTATAAAAGCGGCCGTATCATGGTCTCTATCTAAATCTGAACATAAATTGAAAACCGCTTTAGTTATTCAAATTAAGGTTTGTCTCGAAATACATTACGATAACTTCCTAGGTTTTATTTAGGCAGTTTTTTGGATATACACTTAGAAAGGACAACAAACTAGCTGATATTATAACCAGAATACCAAAGAATGCTACATACAAATTTCCGGGAATGCAGAATGAAATTATTTCTATATTGGCGAAAATGGTTCAAGAAAAAATTGCGAGGAGAGTTCCGGGCGCAGATGTTCCATTCTTCACTATCAAAGTGGATGGAACGAAGTATATAAATCAGAGCCTGATTATGACCAACAGGGACCCCGGGCATTGATGAATTTGGGGGCCCCCATCTATAAAATTCGTTTTAATTTTTATAAAATTTTGATATAAAAATGAATATTTCAGAACAGCATTAGATACTGGGAGGGCCCTTTCGAGCCGGGGGCCCTGGGCGAAATCCCGATTTGCCCATGCAATAATAAGGCTCTGATATAAATGGGACTGAAAATGTATCTATCGTCATCCGTGCAGTAAAAGAAGGAATTCCATTTGAACATTTAGTTAGCATTGCTACTACAGTTTATCTGGATGCAGATGCGGTCTGTACAACAATTCTGGATGAGCTTAATAAACTGGGACTGGATCCAAAGAACATCATCTCTCAATGCTACGATGGTGCTGCCGTCATGGCTGGAGCATACGGTAGCATGCAGGCTAAACTCAAGTGTCAACTCAAGAAAGAAATTCCTTACATTCATTGCTACAACCATAAATTGCATTTAGCGGTTATAAGTGCTATTTCAGAGGACAAAGATTTGTGCAGTTTCCTCGGTATCTCCTCTGGACTCTATAAATTCACTAGAAAGCATCACGTTGCAAATGTGTATGAGGGGGCAAGCACTGAATCGTCTATTGCCTCGACGATAGTCTGGGCATTACCGCTGTACAGTAGCGATACTAAATAATTACTCAGAACTTATCAAGCGTTTTCAGAAGTGTGATGACTCTAGTGATATTTCAATGGAACAAACTGGGCTGCTTTCTTAAATAAAACTCCTTGGTTTGTATTTCTTGGAACTCTTTAGCATTCCCTTCTACCCCTGTAAGATCCAGCCAATAATGCACTGCAGTTTAATGCTATGGACCTGCGACAAGCGAGTGAAATTGTTGCCAGAGTTGTAGAAGAAATTAAAAAGCATCGAAATGCTGAACATTTCGACACCTTATACAAATCGGCTATGACAGTGCTAACTCTGGTACGAAGAAGAGATTCACAGTCGACGGAAAGGCCTGCCTCCCAAGCTGCAACCATCGTGGGACGGTCCTTACACTGTCCTAAATGGACTGAACGACGTCATCATACGGATTCGTAAGTCACCTAACTCGAAACCAAGAGTTGCTCATTACGATCGGCTAGCCATTTACCGCGGTTGTAATTAATTAATTAAATATTAGACCATGGTCACTATGGCGTAATTCTTCCTTTCTTTCATCTCTCATTTCTTTCCTGCTTTTCTCTTCACTTCCTCTTTCTTCAACTTTCTTTTATTCAGTACTTACGCCTTGTTTAGTGTACATATTTGTAATATATTGGTTTTGATTATTGTGTGTTTATTTAATTACTACTTATTAGTGTGTAATTATTTATTATGTTTAAGATTTATTTATTAGTGTGTATTTGCTTATTGTGTTTATTGATTTGCTTAAATTATGTCTTTAAGATCTTGTTAATGGTTATACACTGATATCAATCTACCTCCAAGAATTGATTGTATAATTTCTGGAACAGTTAAAGAAAGCAATAAATTCCGCTTGGGATTTATCCAACACCCAAACAAAGTGATGATGTCAGGGGAGTACTTGTGGGAGCAACGCTTGTGGACTTGTCAAGAACAAACATTCCAGTTAGAGTAGCGAATGTGACGGACAAGGCGAAGGTGATAAAAAAATATGAAGTGTTGGCGACATGCACTCCTGTTACCTGCATTAAAAAAAACATCAGCCAAACGACATCTAAATCATCTGAGTGCCTGACGAAGGAATTATTACAAGACGTGGAGTTAACGGCAGAACAGAGAAACGCTGCGGAGAAAGTAATAGGTGAATTTGAAGACCTTTTCTCTTGTACTGGGTTATCCAAATTAAACTTCCCCGACTCAAAGGACTGTGCAGGATGTTGTATGTGTCATAATGTGATGAAATTTTGAAAACAGACACTTCAGATCACGCGCTCGTGATTTATTTTTAAAAAATTATTAGTATAAGAAGTTGCCGATAGGTGGCGCTGTAACACTACAAATTTGCATATTGCAATAACGTGATTTGCATAAATAAAGCTTCTGAGCAACTTATCCAAAAGACGAGCCCTACAAAAGTGGAAGACAGGCGCTGCACAGGCAGTTGTTTCCAGCTCGCTGATGCACAATGGCGGCTTTGAAAGACAAAGCTCTGTTAGTGAAACTTTTCTACCAAAATGACGAGAACTCCTGTGCTGCGAAAAGAGCATTCCGTCGGCTAAAGAACTTACGCCTAGGACCATGACACCACGCGCTTTGCGAGACATGATGAACAGTGGCGGCTTTTCAGGTGAAGTAGGTGAAGTGCCTCTTCACCAAGTATTGTAAGTAACAAAAAATTGTGTAACGTAAGCAAGTCATAATCCTTTTTCAAATTTTGTCTGTAAGAATACACTGTGCTAAATCATGCTCTTACTATCAGTGAGGCCAAACTCTCTTCCCTCCCCTCCCCTCCCCTTGCCGCGCGACCAAAGAAAGTTTCAAAGACTTGTGTCACGATTGGTCCATTGTTAGAGTCACGTGGTACGCGGGTTCTGACGGGGTGAGTTGTGAAGTGCTAATGAAAAATTATCTCTTCTACTGCACTTATCGGTGGGGTTGCCATGGTAACCTCAGACGCTCCATTCAGTTTTACAGCTTTACTTTCTATCAGGTGAAGAGATCCCTCAGAAAACGGTCTGTCTCTTCAAGCGAGAGAAAACCCAGCGTAGTGCGTCTCCAAGAACAAATTGCTGTAGGAAAATGAAACCACGTGATTTGTTTGAGATTTTGACACATGAGATTTTTAGTGCTGTCTTTTGAAAGTTTTAGAGTTTCTTCTTGTGTTAATTTTAATGATAATAATAGTTAGTTTCTTTTCTGTTTATTCACCTTCCTTATGTTTCCTGTAAATGATATAGTCTGTAATGTACTACAAACACGTTTAATCGGTGGAATGATGACGATAAAAGAGATGTTCTTTCTCGTGGTCGACCCAGAGCCTGATTAGCGAAAAGGCTCGAGAAGCTTCCTGTCATAATTTGAAGGGGGCCCAAAAATGACTGTAAAACGGATAAAAATTCAAAATTTTGTTTTTGAATTATCTTCTAAGTTATTGTAAAGATTTTTAATGAAGAGAAGTGGAAAGCTATTTTTAAGGTATTTTAGAAGTCTTGATACTCCATGTAGCAACATTTCTAAATTAGTTCAGTTTGCGATGTCTATACTTGGGACATTTGTTCCAGTTGAGACAAAATTTTCTATTATCAGGAACATTTGGTCGGTAGAAAGGGGTAAACTTTCAATATGTAATGTTAAAAATCATCTAAAGGTCAAAATTAATTCTGAACTTCCATGTTGTGATTTTTATGATGTCATCAAAACGAACAAAGAATTTCCGAAAAAAGCCCCATGTCTCATGAAAAATATATGACTAAATAAATAAAGTTTAATGTTTCAGTAGTAAGGAAATGTTTTTATTTTACTTTTTACAGTAATTTTAAAAATACTATAAAATCTCATTACAAAGTAAACTATTGCGAAGATAATGAATAACATATTTTTATCTAAGGTAAATTTCAAATTAATGAAAAAAATATTTTTTTCAAATAAAATCATTAGAACTAATTAAATCAATTAAATATCCATTTAACAAAGAAATCATTAAAAACTTTACTTAATCCAAACAAAAAGGGGAAGGGGGGCCCGAAATGAGACTGAGCTTCCCCTCACTTCAAAGGTTAATCGGGCCCTGGGTCGACCAATGGAGGCATTAGGAATTAATGCATCGCTGAAAGATTAAAAATTTCTTTCCGCAGAAATGCCTATGCCACCGCCTAATTACCATGCTTAATGGCTATGGGCGGCGGCAGCATAGGGCAAGGGGGCGATGCCCCCCTGGATTTTTGTATGCAGTGTTTTGCCTTGCTTTTTTGCTCTTTTCAACATGGTAACTATACGTTAAAGTAGTCTTTGCCCCCCTTGAGTAGTCTTTGCCCCCCCTTGAGTAGCCTTTGCCCCGCCTGGGAAATATTCTGCCGGCGCCCATGTTAATGGCTGCATCAGGTGTTTTTCATAATGTTTTGGTATAAGCTCTTCACCTATTTTTTTGATCACGAGCCGCCACTGATGATGAAGCAGTTCGAAAGAACCGGACAGTTGGGAATTTTACCAGGTAGAGGACGACATGTTGTGGATTCTGCACGCGTTGAAGACGTTGCTTTGGCGGTCGTGGACGCCGCTAGCCAATCGCCACATGGTGTTATCAGTGTGCCAACTGTTTCTCGTGCTGTTGAACATCTGTAGAACGTCTTGTTGCTCTGCAGCGCCACCTACCGGCAAATTCTTGTACTAATAATTTCTTTTTAATAAATCACGAGCGCGTGATCTGAAGTGTGTGTTTCTAAAATTTCATCACATTATGACCCATACAACATCCTGCACAGGCCTCTGAGTTGGGGAAGTTTAATTTGGACAACCCTGTACTTCAGGGGACTTTGGTCGTACGAAGTTAACGCAATACAGGATAGATACAGGCAGCCATTCTCCCATCAAGCAACATCCTAGGCGGCTGCCGTTTGCTAAGCAAGAAGAGGTGAGTAGACTTTTAGAGGAGATGCAGCGTGATGACAAAGATTTTGGCAGTTCAAAGTTATGCCTTTTGGACTCTGCAACGCATCGGCTACATTCGAACGTCTGATGGAGACAGTGTTGAGAGGACTTTCCTAAGAAGCATGTCTGGTGTACTTGGACGACCTCATTATCGATGGAAAGACTTTCGAAGAGCATCTAGAAAACATCCGAAAGGTGCTGCAGAAATGGAAGGAGGCGAACTTGAAACTGAGTCCATCTAAGTGCAACTTGTTTCGTCGGGAAGTACGTTATCTCAGGCACATAATATCCGCCCGTGGGGTCCTTACCGATCCCGAAAAGATGTCTGCAGTCAAGAACTGGAGTCGTCCTGAGAATGTCCATGAGCTGCAAAGTTTTCTAGGACTATGTAGCTACTATCGAAAATTCGTGAAGGGTTTTTCTCAGATTGTAACTACACTTCACAAGTTGACTGAAACTGAACAAAAATTCCTGTGGACTGCAGCGTGCGAGGATGCATTCAACGAACTGAAGACGGCTTTAACCCATTCGTGCCCAGTTATTTTTGCGACTTTCTTCGATTTTTGCCAATTCCAGAAATAATAGCTAAATTTCTGATGTCATCTTCTTGGACAAGGAATGATTTCTTTTAAAATCATGATGTATAAAAATTGAAATGTCAACATTCTACTGGGTCATGTTATAATATTTTGTGGAGTTGAGTTTCAATATTCGTGAATAAAGGCTAGGAAAAATAAATAACGTTTTCGACTGATAGCGAAAATGCCATCCCAAAAAAGGGACGCTAGGCATAAATGGGTTAACATATGCGCCGATTTTGTCGTATCCTCACCCTGACAAGCCATTTATCCTGGACACAGACGCAAGTAAGGAGAGTATCAGTTCAGTTTTATCCCAGGATAAAGATGGCCAAGAACATGTCATTGCTTAGTGGAGGAAATGCCTTTCGAAGGCAGAACGTAACTAATGTGTTACGAGAAAGGAACTTCTTGCTATCGTTTAGGCCGTGGAGCATTTCCATCATTAGCTGTGCGGCCGAAAGTTCCTGCTCCGAACGGACCATGCCACTTTAATCTGGCTTCTAAATTTCAAGAATCCGGAGGGCCAGATAGCCAGATGGATACAGAGATTGCAAGAATATGCCATAGAAATACCTCATCGGAAAGGAACATCTCATGGAAACGTAGATGCTTTATCGAGAAGACCCTGCATAAAAGTTGTCGCTATTGCTCCAAGTCAGAGAAAAATTATCATTTGAAACATCTCATTGTCCTGCAAATTACATCATTGGCACCATCCCAAGATCCCTGGAGGGACGAACAACTCCGAGCGGATCAGTTTGCTGATAGCGACATCAAACCTATTGTGGAATTTATGGAAAAATCGAACTGTAAGCCCAGTTGGCAAGAAATATCCTCATAGAGTGCAGAAACGAAACAATACTGGGCTTTGTGGGATTCGCTTCGCCTGAGAAACGGAGTCCTATATGGTAAATGGAAGTCGGATGACGGCGAGACGCTTCGAAGGCAGTAGTATTCACTCATTTCAAAGGTTCTAGTTCGAAGGTTCTAGAAGAGCTGCATAATGGCTTAACTGGGGACCATTTTGGCATAATGAAGACCCTTCAGAAAATTCGCGAGCGCTTCTGCTGGGCTAGGGCTCGAGGCGATGTCGAAAAGTGGTGTCAAGTTTGTGACGCCCGTGCCGCCAGTAAAGGCTCGAAGAAACGTAGCCGTGGAAAACAACATCGTTATAATGTAGGATCGCCTTTTAAAAGAATTGCCCTCGACATCTTGGGATCTCATCCGCGAACTTCGGATGGCAACAAGTACATCCTAGTTTTCATAGATTATTTCTCTAAATCGCCCAAAGCGTATCCTATTCCCGTTCAAGAAGCTACGACCGTAGCAGAGATACTGGTGCAAGAATCAAGGGCGTAGCCAGGATTTTCATTAGGGGGGGGGGCAGGACATGGAGTCTAACCGGAGAATGTCCGGTTTGTCATAATCAGACCCCATGACTAGCTCATTTTAGGGGGGGGGGCAGCTGCCCCACCCTGCCCCTCGCTGGCTACGCCCATGGCAAGAATGGATATCCAGGTATGGACCCTCTCTGCAACTTCATTCCGACCCAGGAACGAACTTTGCTGTTTTTAAAGGACTATGTCAGTTTCTCGAATTCGAGAAAACCCAGACTACGCCTTTACACCCACAATCCGACTGCATGGTGGAGAGGTTTAATCGTACTAATTTTGAGAAACCCCTCACTCCAGGTATCTGGGAATCAAGAGGACTGGGACAAGAAACTCCCCTTCTTCCTGCTGGCCTATAGCAGTGTCGTCCATGAGAATATCGGCTTCAGAGCTTTCCAGATGCTATTCGGAAGAGAGCTTCGTTTTCCCGCCGATCTAGTGTTTGGCCGCCCTCCGGATACGCCTTCATCGCCAGAGGAGTACATGGAAAATCTTCGGGCACGGTTTCAAGACGTGCATCATTTTGCTCGCGAGCGAATCAACCTGAACACGGAGAAGACGAAGACTCGCTACGACACGAAGGCTACGGGACACGAGTTCCACGTAGGTGACAAAGTTTGGATATGGAATCCTACTCGACGGAAAGGCCTGCCTCCCAAGCTGAAACCACCGTGGGACGGTCCTTACACAGTACTAAATGGACTGAACGACGTCATCGTACGGATTCGTAAGTCATCTAACTCGAAACCAAGAGTTGCTCATTACGATCGGCTAGCCATTTACCACGGTTGTAATTAATTAATTAAATATTAGACCATGGTCACTATGGCGTAATTCCTCCTTTCTTTCATCTCTCATTTCTTTCCTGTCTTTCTCTTCACTTCTTCTTTCTTCAACTTTCTTTTATTCAGTACTTATTGCGCCATGTTTAGTGTACACATTTGTAATATATTGGTTTTTATTAATGTGTGTTTGTTTAATTACTACTTATTAGTGTGTAATTATTTATTGTGCTTAAGATTTATTTATTAGTGTGTATTTGCTTATTGTTTATTGATTTGCTTAAATTATGTCTTTAAGATCTTGTTAATGGTTATACACTGTAGATATTTGTGTGACCTTCTAACTGGGGATTGTACTGCCCGGGAGGTGCAGTCCTTGGAAAGGGGGCAATGTTACGAATTTTCGGGGCAACCCGCTCATCTGAAGTTTAAAAAAGTTGAAAATTCGTATTCTACGCTTCAAATAGTTAAATTTTGCCTTTTGCTGCATCAAAATCGGTCAACTACAATAGGAGATACCGAGGTTTCGGTTTTCCCATTCATTTCTATTGCAGTTTCTAGAAATCTCGAGAAATATTGGTCTTAAGGGTGTATGTCGAAGAAAAAAAATCTCTGTTTTTAGTCTTGGTACACAAATTGAAATAAACTAATAGCACCATGGTCTCCAAAAAATTCCAGATGGTTCTTCATAAGCTGCTTTACACACTGCCATAAGCGAAAAAGCTGTGGCTTTTGTTTTTCAGAAAAAATTCTTAAACGTGGATCTGAGCTGCAAGATTTTTCGAAGAGTGACACACTTTGCGAAAATTTCCGATTTTTAAGAATTTTTTTCTAAAAGTTTTGAAACTGATACAGATTTATCGTTTATTTCAGTATGTAGTACAGCTTGTAAAGAGACAGTTTCAAAATTTTGAAGTGCCTGGCATAATTAGTTTATTTGTAATTATGTACCAAAATCACAATGATTTTTTCGAACAACACCGTTAAGTTTCGGTAACTTCACTTTTGGGTAACTTATTTTTAATGCCAAATTTGGCGATATTTCGGCAAGAGTCATTTGGCGCGATTTTCCCATTGGGGATTGAAAAGATGGTTTTTCTGCATTAACATGCATAATAGCCTAATATTTCTCTTCTATGACGTAATCAAATTCCCACTTAATGTGGAATCTCCGAGAAATAGACTCTTCTGGAAGCTTCTTATAGCTTCTGCGTCACCCATAAATACAAGCATATCCGAGGACCCAGTTCAGTGTGAATCGAACTTCCTTGAGCAGGGTGCTTTGCTCTGTGAACTGCGATACGCTGTATTCTGATCTTTGTATTGACGCTATAGAAGCGGTGTTTCCGCTTGCTTTTCGAAGCTGATTTTTAAGTGCTGTATGTAAATTTTAAGGGATTGTGTACGAAATCCCTTGCATATTTCCACTGAATTTTGCCTGTGGAAGTGTTTTATTTTGTGTGAGAATTACAGCATTTGTGAAAGCTTCGATAGTTCTGAGTGGACTGTTATAAACGAGCTATTCGCCGTTAGTGCCTGTGAATTTTGTACAGCTGATTGCTTGACGAAGTTTTAGAAGCAACAAAGCTTGTGTTCCATCCTGACAAGAGGACTCTTTACTAGAACTTTCTACACCAACTAGACTTTTAGAACGACGAATCCAGAAACAAGCAGAATAATCTGCAACAATATATACTTATACATACATACATACATACATACATATATATATATATATATATATATATATATATATATATATATGAGTATATGTATATATATTAAAAGAAAAACTTTCTAAATATATTTTTATTTAATTCTATATTTTTTAATACCAATTAAGTTAATATAACATATTATATTTTATCATCTTTTATTACTTCTCGTTATTTGAAAAATTCTTCACTTCAAACGGACAATTCTTGGCAGAATGATGCTTTCAGAGTGATTAATGATTTTTTTGTTTGCTGTCAATTTTGGACATTTTACATTGACATCAGTGCTAGCGGGCAGTACCTATATTCCAGAATGTTCTAAATCAAAGCTCTGACTTTCAACTAACAGTTCTTGCGCTGAATAGAAAACTTAGATTGGTTAGATTTATGACTAAGAAAATAGACTGACAGAGATATCAGCTGCAAATATACTTACCACATTACAAAATAAATTAAATAAATAAAAACAAAGGAAAGTGAGACTTTCAATCTGCGCAATTGACTCTGAGCTTGCGATATACATTAAAAAATTCTACAGCAAAGTGTTTTCCCTGATTTGTTCTTTAATGATTCCCATTTGACTAGATGTAATTAAGTTTAACTTCCTCCCTCACAAACTCGTACAAAGAACTCATTTGAGTTGTGAAACGATTTCATGCGCCATGATATTTGATAACAGCTACAGTCAGGTAGATTACTTTGCGAGAAAACTTGCATTAGCTGCAATTATATCGCTAACACTGTCTCTCTACATTTTTCGCAAAAATGTCCGATCATTGAATGCTGTGTATCTGCTGTGTTTTGTTATCGTATTTGTAATATTTATTGTTCTTTTGAACGAAATTTTGCACATTAAATGGCTTCAGCCGAAAATACCACCAGATCAGAGGGCTGTTTTGATAACAGGTAAAGCAATTTATGTATATGTATGTGTATGTATATTTTATTTTATTTATTTGCTTTATCATGCGCGACGAGTAATTTTTTTCACCTGGTTTGCGGTAAAAAAAAAGAGGATCTGAAGCAGTTTATGTTGAAACAAATAACGATCAATATTTTCATTCACATAGAGTCAATTTTATCACCTTTTTACAATTTAAAGGTTTAAGCCAACTAAACCGAATTCGTAAAATATTTGAATATATTTATGCTTTCCTAACGACTGCGTCGCAGAAGGATTGCGGTTCATCTGTGTTTCTGTCAAGTGAAGCTTTACTGCGCATAATCAGGAAAGTCTATTGCTAACTTAAAAAATCCATTTTAGGTTTCCCACCCTTTGCGCAACTCGTTGACTTCAGTATAAACATTAGAGGTGGTTATTTTTCGGTTATCCCGGACATGCTTGATTTTTTTGCATACTTTCGTTTATTCAGAGCGGTCATCCTATTTCTGCGGTTGTTTACTTGAATTCTTTGCACTTGTTGTATTCACGTACATCCTCTCAAAAAAGTACTCGAGTAAGAGATAAACTTCCTACGTTGGTTTTGAATATTATTGGGTTGGTGCATAATTATCAGGCGCTTCCCCTTTCTTCATTTGTCGAAACAATCCCAGCTTTCGATGCAGATAATGGTTTGCCCGTTTCAAATCTGGCGAGACTAGCTTGGAAGATAAGACAGGAAGAGGTCGACCATCGGATTTCGACGACTAGGCACTTTCGGCAGCTGTGGAAGGTGACTGAAATTGGGGTTGTTTCGCCAAATAATTATTTAATTGCATAATCATCAGGCGTTTTCCCCCTTTCCCCATTTGGCGAAACAGTCCCAGTTTTCGTTCCCTTCCACAGCTGCTAAAAGTGCCTGGTCGTCGAGATCGGATGGTCGAACTCTTCCTGCCTCATCTTTCAAACTAGTCTCGCCAGATTTGAAACGGACAAACCATTTCCTGCATCGAAAGCTGGGACTGTTTCGCCAAACGGAGAAAGGGGAAAACGCCTGATAATTATGCACCAACCCCATGTAAATTATTTATCATAGCGTATGAATTAGGCTATGTGTAATTATAACTTTTCATATTTCTCTCGAGCTGTGCGTTTTTCAAAGTTATTAATCGCAAGGCTAAAATAGGAAATTTCACTTATACTCGAATACCTTTTTTTTGAGGATGTATACGAGAATTTATAAGCTTGTCCTTTAAACCAAGCATACAAGTTGTTATTGTTGTATATAGAACATTTCTTTTATGAGTGGTGTGCTGGGTTTCGAGAACTATTTGTAAATCCTCGTCGAATAAAGTGAACATAAAAATTACTGTTTTACTAGCACAGAGAAAGGAAATTTAAACAATCAGTTGGGAGACATCATGGCTGTATGGGTTTTCACCCATCACTGCCACCCACCTGCGAGCGGTGAGGTCTCGGTTTCGAATCCCGTTAACCCATGGTTGTCACTTTCCCCTTCTTCTGTGATTGTACGTCTGTTGTGTTTTCTTGTAATTGTTAATAAATGCTATTTGGAATTAAATAAATGTTAAACATCATTCAGAGGTATAAGACCATCTTCATGATTCTAGCGGGGCCATCGTGATTCGAGTGGGCCTGCTAGTGCACTCCGAAAGAGGCCTACAAGTTTCCTCATTGGTTAGATTCGGCCGCTTGATGACGTATCTAAGTGCTGGAACCAATGAGTGAGCATCCGTAGGGCTCTTTGGATGACACATCGGTGTGCACAATTGCGTGATTCCAATATAGAATCACGATGACTCCGAAGTGAGACATCCACTTGTGGTAAAAGTATCGGTATTCGTGTATTGTGTTTGTCCCATAAAGGATCACTAGAGGTACATGCACATGCAGACCTCGTTTGCCAAGCGAAAACCCCAAAAACATTTAAACCCAAACCATACAAACCTACAATTTCTAACAACATTTTACAAAGGGTATTATTGGTCCCCACCATGGTAGAGTCCGAATGGTTAAGTCGCTTCAAATGTTAGACGGAAGGTGCCTGATTCAAAACCAGGCCGCGTCCACCGACCTAACCGTTCGGAGTTTCCCGCGGCTTTCTCCGAAACTAGCTGTGTTGTCCATCTGACGTAGATTTATAAGAGGGCTTCGGGCCATGCACACAAATCCGAAATACATGTTACACAAACACACAAGGGTATAATTAAATACAGAAATCGTCATTGATTAAGTTATGAATCAATGTATGCATCAGGGTCATTTGATACTATTGAATTATTTGCAATTATAAGGATTTCTGGAATTTCTTTAACCGAACAGCCGGAATTATCTTCGTTGTCCGACAATGCTCTTGAAAAACATCATTTGGTTTGGAAAATTGCTATAAGACACAAATTTTAGAAAAGAATGACGGTCCTCGGGGGCTATTTATTCTTCAGCGGCCCCTTCGGTGCGGGGTCTACGGGGCTTTCGTTACGTCATCGGTCAGACATCGTGTTTGTGTGAAAAGGTTCGAGAAAATTCACAAAACGATTGACAGGTTCTACAAGAATGCACTAGCACAGGATTTAATCATAGTGAAATAAAAAATAACTGGGTCCGATTATTGTGGTCACGGAAATCAGAAAACTGCAGAATAAATGAACGCGGTAATATATCCGGTTAGATTTTTTGAACGTTCTTGTCAATGACTGGTTCTTGGGACTGGTTGCATTTTCGAACGGTTTAATTTAGTTTTAATTCTGTATCGATGAGTTGCTTGTTTGTATTCGCACGGATATATAGGATGATCATCGACGTATTCTTAAGATCTAATAGTACTGAACCAACCCATTCCAGTTTTCTAACGAAAACTCGTGCAAGTAGTTGTCGTTTACGAATGCAGCCTATGTTCGGGCTCGGGATAAGTAAGAAATTTCTCCTTTATTGAACATACTCCTCGTAAATAAATTTTAAAAAGTGATTCATGAGAGAAATAAACTTATTATTATTAATTGATGATAAACTTTGAACATAGAGAATTAGAATGTGCATCAAGATCAAGGGCAGATTAAAGGGGGGGGAGGGGCGAGGAAAACAGAAATTAATGTAAAAGATCCTATTTTACTTTCATAAAATGGATGTATATGTCAATCTTCTAACTAACCGCCCCGCCCGGACAAACTTGCATTAATCCGCCACTGATTAAGATGCTATTTAATATATTTGTCTTTAATTTACACGAACGGCAAAATTTAAGAAAATCTATCAATGAAGTAATTGACTTTTATTTGTCTATTAGCGGAAATCTCGGGCTCGGGCTCCTTCTTAAATAATATCGCTCAGGCTCTGGTGGGCTCGAATTCGAAGTCCTTTGGCTCGGGCTGTAAAAAGTGAGCCCGATCTCTAGCTTCTAGTCGATGATAGTCCTATATATCCAAGTCCACGGTATTTGGAACATTTATTTTCGGATTTGTTTGCTTGATTTCAAGAATCAACTTATAAATCCTCGTCGAATAAAGTGCACATCACACACAGTGACAGTTTTATTAGCATAGAGGAAGGAAAGTTAAACAACCAAGCGGTGGGTAGGAATCAAACTCACGACCAATCGATGAGTTTGAGTCACTCAAATGTGCTTTCTTGAACGTGCACAGTGTTTTTTTTTTAAATATATAGACTTCTCAACTTAACTTGTGCAATGCTACTTACTATAAAGGCAAAATGCGTGTGCTCGGCCTGCATTTTACTTACAGACATAGATGCTGGTAGTTGACAAGCCTTCAGTGTAGGAAGGCTAGTATTAAATGGAGAGGCTGTCTTGGATTATTTTACTGTAGTTATGTAATTTTACGAAGCATTTCCTTCAGTACGGTTATGAAATTTAAAAAGTACTATGTTATGATTATATGAAAGATAACATTTTATGTTTGCGTTTCAAACTAATCATGGGGAGGAATTCGTATGTATGTAGTGTGTGACTAAAACCAACATATAATTCCCATAATAATTTAATGTTTAATTTTACATTATATGAGTAATTTGGCATGAGTAAATTAACGGTGGCAGATACGCTACTAAATACCAGTATTTGACGTTTTAAGTAGCGTGTTGCATACTGCTGATGAATTTGTAAGGAAACGTGATTAATTTGTTTCCAAATTGTTTGATATGCTTTGTTGAAAGTATTTTATGTTTTAATGCATTTGTTTGCTGCTGTTACGTATTTTTATTTAACAATGTTTGAACAATTATAATAAATTAATGTTTGTGGGTTATATATAACTATAATGTCTTTTTAATAGCTACGTTAGCTAATATTTAACGTTAGACATCAAGCTAAATGCAATATTCTGAAATTGAGTGAGCTCTTGAAATTTTCCATTTGAAAGTTAATGTAATTTTTAAATGGATTTTATAAAGTGGGAAGAAGTGCTAAGTGATTGCCTTCCCAAATTTATTAAATGTTACTGTATATCATCATACAATGCTAGTTATTTGAGATATTAAATAATCTATAAAGGAATTTATTATGTGACTTTAAATGAACTTTTTTATGGAAGACCTTTAAAAACATACTGCATAAAATAATTGCGCCAGCATAAGCTTCTTAAGTGTAAACGTGAAATGACATAATTGAATACCCTTTTTATATTCCTATTGCCTATTTAACCCCTTGACTATGACGCCCGAACTCTGTTCGAGCAACGCGAATGTGCTAATTGTGTATTGTCAGACATCAGTTTATCGTGAAATTAAAGGGAAAAGAAATTTCCATTTTTGCAATGTTTTTCTCAAATGTATTCCACAGGCAAAAGGTTAAAAGAATAAATTTCTTTAAAGTTTATTATATATTTAGAAATTTATGTAAAGCGTAAAAACTAAGTATTGGAGCAAATTAGCATCTTAATTCACCATTACAAGTTAAAAGCTTTTTGTTCTTTAAAGTTTGATTCCTCTACAATTAAAATTTCAATTTTTAGAGCTATCGGTCAAGTTTTAATTAAAATTTAACGATATTTTGTATTTTTAACAATTTAATTAATGTTTGATAATGTCAAGGAAAACGTTTAATTTAGATTGGTTTTTGCATCTTACAAAATACTGGAAATTCATTTTTTCAACTTTCTTAAATTGGAAATTAAATACTAGGAAGTGTTAAACTTTTTTACGCTATTAAGACTGAATTCGTACAGTTTGTTGCAGTTGGCCTATATACTTTTACAGAGTCAATTTTCCCGAAAACTTCTGTTAAAGTGGATTCATTTCTTTAGTTTCTAGAAAAGTTTTGGAAAGCTTGACATTGGTTTAGGAAAAAAAGACCCTTGTTAGAGGCTCTTCAAGTAGGCATTGGGGGATGATTTGATTCAGTAAAGTTTCTTGTAAGAAGACCACTAGTTTAGGTTTTTCGAAGAAAACTGTCGAATCTAGTTTTTGGTTAGGAAAAGGCTCATGGGAATTTAACTTCTTGGGAGATGCTGCGTTCTATGAAGGGTATTGGGGCGGGGGGAAATGCCACGGCTTGAGGATTTTCGAGTAGCTGTGCAGCTAATTGTCGGATCCACTGAGGCTTATTTTGTTCAAAAGCGGCCACTGAAGACTTTAAAGTAGTTATGCAGCTTTTGAGGAAAGGCTGGCAATCGATCAAGTGAATAAGGCACTAAACATTGGTAGATGGATTAACAGTAAAGGTTAGTTTCCGGCTTCGCTTGCGGCTGTCGATCTAACGGTGTGGATGTTGGTTCGGTTTTCTCCAGATGTAACGTAAACAGGGGCGTAGCCGGGGGGGTTAGGGGGGTCATAACTCCCCCATGATGAATTTTTTGCCATACAAAATGTATATTCTTCACTACATTATCATACACACGTATACACATGAGTTGTAGCAGTCGTAACCCCCCCCCCCCATGAAAAATTTCTGGCTACGCCCCTGAACGTAAATAAGAGTTGGAACCACTAAAGTCCCCCGTCGAAGGCATCTCCTTTCCTCTGTCAAAAAATAGCTTTCGTGCAGTTTGCCTTATCCATAAAGCTTATTGAGGTGACAAACGGCAAATCAGAAATTAGGAATACTGGTTTTTTTGGGTATAACCTTAACTTCTGTGAAGGTACATTTGGTTTGTTTTAACTTTCACTTATGTGCATGTTACATCTTCTACAATAGACGATTGAATTTTTAAACGGATTCATTAAATCCGGACACCTTCTATTATAACTTACCCGGATGACTTTCCAGTAGTGTTTCAACATATGTTGCATATGGTCTGTTTTGTAAGTCTCTAAATCATCAAAATATACCTTCATGCTTTCTCTTATACTCTGAAACTTTCTTACTGTGGTAGACACGTATTGTATTGGATTACAAAGACGGACGGGCAAAACAAGCGTTTCAAAGGCAGTGGCGTAAGCTGGATTAAAGGTTAGCTACCTCCGTTTGTTTGTATATAAGAGGAGGGAATTTTCGCAGCTTTGTTTTCTTATTGAAATGTGTCGGTTTGAGGGAACCTCATAAAGTTGTGCAAACATTATTCATAAAGCTTGAATTAGCTTATCCAACTTGGATGATGCACCAATGGTACTAGCCTGTTCTAGTTAATATACTACTGGTTTCTACTCTAAATGCATATAAAAAAATTGTAGTACTTGACTCACAAGTTATGTAATAACAAATGGACATTGAAAAAGCAGTAGTTGTAAAAGTTTCAGTACTAGATTATTTTCATAATTTATCAGTGAACACTAGAATATTCTTCAGGGCATTTTCAGAGGCTCGTTTTATGCCTTAGAATGTTAGCTGTAGTAATAAAACTATCGTATTGGGGAGAAGTAAGTCGGATATCTATTTTCTTTTTGGCTTAATTTCTTTTTGTCTATTAAGTATAGATGAAAGAATTTGGGAGGGGGGACCGACCGTGTGGGAATACAGGTGACGATCTGTAATTCCGTGTTGTAATATCTGGGTGACGATTCGGAATATTACACCACCTCACAGCCTCCCCTCCCCTCGTTCCTTCGGGGTTGAACCCCTATCCAATTTTTTAGAATTGTCTGGGTTTTTACAATCATAAGACTGTACTTCTTTCCATGGGTAGTTTGAAAGAGATCGGAATTTTTAATTGAATGAAATGCAACTGTAGAAAGACGCCCGTGCTCGGGGGGAAAATATCCGGCTCTTCGTGGTATTGTTTAATTGAACATTGAACATCAAATCCTCAGGTGTCGATGCTTTTAAAATGTCGTTGTTTTACAGTCCAATTATTGCTGCTCTTGGTCTGCTTACTGTGCTTTATGGAGCTGCTAGGAAAAACGTGGCCCTTAACAACTCTGTTCTAGATGTATTACCTGTATGAAGTTGCATTTGTCTTGACTGATTTTTTTGTTGTATTCGAACTTCATAGTAAGGGATCGACGGCAACTGCTGTACTTTTTCACCTCTGGGCAGTCTATACAGTTAGTCTTCTGTATGTGAAAATGCTTGCTCTTCAAAGGGTTAATAAATATTAAAGGTGAATTATCTGTTGCATGAAATCACACCAGTCTTCAGAACACTGAATTTTATTGTACAATTAGTGCCTTCGGTTTTATTGGCTCTGCTTCATGCTCTTCTCTTGTACGTTTCGACTACAATTTTATTATTCATTGGTAATTATCGGAGCATAGTCAGTCTTTAATTTTTTTTTTAAATGTGCTTGCTCTATTCAGAATTATTTCGTACAAATTTTGTTTGAAAAATTAGTAACGGATGATAACGTGTCCAAAGTACAGGGTGTCCGAAATTAAACGGACCTACTTTAAAGTTGTCTACAGACGAAACTGTTGTTGATAAAGTTATGAAAATTTGTGTAGGACATAATGGAGGTACGATACTGTGTTTGAGAGTAAAAATAATTTAAGTGTTTGCCACCAGGTGTCGTTTTAATGCACTACACATTTATCATTCATTTATGACAGTCTATAATTATTACAACGAAATATGTTCAACATGACGACCATCATTGTCAGCAACCATCTGAAATCGTACGACCCGGTACTGTTATTGGATTAATTTCTCTCGTGCATAAAGCTGAAATGTTTTGTAAATTTAAGTATCGTATTAACATTTCGAATAGTCTAAATTTGAAGATTCACAAAAATAAAGCTAAATACATTCCCTTTCAACTTCACTGTCTAAAATCCTATCAAAAGATGTGAACCGCTGTTTTTACTAATGCGTGTAAGCATGGACACAGTGAATCAAGTTATAAATAGGCCCACTAATGGCAGTGTGGATAAGATGCTGGGCTGCTGGTTTCACAAATATGTATGAATATGCACAGTGATTCATGGTTAAACATGGACCCGAGAATCAAAGCAAAATAGCAGTGTGGATAAGATACTAAACATTGGTAAATGGCTGAAGTGTGAAAGTCCAGGATTCTGGCCAACAATTGGCTGACAATATAACTGTTCGAATTTTTGAGAAGCTTTCTCCAGATCTAACGTGAATAAGTGTTAGAAACCCTTAAAATCCTCAATGCAAGCCACCCTTTCCTCTTAGGATGGTGCTCGTGTAGCCTTAATACAAAACCAATAACAAAGATGAAAGCCTAGTATTGAAAGGCTGAAGTTGGATATGTTCGTACAGGATTTTCTTTCGGAAAATTTCATGGTGTAATCTGTAAAACATTAATGAAGTTCGATATGTTCGTACAGGATTTTCTTTCGGAAAATTTCATGGTGTAATCTGTAAAACATTAAATATTAGCTTAAACTACTGAAAATCTTGCACTTATTTTCAACACCAGAGTAACCAAATAAATTTTATTGCTCGGTTAGATTCAAAATTTTTTTTTAACAAAAACATAAATTTACAAAATCTTAAGAGCAAGAAAATCTTAAAGTACAGATATCTTTATAAAAAAATATGAATAAAAATAAATATGAATAGTAAGTGTTTGGCAACTCTTCTTCTATCATGAGAAATGGAAGACGTTAAGATTCAAAAACTATTTCAATGTCTTAAGTAGGATAATTTTAAAATTAATCTTTCTACATCGGGAGAAATGTATTCTTTAACCCGCATATAACATTTAGTTCCCAATTAATGTAAATTTAAGACCGCGTAATTAAACGGATGGAGGAAAGTATTCACATGTACTATTTTAGTGTAACTTAACGAAATATTAAACATGCCTTTCCATTTGCGTACAACTTGAAAATTCAGTTTTCTTTTTCACTGATATTGCTGAAAGTTTCCTTAGCTCGCCTCTGCAACATATTGGAATCCTACTAACTGAATAATGCGTATTAATGGATCGATGGCAACGGATACACTTTTTCAGCGTCGGGCAGTCTATCCAGATAGTCTTTTATATGTGAAGATGCTTGTTCTTCAAAAGGTTAACAAATCTATCATAGGTGGATTATCTGTTGCATGAACTCGTAGTCTTTAGAGCACTCAATTTTACTGTCGTAGGATTAGTACCTCATTGTTTTATTGGCTCTGCTTCGTGCTCTTCTCTTGCACGTTTCGGTTACAATAAGATTATTCATTGATAATAGCCTGGGCAAAGTCAAAACGAGACTTGCCTTTCTTAAAAATATGTAATGCTCTTTACTCCGAATTATTTACAAGCTTTTGTGCGTCTGAGAAAAAAAACGATTCATTTAACATAAAAAATCGTTTCTCATTGTTTAATATCTTTTTAAAGTTAGCAACCAGAGTACTATTATTGGATTAAGTCTTAAAGCATCCATAAGGTTAAAATACTTTGCATTCCTAAAGATAATTAATATGCATTTCGAATAGTATAAATTTAAAGTCTCTCAAAAATAAAGCTCAATATACTTTCCCTTTCCACTTAACTGTAAAATCCTATCGGAGATATAAACCGCTGTTTTTCACTAATATGTGTGAACATGGATAGTGATTCAGTTAAACAAGGACCCGAGAAACAGCTAAATAGACCCAGCAATGGGCGTTGGATAAGACACTGAGCCTTAATAGTAAGGTGAAGTGTGGACGTCCAGGATTCTGACCCACAGTTGGCTGTGTTAAGTTTTGGGAGATCTAACATGAATGGAGGATATCGACTCCTTGGGTTCTAGGCTATAAAAGTCACGTGACGGTGGAAAACAACCTTTCCTCCATAGGTTTATGTGCTGGACTCTTGGTAATGAGTGCAAAATTACAAAAATAATAATTGTGCCTCTGTATTGTGCTGCCTATTGATGTTTCAATAACTCTCAGGAACCTGTGCATGACAACTAAAAGATATCTTTTCCCAGATTCCCATTAAAAAAACGCTAACACATTAAAACTTATACTGAGACGAGGCTATTTCAGTCACGTTTCGATGGAAAATATACACTTCAGCCAATCAGATTACAAGATTACTTATCAACACAGCCGAAAGGTCACGTGTTGGTGGAAAAATGACGTCACATGGATATCGTCCATTAAGATCTAACATGAATACGTGTTAGAAACTCTTAAAATCTTCGGTCCTAGCTCCCCCCCCCCCCCGCTTTAGGATAGCCCTCGTGTAGCTTTGTTTTAACACATAGCCAATATCAATAAATTAAATATAAGCAGCTTGCACAAATATTTAAAATGCATGCTGTCGCCTATAAAATAAGGTATAATGTAGGAATTTGATAAATTTTAAATTTTTTGATAAGTTTAGTGACATAAGATCGACCTCCAATTAGCAAACTAAATTTGTGTGAATTAGTTGGTCCGAACGTTAGCTGAAAATATGGTATAAGCATGTCGTGAAATTTTAGGTTTCTGCATAAGTGACCCTATTTAGATTTAGTAGCAATTGTTGGATTATGTAAAACTGAACGGCATGCTCATGTTTTTCAGATATTTGAAATACTATATACTTGATGAGGACCGCAGCACTATTTCTAACGAGGAAACAAATTAGGTTTGATAGAATTCGATGAGAAAAGTAACTGAACTCATTTCGGTGGAAAAAGGTAGTTATTCCTACTTTAATTTACAATAATTAAGCAAATAACTTCGAAACTGGAGTCTTGAGGTAACCACCTTAGTTTCAGGATACATGTTAACAGCTACCGATAAATTAATGAATGCATGTGTAAGCAGTAAACTGTATTTGAATGTGGTGATTTTATAAGTCAAGCACTGAACGGGAATGCCACTGCAGATTATTCTAAAGCAACCTTGGGTCTTATTTTATTACTTTGACGTCTTTTTTAAGTACATGCTTTCATACCAACAGCCGTACTAATCTTGGATTTCAAGAACTTAACGACTCTGTCTTTAAGTCTTGGTAAATTACTCCTATCATTAGTTTGTCGTTCGAAAAATTGGATACTCATCTGGTAAGGAACTACTGTCAAGTGAAATTTCGGAGTGGTTAAATTTCTCGGCTTATGTAAAAATTTGCATTGAGAATTGAATCGGAAGAAAAAAGAAATTCAAAGCTCCTGTTGAATGTTCTTATAAAATAGAATCGACCAATGGCAGAGTGGATGAGATACTGATCATTGGGCGATAGCTTTAGTGTGCAGGACCAAGGTTCTGGTCTCTCGCACGGCTGTTGTTCTAACGTCTGGAGTTCTGGGCTGTCTCCGATGTAATGAGATTACACATCGAGGCCCTTAATCCTCTGCCCAAGGCATTACTCGCTTGAATAGAACTCGTCTACCTTTGCCTTAACCAATCTTTTATAAAAACACAAATTTAAGCTAGACACTCATTCAATTACTTATTTTAAACAGTTTCTATACACGGTCAAATTACAAGACCCCTGTGATAACATATTTTTCGAGTCTAAAATAATGTTCTTTTTTTCAGTCTTTCTAAAAGAAAAATTCCGTATTAAGTTTTAATATCTTTCCATTTAGCATTTTTATGCTTATAAAATGCGCGTTTGTTTCTTTATTCGCGTCTGCGGTTCTTCTAAATTAATTTCACTTTAGCGTATGCAATGCAAGTTCTTGGTGCCGGTCTGTCACCGTGATCTGTGCTCGCAGTGCTGTAGGCTTTTGGTATGGCGTTCGCTGAATTCTGGCATTTCCAGCTTTGGCGGCGATATTCTTTTGTACTGTTAATTCCAAAATTTTTCTATTTATTACGCCTGCCGTTCCCTTGAGGTCAGGTGGGCAGTAGCCTATCTTTTCTCGCCAGGATGTTGCTCCCTTTATGTAGGACGTATTGTTATTATGGGACTCGGGCATGCCGTGTGCTCATGCGGATCAACTAGACTTTTGAACCTGTCGTTAACAACTTCTTGTAAAGCAAGGTACTGAAAGAAATTAGCTTTTTAAAATGTTTTGCTTCTTCCTACAAATAAAATGTAGCCTTCACATCATCGAGAATAGTCCATTTTATTGGACTTCAGCATTTCATACGGATTTTTTAAAACCATTATACGTCATGTAAACCGGCCAAAGGAACGTTGTAGATCGACTACTGGCATACCGAGTTTCCTCTGCGTAGGGTTAGAATTTTTCAAATTCTAGGAAAATAAAATTGGAGCTTAATTATGGCCATTTTAAATATCTCTCAACATGAAATTAAATTTTGTGCATTAACACTATTAACAGTACCAATAATTTAGTTTAATTTTAAGAAATATGTAAAAGTAGAATGGATTTGGCCACCCATTCTGTTAGATGTAGCATAAATTTATTATAGTAATTTAATGTTATTTTAGTGTTCTATACATAGTTTGTATAATATAGTATAGTTATAAAATACTTTATGCATAGTTCGTAGAATGTTAACACTATGTTAATTTAGTAGCAGCCTATTGATAACATCTAACATTAATAGACATTTTAACCAATTCTAACTATAATAATTAAATTTCATGTTGAGAGGATTAAAGTTGCGTGGTAGGTAAAACCACGGCAAAAGTATTTCCAGTAATGAAATGATTGGAATGTA
The DNA here is from genome assembly GCA_038373885.1 of Cheiracanthium punctorium. Classification (NCBI taxonomy): domain Eukaryota; kingdom Metazoa; phylum Arthropoda; class Arachnida; order Araneae; family Cheiracanthiidae; genus Cheiracanthium; species Cheiracanthium punctorium. The sequence goes on from JAWZYV010012048.1 coordinate 295,905, forward strand.
CTTGCAAGGGGGGAAACGTGCATCAGTATAACCGATTCAAGAGAATTTAAAGATTTGTGGTAGCTACTTTAAAGTGCTAAAATCTCGAAAAACTGGGAATGTGTTTTAAATAACTTCACTTCTCGCACGATTAATCAAAGGGACGGTAATGATTTAAATATGAAAGCAGTGTATTAACCTTTCTACGCGCTAATATAACAATCCCCTCTTCAAAACGAAAAATCTATTTTATTTCTTTTGCGAAGACGCATTGCAACAGCGAGGAATTTCATAAAGATCTTTTATTCTTTTTGAACGAAAACTGGTTTGGCTCATTCCTACACTTGCTTTCACAGGTTTTCGGCGTGGAGTTTCACTGTACGTGTATTCATGTTCGTCTAGTTTTGAGAAGTCTGCGAACACATACGCACGCAATGTTGTAATTTGACCATATATAGAAACTGTTTAAAATAAGTAACTGAATGCGTGCCTAGCTTAAATTTGTATTTTATAAAGAGGTTGGTTAAGGTAAAGGTAGACGAGATCTATCCAAGAGAGTAATACCTTGGGCGGAGGATTAAGGGCCTCGATGTGTATTCTCATTACATCGGAGACAGTCTAGAACTCCAGAGACGTTACAACAGCCGTGTGAAAGCCCAGAACCCTGGTCCTGCAAACTCTAGCTATCGCCCAATGATCAGTATCTCATCCACTGGGCCATTGGTCGATTTTATTGTATAAGAACATTCAACAGGAGCTTTGAATTATTTTTTTAAGTTCACTTCTCAATGCATATTTTTACATAAGCTGAGAAATTTAACCACTCTGAAATTTCACTTTACAGAAGTCCCTTGCCAGATGAGTATCCAATTTTTCGAATGACAAACTAATGAAAATTTACCAAGACTACTTTAAGTCGGAGTCGTTAAGTTCTTGAAATCTAATATTAGTACGACTGTTGGTATGAAAGCATGTACTTAAAAACGACATTAAAATAATAAAATAAGACCCAAGTTTGCTTTAGAATAACCTGCAGGGGAATTCGCGTTCAGTGCTTGACTTACATCACCACATTCAAATACAGTTTACTGCTTACACATGCATTTACTTATTGGTAGCTTTTGTTAACATGTATTGTCAGACTAAGGTGGTTACCCCAAGACTCTAATTTCGAAGTTATTTACTTGTTTAATTATGGTAAATTAAAGTAGGAATACATACCTTTTTTCACCGAAATCAGTTACTTTTCTCATCAAATTCTATCCAACCTACTTTGTTTCCACGTTAAAATAGTGCTCCGGTCCTCAAGTATATAGTAGTTCAAATATCTGAAAAAAGGGAGATGCCGTTGAATTTTACATAAGCTAACTATTGCTACTAAAATGGGGCCACTTATGCAGAAACCTAAAATTTGACGGCATGCATATACCTTATTTTCAGCTAACGTTCGGACCAACTAATTCACACAGATGTAGTTCGCTGATTGAAAGTCGATCTTATGTCACTAAACTTGAACAAAAAATTCATCAAATTATACATTATACCTTACTTTATAGGCGACAGCATGCATTTTAAGTATTTGTGTAAGCTGCTTATATTTAATTTATTGATATACGCTATGTGATTAAAAAAAAAGCTACACGAGGGCTATGCTAAAGGGGTAGGGGCTAGCACCGAAGATTAAGATTTTCTAACACGTATTCATGTTAGATCTGAAGAAAACCTCCCAAAACTTAACGACAGCCAACTGTGGGTCAGAATACTGGACGTCCACACTTCACCCTACTATTAATGCTCAGTGTCTTATCCAACGCCCATTGATACGTCTATTTAGCTGTTGTTTCTCGGGTCCATGTTTAACCACGAATCACTGTCTATGCTCATACATATTAGTGAAACCAGCAGTTCACATCTTCGATAGGATTTTAGACTTTGAACTGAGAGGGGAAAATATTGAGCTTCATTTTTGACTTTTCAAATTTAGACTATTCGAAATGCATATTGATGATCTTTAGGAATGCACAGTATTTTAAACCTTTCGGATCCTGTATGACTTAATCCAATAATAGTACTCGGGTTACTGAACTTTAAAAAGAAACTGAACAATGAGAAACGATTTCTTATGTTAAATGAATCTTTTTTTTTTCTCAGACTCGCAAAAATTTCCAAGAAATAATTCGGAGTAAAGAGCATTACATATTTTTAAGGAAGTTAAGTCTCACTTTTATCTGGCAATTATCAATGAATAATCACATCACCAAAACGTGCGAGAGAAGAGCATGAAGCAGAACCATTGAAACTATCTAGTACTAATCGTACGAAAATAAAATTTCGGTGCTCTAAAGACGGATGCGATTTCATGTATCGGATAATCCATCTATAATTTGTTAACCCTTTGAAAAACAAGCATTTTCCCGTATAAAAGACTAACTGGATAGACTGTTCAACGCTGAAAACGTGCAGCCATTGCCATCGGTCCATTAATACATACGTATTTCAGCATGTAGAATTCCAGTATGATGCAGAGACACTGCTAAACTGCGGAAGCGTTCAGTAATATCAGTGAAAAAAGAAATAACTTGTAGTATTTGAAGCTTAATGATTTGAGAAAAATGGATAACTAGTTTTGAGGAAAAATGAGATTTTAAATCTAACTTCAAAATCTTTGTCGCTTTTCTTTTTGTTACTTTAAAATTGAAAATAAATATACGCAAGATTTTCAGTAGTTGGATAACATCTAATGTTTTGCAATTTAAATTTATACTGAAATTTTATCAAAACCCTTCTTTCTGAAACAAAACGAACATATCAAACTTCAGCCTTCCAGTGCCGGCCTTCCATCTACAAACTTGAAAATCCAGAATAAGATTTTCATTTGCGGTTTTCCTTGTTCACAATGAACTTGCAGCTGTAAGTTGAACTGGAAAATTGCCAAGCAGTGTTACTGAAATTATTAAAACCAACAAAGAAAGAACCTGTTCGGACTAACATTTCCGCTTTCATCTCATTTCTTGGATTTCTGTAATTACTAGCTTGGTTGAAAAACCTAGGTGGAAGGTCATAATCTAAATGCAACATTTCTTGACTCCCTTCTCAGATATTTTCGTAATTTTAGATTGATGCTATATAGTTGAAAACTATAACTTTTATTGCTTTCTAAGAAGCGCTTTGTAGAGTAGGAAAACAAAATTCTAATGTGTTGGACAGCATACACTAGAAACTTATAAAACTATCAAGATACGGCTCTTTCCAATAAGCAAGAAGTAAAAACCACACTTAAACATATTTGTTTAAATCTGTATATTTTTGTTTAGCACAAAAACTTGTACAGATATAAACGCTTAACCCTTTTATGACCTGTCGGGACATTAAAATCCCATCAGTAAAATTGCTTAATAGGACATAAAGCTGCAATAAATGCCAAACGAAGTCTAATTGCCTTTTAGTTTAATAGTTAATTTAATGAGATGTTTGTAATACACATAAAACATTGCTTAGTACAAAACGTTTCTGATATAAAAAGTTAAACTTATTTTTCATAAGGTAAACTAATTTGGAACCTACAGTCAAAGTGTTAAATCTGCTAACTGGTCTGGTAGATGAATGCCAACTCGAAATCTCCAGGTTAAATCTATCCGTCATAAGATTTTCGTAAATATTTGGATAGAGAAGCTCTATCTAGAGTTTTCAAGAAACGCTTAAGACTTGGAGTGCATAGCTGGGGAATAGGTATAGAAGCTCAAAGCTGCTGATATGACGTTGACTTGTTATTGCTTTGTAATTAGACTGTATGGTGGAAATATTAAATTTGGAACTACCACACAACCAATCAGTTTCTAAACGGTAGGAAATGAACTTTTAATTGTCTCAACTTTTTAGATCTTTATTATCCCGCTGGTGTTATTCTCATTGTGTCACTATGACAGGTTTAATTTTAAACTATTTTTAAAAAATGGAAAGATGCAAACAGTCGGATTATACAAGATTTCAGTTCGTGTCAGTCTATTATGTACGCACATTTGCTGTTTTTAAGATAAAAGTAGTCTGTGTTAATTAGGTTGGTTTCGTTGTGCCGATTAATCTGTATAATATTTAAGTGAACACCCCATATTCAGAAAGAATAGTACGGGATTTAAAATGCTGCTTAATTGCGTGCACGGAATTACCATTTTGAAACTGAACAAAAGTGCTGTTTCCGAGGTTTTCTATGCTTTTCTTATATGCTTTAGTTTGTATTGATCAAAGTAGTCTAAGCCCCATGAACATTAGTGTAGAAACCAGAAGGAGAGGTATGTAAAATTCTTCTCGGATTGTTTTTGTACCACCAATATTTGAATATTGTACACAATATTCGTAGTAAGACTGCTGAAGAAGTTTATTTTCTATCTTTTTAATTTAGCTTCATTCTTCAATCGGTTGATACTCTCATCTTAAGGAAGAAAATTTTGTTTTGTAAAGGTAGATATGGCTTGGGTTACACATTTTAGATAAGGTGGAATTTGTCCATTTTTGTACCTGATTATTTAAATAGATTGTCAGAGAATGATGATATTTACTTAGAAATAAGGTTGCGTTCGAAGGTGGGATGGCTATTTCAAAAGCGGAAAGTGATGAATTTGGCCATCAATCAAGTTATTTCGTATGGTCTAGCTGAATGATTCATGCAAGGCATTATTTAAGAAACTTTATAATTAGCAGTGTATGCTGGCTAATCATGATGTCGTCAGTGTGAAGTAATGTGTAAGGATATTTTTCTTCCCCCAAGAAGGAAACGAGTAGAATTTTCAGGATAAGATATCTAGCAAATCCGTATGAATAGCCCTTATTTGTGCCTTCCCTGTGAATTCTGGGAATGAGCCATCTGAATGTGCTTGGCAAGTGTTGGTAGAAAAGGGCTCTGTAAAAGTACATGTACCAACTGAAACATAACGAATGAGGTAACAGTACCTTTTTGTTATTTAAATCTAAATTTCATAATTGATTATACTTTACGCTACAAAATCAATTTTCAAATGTAGTTCATTTCTGCTGAGGATCATTGAATAAATATGAACTCAAACCAGTAACTAGCTTCATTTATGTTAGAGCTAAAATGTTTCACTGTTATGCTAAAAGCAATTTCAATATGCATGCGCTATAACTAAGTAGAATCATTATTCCTTAGAAATCAGTTTAAAAAAAATTTCCAGTAGCAATGGAAACGTTTTTCTGTTGGTTTTTAGTTTAAAAAAAATTACTTGAGAAAATTACGTAGTTTAATAATACATTACTTTCTTTCCATTGAACGTTTTTATTAAAATACTCTTCTTAACAATATCGAGTACAAAATGAAATAACGCTCCTCTATGACTGAACGGGTAAGACTCTCAAAATGGTATACGGCTGAAATGTGAAGGTCCAGCGTTTTGGCCTGTCGCGCGGCTGACGATCTAACTGTCTGGAGGTTTGATAGGTTTTCTCCAGGTGTAACACGAATACGCGTTAAACACCTTGAAGTCCTCGGAGCAAGGCACCTCATCATGGGCAAATTTACCTTGCCATAACACAACACAAAATGTAGTATAACACAATCATTTATTTTTAGACAATATTCGAATATTGTACACAATATTCGTAGTAAAAGACTTCTGAAGAAGTTTATTATCTTTTTAAATAGCCATTTTTCAATCGGCTAATCTTTAATGCTTAATTTTAGTTTTTTTTTTTCATAAATGTTTTTATATTTAGCTGATTTTGACTCTGAAATTTTTATTTTACTAGCGCTAAAATAGATTCTTTCCGAAACAAAACATTGTTTCAATTGAATGTATCTAGTTATATAGCTTGATGTCTAGCATGGTGCAATAAATTTAAATAGACATGTCGACTATATTGCGTAGTTGCAAATAGTGTTTAAAAACGTGCCTTTAATAATCTTGTGTAGCCTTTAGGAATGGATGTTTTCTTAGATTTCGCCATCGAAATTCAGTGGAACTATTGCAATGAAGGAAATTTATTTTGTGTAAATAAATACTGTTGCAACGTTTAACTTCATAAAAGAAGTTCACTTTATATAATATTACATTTATTAGTTAATTGATAGTTTATTGTATCCACTGCTACTTGTGTTGATGCTTACAACAGTATTTTATGTAGAAACTTCTGTAAAAAAAATGCTGATCTTTTTTATCGGACGTTTTTAAAGTAAATGTAAAGCATTCCTATTAAGTATATGAATTATTTGAAGTACTTCAAATGTTTAATAATTCATAAACAAAATTAAAAGTTGTGGCCACAACAATATATAGTAATCTTTTTTGTTTTTTGTACTGTAGTAATGTGTAAGTGCTGTGTGAAACAATGGTTGTATCTTAAATTTAATCTTTTTGGAGTCACTAGTATGTATTGTAGTAATTTTTTCGGTTATAGTTCATGCTTTTTAATGTTCATTGCAAGGTAGCATCTTCAGTTGTAATATTTTTCCCTAGGTGCAAGGTCTTGTACATATTTATAATCAAGCACAAACTGCCGGTTCATACCTTTTTCTAAATGTTCTACTTAGTAAAATTTTCAAATGTTAATTACAGTATAGAGGTTTATGTAATCTATACTTCACTTAATAGAATATTTAGTACCTGTTTGTAAACAGCGCTTGCTTTATGAGCATTGATTTTGTTTAGAATGTATGGAAAAATTTTATTAAGAGTACATAAAGGACACATTCCTATTCATAACTGAATGCTTGTAGTGCAGTTTTGTGTAAAATGTTTTTCGTGTTGTCACATTTTTATAAAGTTTGTATGTTAAAATATCTGTTCGAGATCATTCTTTTCGGAGAACATGTAGTTCATGTTCATTATGTGTGCATGTAATCACGAAGAAATTTAATGTCTTCAATACGTTAATATGAATTTTTTTATCAAGTAACTGTATAGTATTTTCAGCTCGGAACAGCAATGCAGGTTAAAAAACGTAATTTTCTTATACTCATTAATCATCGCTTTAGAAAAAGTGTTTAGGTAAAAAAGCTCAGTAGTAAAGCTCAGTTTGAAAATTTTCTTTTTAATGTTAGAACAAAATCTATAAATGATTTTGAATGATGCAACTTTAGAATAAAATTAAACTAAATAAAGCTGGAGTTCATTAACGCTAAAAACATTTTGCGAAATGAAAACGTTATTGATCCTGCATTGCTTAGATTCTGAATCGACTGTTTTCTCTTCCATGTTTATAGCCGCGCCAGATGTTTCTAAAACAGCCTGTACTGATGTGAATCAAATATTTTAATAAATATAGGTTTATTTATTTGAGCCTCATTTTATTTATTACTAAACATGTGCAGTTTAATGATAATTTAGCAGAATTTTCAACACTTCTGAAACAAATGCACTACCGTCTAACATTCTTTAAGAGATTCCGTTACCCTTTGACTCGCGGTAGTTGCGCCGTGATACCACCTTTATTTCAGCTGTTTCATGGATGGTCGGGGGGGGGGGGGGGAAGGTTAAATGGTCCCAACGTTAAAAAAGTGCTGCCGTTGCCATTGATCCAGTTTCCCTGTCAACATGATTCATTTACCTACCAAAAACGAACTTCTTTAGCTCTGTGACGTCAGGTGGACGATTCGATCAACCGCCATGTTGGTAGTTAAATGGATCGATGGCAATGGCTGAACTTCTCCAGAGTTCAGCAGACTATCAAGTTGATCTTCCATATTGATGAGAAAATGCTTGTGCTTCAAAGGGTTAATGAAGTAATTGAAGAATAATTAAGTATTCCATTTCTGTACATTAAACTAATCTTGATGTTTAATGCAAAATTTTCTTACACATGCTTGAAAGAAATCTCAATTTTACAAACTAAATAGCTAATCGTGGGGGGGACTGAGTATTTTGAGACCTTAAAATTTCACTTACCCACGATTTTCATTTTATACGCATCTTATAGTTGCTCTTCTGTGGGCTTTTCAAGAAACACTTGTTTGTGTATTACAGATAACTTGGGATTAAGGCAAATTGTCATTTTTGATCGAATGTTGAAAACATGGTTGGATATTATTTCCAACATATTGGATATATTAGTGTCTAGCACTGACAAGCTATAGTCTTTTTTGGTACGTCATATACTATTTAAATCCTGTTGCAACTTTTTTTGTGGTTTGTATATAGAAGTATCTCAAGTTCACACTCAACATTAAAAAAATTGTCCTCTTTGATTGCTAGACTTTTAAATTTGATATTTTTTGTCGCCAAATCTTCTTGTACAATATGCAGGTGGATAATACAACTACATTCATGTACAATGCCCTTCCAGGTGTTAAGGAAAGTATACAGTCCTAAAATACGTGTACTATTTTCATGAGATGCAAGTTAAATGATATATTTTGCTATTGAATCAACACCAAAGTTTTTACATTCAGTTTAAAAAATAGCTACTTCTATTGGAGGATTTCGGTAACATTTTACGGAATTTCTTCATTTAAATTTGAATGAAAGATTTGGTATGTCAAGGTCAGATGCTCTCTGGAAAGGAATTTCTTCTAGAATTTAACTGGATAAAATTCCGTAAATGAAAATAGCACTGGCGTCCTATTTGCCAATATATTTCCCATATTTCATGCAATAATTCTTTTAAGTGAACTTTAGAATGTATTAAAGAAAAAAGGTTGTGATCAGAATTATATGGGACTAGATTCCCCCCCCCACACACACACACACCTGCGTAAAGCAGATATACATTGATAACTTATTGATTTATATGACGGGATTTGCGAGGATATTCAGATTAAGACGTTAACCTGTAATTCCCTTGGAAATTTTTTGTCACAAGTTTACTGTACACTGTTAAGTGCTATGCCTCTTATTAAAGTCTTAGGATCATTTCCGCGGTTTATTTAGATACTTGGATTAATGAACTATATTTTAATAGAAAGGAATTGTGCTTCAGAAAATTTAATTTCAAATTAATTTCAATGGCACATACTTCAAAGAAAGTTTCATAATTAACATTATCTCTTTTAAAGAGATTCATGTTAATTATGAAACTTTAGGCTGTTAATTATAACTAGACTTCTCAGAGTCTTACAGAATTGGATATTTCGTAATTTATCATACGGAACGTCCAATTCTGTATTTTTAAAGAGTAAGTTTTTAAGACCCTGATTTATCAAGAGTCGTCAATTAAATTTTAAAGAATTATACATGAACAATAATCTATTGGTAATAAATAAGCATCCCCATCTCTTTTTATGGAGAAATGGTGCTAGAAAAGCATTTTTTTAGTGCAAAGATAAGTTTAATCCTACGGCACAAGAAAAAGATAGGAGATTGATAAAACACTAGATGATATAAATTTCTTAAAGAATCGGAAAAGTAAAGATCGGAATTAAATTTAAAACATGGTGTGTTCTACATCAGTTAACCTAAAAGTGTCAGTGAGCTTGTCTATATTTCTATTCATTTAGAACTTCTAGTTGGCATATACCTGCCGCCACGAAAATCCAGCATCAGTCAAATTATGAGCCCATTTCAGTAAAATTCCACTAATAAATTTTTTTTTGTTACTAATAGTTTGTTCACTTGTTACTTACTTATTGAAAGCAAGTTCATTTCTTGTTTGCATTCTTGTCAAAATGAATTGCAAAACATTTTTGCAACATTTGCATTCATGTCTCAATCTGGTCTATTCAACGAAATTTTTTGTTGAGGAAAGGAGAGGGGATAAAAATTAAATTTAAATTTTAAATATGATTAACGTTTTATTCTTATGATATTGGAGCTCTGAATAAAAGTGCTAAAGGGAAGTATTTACTCGCAAGAGGAATGGGGGGGGGGGACTGAACTGAAAATCTTTACCTACAGTAAGTTTTTTTAATTCACTAGTTTCCATAGGGAAGGAAGGAATAAAGAAAGGAATTTAAAATGTGAATCGCTCTAACGGCATTGCAGGATTAAATAACTGAAAGCTTAAGAGAAAATATTTCTCTGAAGGAATGGAAAGAGTGAACTGAAAAATGCTGATAATGTTGAAAAAAAAAAAAAAAAAATGTTATCCGAACGTCAGTAAATTAACACCAAAATCCGTGAATTATACGGATCATCCGTAAAAGTTAGCAGGTGTGGACATATAACAATACTTATGTTATATAAATGACATGCCAATTACGTATTCCACTAAAGTTGTAATTAAAATGGTTTGCCAGACTTTCCCCGAACACTTTAGCTTAGTAGTTGAATGTATCCATGTTGACTTGTAGGATTTTTTCATTTCAGATTAGAGGAAAATGATACGTACTTTTGATTTTATCTATTAAGAAATGGAGGAAAACTTGAAAGGAGGCAGGGGGGGGGGGGTTATCGGGTAAGCTTTAACTAAACCTTCGCCGTCAGGCTAACTCAATAAAAAGCTCGCTCCAGAAATACTTGTTCCGTAACTACATTAAAGTTTCCTTGAGTTTCATGTTTAGCTAGCAGCATTAAATACTCTTAACCCGTTAATTTTCGATGCATATAAACGGGCAAAGAGCAAGCGATAATGCATGTTTTGAAAAATCTGTATTCTTTTTACTCCTAAACTCGCTTAAAGCATTTATGGACCATGTCCCTTTTTTAAAGGACGTAATTTTCGGTATTAGTCGAAAACGCTATTTATTTTTCCTAGCCTTTATTCACAAGTATTGAACCTCAACGCCACAAAAATATTTTAACAAGTAGGATGTTGAATTTTCATTTTTTATGCATAATGATGTTAAAAGAAATCATCCCTTGTTCAAGAAGTTGACATCAGAAATTTAACTAATTGCTGGCATTAGCGAAAATCGAAGTCCGAAAAATATCTGGGCACAAATGGGTTAAAATGTTTATTCAAACTTTAGACATTATTTAGTAGAAAAAACGACTAAATGTTCATTGTTAAAAAGTTTTTAAAAAAAATTTATGCTAAGGAATGTAAGGAGGGGGCCAGCATCATATTTTATCCTTTTTTTTTTCAGGAGCGGGGTGGGGAGTTACAATATTAACCCTTTTGAGGTGCAACCCTTTCCCAATGCTGAAAAAAGGGCAGCCGTTGCCATCGCTCGACTTAACTACCAGCAAGATGGCGGACGATCGAAGCGTTCATCGCGTGCCACAGATCCAGAGACTCTTTTTTTACGCTGGCTGTGCCGCAGAGCCAGCTGCGTCAAAAAAGGGTCTCTAGATCTGTGGCACGCGATGAACGTTTCGATCGTCCGCCATCTTGCTGGTAGTTAAGTCGAGCGATGGAAACGGCTGCCCTTTTTTCAGCATTGGACCCTCTATCCAGCTGTTCTCGCATTCTTCCGTTTTGCAGCAGATGTCAGTGCTGTTTAAAATAATCGCGACCATTTTTTACGGGAAATTACGTGCTTTAAAAAGTAAAGGATTCTCGTGGAGCTTTGTCACCCGCAACTGTTTTTATAGAAATGAAATCTATTCTTCGTGACTGGCAACAGCAAAACGTCAGAGTTTGGTGATCCCAGAGCGGGAACACTGCGCCATAAAGGGTTAAAAGATTGGGAGCCGCTGCTGTATGGTATTGGTCAATCATAGCTAAACTGAGTGTAGGGAAAAAGGTGTTCGATTTCATGTAAACTACGAAAGCGTTTACATTTTTCCTCACTACTGACACCAGTGGGAGGCAGTAGTGGCGAAAGGGTTAATATGTTTGGAGTAACACTTCTTCCCTCAATTTTTTTGTCGAATATTAAAAAATAGAGGAAAAGTATAAATCAATTCTTTTAAGGTTTTCCTGGCCTACTTTTATGTATTTTCATATAATTGCGACTCCCTAGATCTACTCGCGTCCCGGCAATTATAAAGTCCATTTACTGTGTAGCATTCAATTTGGAAATTTGCGTGGGGAAAGCTTGAAAGAGAAAAATATATATATTGGACAAAGGCTTAACTTCTGATTTCGTTTGACAATAAAAATTATCCGTATGCTTTGTTTTACCACACCCCCTCATAAAACTAGAGTGTAAGCCAAATTTCTCCCTTCAGTTTAGTAACTAATTAGTTTTTGAAACTCACAACTCGAAAGAAATAATAGGAAAATATTGATATATGTTGCATCATGCACTTTTGATGAAGAGCAGTGCTTTACATATGAAACCGATATAGGAAATTAGACTTACACTTAAATACTTTTTTAGAAGGGCGTGCATTTCTCTTTGTACAATTTTGTACATTGACTTTATTTATTTTTCTTATAAAGTCTGGTATATTTTAGTTAAAATTATTACACATACCACCCTTTTGTAGGGGGAGAGGTGAGGGTATATAATTATATGGATAATGCACATTGTTTTTTTTTTTTTTTTAAAGAGAGATAACCTTTTGTCCCAGACAACAAATGTATCCATTTGCTTTTCTTTACTGCATTTCTCTTTTACAATTTTGTACTTTGGATTTATATATCCAATGTACAAAATATATATATGCGATTTTTTAAAAAGATAAAGCCCTGTTTTTTACAACCCTACTATAGGTTCAGTGCCACTTTTCTTTATTAAAGAACTACTTACCTTGCACCAGCTGAAAGACCATTTTCCAACTTTTCAGTAAAAAGGTAAAATTGCTTTCCCGACAGAAATTTTCAGAACTTTATCTTATCTGTGACAGGTTAGGTATCAGAAGAAGGGCTATTGAATCCTTTCCCTTAATGGTCTTGGCAGAGCCTGATTATGACCAACTGGGCCCCGGGCATTGATGGATTTGGGGGCCCCCATCTATGAAATTTGTTTTATTTTTCATAAGATTTTGATAGAAGAAAGAATATTTCAGAACAAAATTTGATATTGGGGGCCCTGGGCAAAGTCCCAATTTGCCCATGCGATATAAAGGCTGTGGGTCTTGGTCGTACAAGGAAAGGAAATTAGTCCCAGATTCCAGTTTTGTCTGGAATTGGATGCTTTTCTTAAAGAGATTGTTTACTTATCTAACTGGTGTAAAATAATTCTTTAAAGCTTAAAAGCAAAATAGATAAAAGGACATCTAATAAATTCGTTCAATTATATTGGGTTGGCAACAAAGTAATTGCGTTTTCTTGTATAAAATTCAAGCAAATAAGTTTTCAACCAGTTTTTAATTACAGGTAAGCTGTGCCTGAACATACGATTCATATTTGTTACATTTTAAAGTAAGAATTTCACTGGCAGTATTTTTTTTCGTCCGTAAAAGATGGCCACCCTCCCCCTTTTTTCGCTTCTATCCTCCTTAGAGGAGAATATTAAAAATGTCCTGAAATTAATTTTTAGGTATTCGTGACTGCTGTATTTTACAGAAAAAATTTCACGGATATCTCTATTTTTATTTGAGATCACGCGGGATATGTGAAAAGAACTTTTTGGCCCCTTACCCCCCCCTAAGATTACGAATTTTGGAAAATGCGCTCTGATCTAGCACCTATGTTGAAGAACTCACGTACGTGCCAAATTTCGCATAATTAACTTCAGTAGTTTTGGCCAGACGAACTATTGACTTACGGAAAAACGCAATTACTTTGTTGCCAACCCAATAGTTTTTTTTTCTAGCACAAGTGTTTTAGGTGCATTAAAATATTGTATTAGTTTTTGTATTAGGTGCATAAAAGTTGGGTTTTAAGATCTCCTCTGTTCAAGGACCACCGCTCTGAAAGACTGATTTTGTACGGTCCGAAGGGTGAACTCCTTGGGGAGGTCCTATAGTATAAGGAAAAAATTATCTTTCTTACTCTTGATTTGGATATGTGGTAGGCCTGTAGCCAGAGGGATGCATTTGGCGGCATTGACCTCTGAAAAGATTTTGCCCTCGCCCCAAACTTGCGGAGTAGATAAGATAGTGATTTGATAGAACAAAGTTAAATTGAAAAACCGATTTAAAAATAAAGGATTCTCAAATTTTCAAATCCTGCTTTACCACCACTAAAGTATAGAGTACATTTAGATTTTATAATATTGGAAGTACTTTCAGGTAGGGTAAACCAATAGCTATTGCCCACTTAAGGATTGGGTTCAGGGATGGCCCCTCAGCTAAAATGACGCTTAGGAAATAAAATTCATCACATATTCCTATTAAAAACTAAGAAAACATTTTTAATTTTTATCATATTCATGAAACAACATTAGTTAAATATTAAATTAAAAAACCATTAAAAAATAACTTTAAATAATGCTTTTATTAAAGTGGGTAATTAAAGTCTGTTTTACCCTATATGTTTTTTATAATTAACATCATTAAAAAATTCTAGAAAAAGGAATTTTTTTCAATTATTTTTTCATATCTTATCAAGGTATCTGCCTACGTCTAAAAATCCATTTCTGAGGGGGGGGGGCGCTTTTTTAAATTTTATTTGAAAGAGCATATTCGTAGATTCTAAAACTGTTTTACATTTGTTTCTCCGATAAATTGAAAGGAAGATACAGCTGTTTGAATGCCACTTCCGGTTGAACATCAATGTTAAAATAAAATCTTTAAATGTGTTTTCTGGAAAACTGTGTTTTTGGTTACCTTGCGTCACGTTAACTGTATCTACTCTAAAAGTTTTAAAGATCTCTTAATAAAATTTTGCATAAACATATTGATGTTAAAGTGTTCTGTAGCAAAAGTTAAGTAAACGTATGAAAATAATAAATTTAGTTACTTTTAGACAAAATATTGAATTTTTTCGAAAAAAATGCAACATTTTTATACATACATAATTGGCCATATTTCAATGAATTTTTAAAATACAATAAAACTTTTGGTGCAAAACACAGAAAAGTGTTATAGGAGTATACAGTGCGAAGGAATTTACTAAATATACTCAAAGAATGCAGTGTACAGCAGTTGGCGTAGCATGAAATTTCGTTAAAATTTTCTTCAAAAATGCAATTTTTAAAAGAGTTATGACAATATTGTAAAATGAATTATTGTTTCTGTCATGTTTTATGACCTTTCAAATAAAAATGCATAAACTACATCAACATTTTGCATTTTTAAGAAAAAGTGCTCCGCACGTAGGCAGATACCTTAACAAAATTTAATTAAAAATTATAATTAATTATGCAATTACCGTATACCCCTTAGCATAACACTCTCTGGAGTAAATTTAGGATATGCGAAGAAATTTGTTTTATATTTTATACTATGCATTTTATATTCGGTGTGTAACATGAACCCGAAAAAATGAAGTAATTTTACGGTAGTATGTGTACGGTAAATTAACAAACACAATTAAATAAAAATGGCTAAAAATTTGTTTACACAATACTTAAAAGGACCTAGAATGGGAGGGGGAGGGAGACAGAGAAGAAACATAATTTGATATGCATGGGCATCCTGGTGGCACTGCCCCCCTCCCCCTTTCCCCAGTCGAGTCGCCACTCATAATTTTTGCCCGATATCGAAGCAGTTTGCTTTCAGCTTCAAATTAGAATTGTCTTTCTTTACTTTTCAGGGTGCGACAGGGGATTCGGTCACGGTTTCGCAAGAAAGCTGGCGGAGGCCGGATTCGAAGTTTTTGCTGGCTGCCTACATCCGTTGGATGGCGAGGCTGCTGCGCTGAACACGCATCCCAGAATTCATTGCGTGCGCATGGACGTCACAAAACCAGAAGAAATACAGATGATGCTGGATTACGTAGTCAACCATTTGGAAGATGGTGGTTAGTATGCCCATCAAAACCTTATGAGACCGATTTTTTTTTAAGCTGCAAAATAAGTTCCCGTTAAACAGATAAAGCAAGCGATTGTGTCTGACACATAGCTTCTTAACACTTTTCAACGTAATCTTATCAGATTACTGCTGTTTGACGGACCTGCTCAGCACCATGAGATCAATTCTCCCCCGGTTGCTTCCGAAATCGTCGATGGTTAGCTGTCGACTGAGCAGAACCATTTGCTTGGTTATCGACTGGGCTAAACACTTCGGAGGTCATGGGGAGGTCGTTTAGCCAATCACAAGAACCCCTTGACGCTCCTCCTTAAAACTCCACCTCAAGTGACCTCAAGGCGGGGCAGAATTAACAACCGACGACTTTTAACACCTGGAGGAGAATTGAGTCCCATTATTAAAATAGTGCAAGGGAGAAGCCTCCTTTCTGTGTGCACTCCTATTTGGGCCTTTGAATGCTCCACCGGTGCTCCGCGTTTGCACAAGCACAGTGGTCCAGTGGGTTCAAATGAAGCATTTGGAAATTCATGGTAGAAAGCAAAGCTGGTCAAAGAAGGGAGTCCTTGCCGATGAGTCTTTTTAATGGTGAGAACAAATACGCTAAATTTTGGTTCGCAATTAAAAAGAATAGACAAAAGTACAATACATCTCTTCTAAAATGCTTCGCCGTACGATGTACTAAATGAAATAATAAACGGAAAAATAAATAAATAATTGTGTTAAAAGTAAAACTAAACTGTGGTGTTTTCTCACAAGAATCTTAACAAAGATAAATGCAAGACGATGGCAAAGACTTTTTAAGGGTGGGGGTGGGGGGAGAGGCCCTTCAATTGCCATGTCAAATATCGGTTTTTACCGACTTATTTAACCCTCTGCTGTCGTATGTCTAACTCTCAGCCACCAAAGTTGTTTTGTCGTTCCGGTCGTACGTCAGCTCTCAGCCACAATAGAGCATTTCGACGAATCTCGCCTCTCTGCGACTGGTTCCCTTTCTTCGCGACAGCTTCCGGTTCTCGTAAATGCATTTCAATTCGAAAAAAAAAAACCCGATTTTCAATATTCTAAAAAGTGTTACAATCATTCAGGAACTTGAATTTAACGGACTGAATCGGTTAGGTAAACATTCGACTTTGATCTTCCAGCTTTTCTCGTTTACGAAAGCTGCCAAATCTACCACTAATAGAATTATAGTTTTTATTTTAAAATTTTGGAATTTAGTTTCTAGTTTTGCCAAACTTACCGGTGTTGAAAGGTAAAGAGAGATTTACAAGTTTTCCAACTAAATTTAAAATTTCTTCTAGTATGCCAGAATTAGAAAACATAATAGCTTTTATTTGAAAAAAAAAATAATAAAAAAAATCTAGTATTTCTGTAGAGTTAGAATTTGACGAATTCTATCAGACAGAGATAAAAAGTTACTTTACAATTTTGTTAAATATCTTGCTTAATATTAAATATCTTACTAAGTTTGCCAACTAGTTTGTTAATTTTACCAAATGTAACAGAGTAGGGGGCGGGTAATTCCCCCCCCCCCTCCGTATTCTGGTGCACCAATTTCGGTTGAATTACGTCATTGTCGTGTCCGTGTATAGAGGATTGCACTATCTATGGAAATAGGTGCCATTGCTCCCGAGGGGGTTCGCCTTCTGCTTGCTGGTCCCTAATTTTGAACCAATTCCAGATGAGGTACCAACCACCACCTGAAATCGGCATCCCCAGAGGTGTGGTTTGAACATGGAGGACATTGGAGACACGAAGGATTCTACGCGCACCAGTTCCCATAAGGGTACACGGTGCCCTCAGCAGTCCAGCCGAGAGAGGAGTTCACTCTTCAAGCACTGGTCAAGCCGGATGCTGCTTCACTTTCGTATTCCTACAGGAACGGAGTTTAGTGACCAGCCCACTGAGAGACCATTTGTAGTGTTTATAAAATCTATAAAAGCTGTTTTTTTCATAATCTGACAGTATGTTTTTTTCAATTGTTGTTTAGAGCTGTGGGCTGTGATCAACAATGCAGGGATTAGCAAAGGCTCCGACATACAATCTACCTCCATGGAGAAAATCGAAGAAGTGATGAACGTGAATCTGATGGGGACTATTCGAGTCACGAAGGCTTTTCTGCCTCTTTTGCTGAAGTCAAAGGGAAGGGTGATTAACATAGCAAGTGCTGCAGGTAAGTTCTGCCGACAGTGGAAATTGAGGAGACGGGTTTGCACAGTGGAAGCACTGTGAAAACTAGTCACTTTCACAATTCATCTTGTAGGAAAGTTGCAGTCATTTTTGTTCCTACTTTCGCTGTTGGATAAACAGTTCAACTTGATGTTACTTTACTAGTTAACCATATTTTTGCGACTAGCAGTCGAAAGCTTTGGGACAAGGTGGTTTCGCCGTAACCTTAAAAAAACAACCGTATGAAAAACCGTAACCTTAAAAGAACCTTCGTTTTTAAACCTAGAAAAAACTGCAAGTCAATTTTTGAGTTTGGTATAGATGTCTTCAAAATTCAAGTCTCACTATACCTATGTCATGAAAGGTCGCAAATCGTTCAATTGTCTAATGAGCATAGTTTATACGCGCTTAAAAGAAAAAAGAACAAAATTCTCTCCAAAGGAACTAAAATAACTACGAAGGACTTCAAACCGAGGAAAACTTGTCCTGGTTTTAATACTACAAAGCACCTGGTACTATATGTGGAACAACCACTTTAACTATTCCTTTATGTCTATAAAATACTAGAATAGACATCTGTCGGTTTTTAAGAATATTTATACATAGATAGCAACGATATAATTCAAGCTGTTGCGTGTAGATGTACTTACTGTTCATATTATTGCCAAAGCTGATTGAAATTTAATCAGTCATCGTTCGAATGTAGTTTTGTAAATTTTAGAAAATCAACCAAAGATAGTTAGGAAAGAGTTTTGACCCGAAAAAAATTACTGTGTTAGAGTTCGACATAACAAGAAATGATTTGAATACTAAAATTTCAAAATAAATACCAAAAAATATAGATAAGGCCCAGTGTACCTCATGCGGAAAGTAAATAAAAAAGGGATTTTCTAGTAAAATATTGAGCTATTATTTTTAACTCCTTAACGCGCAGTGTTCCCGCTCTGGGAACACCAAACTCTCACGTTTTGACTGTTGCCAGTCACGAAGAATAGATCTGATTTCTATAAAAATAGTTGCGGGTGACAGAGCTCCACGAGAATCCTTTACTCCATTTCCCGTAAAAAAAATGGTGACGATTATTTTTAAGAGCACTGACATCTGCTGAAAAATGGAAGAATGCGAGAACAGCTGGATAGATTGCCCAATGCTGAAAAAATGCAGCCGCTGCCATCGCTCGACTTAACTACCAGCAAGATAGCGGACGATCGAAACGTTCATCGCGCGCTACAGATCTAGAGACCTTTTTTTGACGACAGCTGGCTGTGCTCGCATTCTTCCATTTTTCAGCAGATGTCAGTGCTGTTAAAAATAATCGTTACAATTTTTTTACGGGAAATGAACGTGCTAAAAAGTAAAGGATTCTTGTGGAGATCTGCCACCCGCAACTATTTTTATAAAAATCAAATCTATTCTTCTTGACTGGCAATAGTCAAAACGTCAGAGATTGGTGTCCTCACGGCGAGGACACCGCGCGTTAAAGGGTTAAAAAGCTTTTACAATAGCAAAGTTAAGTTTTTCCCGGTGCGGCCAATGGTTAATTACTATGAAAAAAATTTTTGGAATATATTTTCGATTACCTTAAGCTGAAACCCAAGTGAATTCGGCTCAGCAAAACTATTACGAATATATCAGATCACATAGATATAAAAATATCAGATTACATATAGAAAAATAAATTAGGTGGCAAAGAAGAGAACTATAAAATAAGTAATTCTGCTGACTAGGAAATCTTTTATTGAAGCTCTCCCTTCAGTACTTCCCTTCACCAATATCTTTAGCAATAAAAATAAGATATTTTAAACTAGCAATTGCACCGTTTCAAAATTACGATTAAGGATATTCCGTAGCGCACAAAATGAACGGTTTTAGATCTGCCGGGATGCACAGATCTTCTACAAGCTTGGGCAGCAAGACGGATGTGCTTCCTTGCGCAGCGAGGACATCCCGGATCTTACATCGGCAGAGGTGAGTCAGACTTCGCGGACGGTACAGCTGTTCACCAAACAGCTGTTTATACTCCTCGACCAAGCTGTCCACTATGGGTCGATGGACGTCTTCCTTCATAAAGTAGAGCAGGAAGGATCGCACTTCTTCTGAAGTCACAAAAGGATCGGGAATCGCGCCGAAGCACATTCTGAGGCACTTCAAGTACGGTTCCCGACATTCCGGTAGCAGAGCAACCGTCTTGACCGCCACTATGATGAGAGGTATTCTCCGATACCCTCTACTGTTGCCGTCTCGCATGTGCCCGTGCCTTCGAAGATCCAGCCAGGTGTCCCGAGCATTTAAGTAATCTGCCAGACCTTCGGTACTTCTGGCGCGCCTTTCGATCAACCACCTGGAAGAAAAGAGAGGAAGGTTTTACATTTGAAACAAATAGCATTCTGCACGGCACTCATGCAAGGAAATGTTTCACTGTTTTGGTACCGATTCTCGGAGGCACCCATTGCTTCACGTGTCCCGCCGTGGCCTAGTCACTCAGCTCAATTCCCGTAAGAACACGGGAAGTGAAGCAGCTCCGGCTTGGCCAGTGTTGACAGGGTGAACTCCTCTCTCTCTCTCGGCTGGACTGCCGTTGTCCCGTGTACGCTAATGGAAGCTGGTGCACGTAAAATCTGTTCGTGGCTAAAATGGCCTCCATGTTTAACCCTTTGAGGCGCAACCCTTTCCCAATGCTGAAAAAAGCGCAGCCGTTGCCATCGCTCGACTTAACTACCAACAAGATGGCGGACGATCGAAACGTTGATCATTCAAACGTTCACGATCGAAATGTTCTCGGCTGTGCGCGCACAGCCAGCTGCGTCAAAAAAAGGGTCTCTAAAGCTGTGGCACGCGATGAACGTTTCGATCGTCCGCCCTCTTGCTGGTAGTTAAGTCGAGCGATGGCAACGGCTGCCCTTTTTTCAGCATTGGGGGCCATCTATCCAGCTGTTCTCGTGTTCTTCCATTTTCCTGCAGATGTCAGTGCTGTTAAACATAATCGTGACAATTTTTTTATGGGAAAGGACGTGCTAAAAAGTGAAGGATTCTGGTGGAACCATGTCACCCGCAACTATTTTTATAGAAATCAAATCTATTCTTCGTGACTGGCAGCAATCAAAACGTCAAGAGTTTGGTGTCCTCACGGCGAGGACACCGCGCGTTAAAGTGTTAAATTGTACCTCTGGGGAATCGATTTCATGTGCTAGGTATCTTATCTGCAATTGTTTCAAAATTAGGAGAACCCGAGTTTCGGTCTTCCTCCCACTGGGGCTGATTAAAATAGAAGCCGTTGCCTTTCGCCCATCGCCGTTCTATAGGGAGGATACCGCTCCTCCATATAGCACGGCGAGGGAGACCGCTCCGCTCCCCGGTTGCTAGAGGGCGTTTCAAACACAAGTATAGCTTCAAGAAGACAGATGCATTTTAGAAGAACATCATCAGACGCATGCAATAAACCCTCCGAGCGTAGGACCGTGCTAGCGCGGTGGTTAAGGCACTGAACCACCGCGGTTGCACTGAGCCTGAATGTTGTGAGCTCGATTCTGATGTATCTTGAGTGACCATTTTATCTGAAACCGAAAATCAGGAAACTTCTGAAACACAGAGTCGGAAGGGGTAAGAATTAATCCCGAGACACCCCACCCCCCGCTCCACGAGATTTTTTTTCAGACACTCTGCTTTCCTACTTTGAGAGTATTGTTTTTTGTTTTTTTTTTAATGGGCAGTCACTTGCTCAACAAGCATTTTGCCATTACTAAGGCCCGAACTACTGGCCATTTTATTATGGGGGCACCCAGTGGGCGACCAGCGTTACTCCCTATGAATTGATGGACAAGTAAGCATCTATGCCCAAGCCGGGATTCGAACCCGGATCCAAGGTGTGATAGAACTGTTCTTAAGCCGCTACACCACCTGGGCAGCTTTTATGAGAATAATGAATTGAAAAAAAAAATACAGCATATAAACAAATAAAATAGGCCTATTACTATTATATAAACCTAGTTTTTAAGAAATTGTAGCCTTAATTTTTGGATTATGTTCTAAAATAGTTTGCCTTCTAACATTAACTAGAATGACACTCATTGATTATAGGCATGTATTCGTAGATACTATAAAAGCAACATTTTTGATAGATAAAAAACTGGTGTGAAATACCAGGCACGTAGCCAGGAAAATTTTCGGGGGGGGGGATATGAACTTATATGTGTATAAATAGACGGAATTTCTGCACGGCATTAATCTTATGACCACTAATCTAAAACTTTCGGGGGGGGGATATATCCCGATATCCCCCCCCCCACTGGCTACGCCCCTGTTAAATACAAACAAGTAACAAAAAACTTAAGCTAATAATACAATCATTTTCATGATAATTTATTCCCGATTTATTTTACGCATTGTCTGCATCAGATGCTTTCTGATGTCCATACTTATCGCTGCATGCAATTTCTTTCACATTTTTTTTAAAGCACAGGAACATTTTTTAACACAATTTTTTTTTAACAGGAATGGAAAACCGGGACATATGGGTAAAGAGCGAGACTGTCTCACCGAAAACGTCTGGTCACTTCAGACGTACCACTAAAGAACACCGTGTATGTTAACCCTTTGAGGCGCAACCCTTTCCCAATGCTGAAAAAAGGGCAGCCGTTGCCATCGCTCGACTTAACTACCAGCAAGATGGCGGACGAACGAAACGTTCATCGCGTGCCACAGATCTAGAGACCTTTTTTGACGACAGCTGGCTGTGCTCGCGCACAGCCAGCTGTGTCAAAAAAGGGTCTCTAGATCGGTGGCACGCGATGAACGTTTCGATCGTCCGCCATCTTGCTGGTAGTTAAGTCGAGCGATGGCAACGGCTGCCCTTTTTTCAGCATTGGGCAATCTGTCTAGCCGTTCTCGCATTGTTCCATTTCTCAGCAGATGTCAGTGCTGTTGAAAATAATCGTGACCATTTTTTTACGGGAAATGACGTGCTAAAAATTAAGGATTTTCGTTGAGCTATGTCACCCGCAATTATTTTGATAGAAATCCAATATATTCTTCGTGACTGGCAACAGTCAAAACGTCAGAGTTTGGTGTTGCCAGAGCGGGATCACTGCGCCTTAAAGGGTTAAATCCGTGATTCGGAAAGTCCTCTCGGCGAGAGAAATCCCTTCAACAATATTCAGAAGTCTCTTACTTTCTGATGAGGATCCAAATCGTGGCGGGAAACTCCTGGAAGGACATTATAAACGACACATTCACTGACTTGAGCTATCCTCTCCTGGCAAATAAAACCCACCGAGCGTACAGCGATTAGAAACTGCATTAATATTGTTGCAGCATACTCTGCTAGTTTCCAAGGTTCGTCGTTCTAAAGTCCATTTCGTGTAGAATGTTCTAGTAAAGAGTCCACTTGTCAGGATGGAACACAACTTTATCGCTTCTAGAACTCAGTCGAACAATCAGCTGTACAAAATGCACAGGCACTAACGGCCAGTAGCTTGTTCATAATAGTCCACTCAGTACCGAAGCTCTCACAAATACTGTAATTCACACACAAAATAAAACACTTCCACAGGCAAAAATTCAGTGGAAATATGCAAGGGATACCGTACACAATCCATTAAGACACAGCAATGAGGAATTTACACACAGCACTTAAAAATCAGCTTCGAAAAGCAAGCCAAAACACTGCTTCTATAGCGTCAATACAAAGCGTAACACAGCAAACTCACTCGACGAAAGCTCGATTCGGCTCAGTCCGGCTCCTTTTTCGACGTGCCATCCTTTTCCGACGTGCATTTCAGAAAACTCGATACCTCTCTAACGAGTCCCCGAACAATCGCCCTTTGATTACGGCATAGGAATATAGATGAATCATTAGCCTATTATGTGATTTTAACGCAGAAAAACCAACTTTACAGCCTCCATTGGGAAAATCGCGCCAAATGACCAAAATGTCGCCAAATGTGTTGCCAAAAATAAGTCCCCAAAAGGTCAAGTTACCGAAGGCCTACCGAAGGCGATATTTCTAGAACCTCCATAGAAAATCAATGGGCAAACCAAAACCTCCGTATTTCCGGTTCTAGTTGACCGATTTTGATGCAACAAAAGGCAAAATTTAACTATTTGGAGCGTAGAATACGAATTTTGAACTATTTAAATCCCAGAACAGCGGGTTGTCCCGCAAATTCGCAACATTATTTTAAAAATGTTGATAATTGAATTCTTTTTCAATAAACCAAACATTTCGCAAGAAATATCACACTGGCTTTAGCTATGCAAATGATGAAAGTGATGTCACGTGATTACAAATGTGTGTGAATGGTCACGTCTATTGTCCTATTGTGAATAATCTTTGTAACATGTTTAAAAAAAAAATTTCTCTAGTTATTATAAAAGAAGATATCTGTGTACCTGTGTGTGTTTGTGTGTCTGTGGCGTTACGGACAAACGGCTACACCTAGAAACACCAAATTTGGTACTCAGTAAGTTCTATACATGAAGTTGTGCACCTCGAAGCGATTTTTTCAAAATTCGATCTAGAATTTTTTTTAATTTTATGTTTTATGCGATTTTTGGCATTTTTTTCTCACCTAATTCGTAATAACGGCAGAAATTACGCTCGCAGCAAAACGGCTTTTGTATCATCGGATAGAGGAGAAAATTTAAAAGAAAAAACAGTTTGTTCTGAATTCGTAACATGTTTTACCGATTTTTGGGAATTTTCTTACTAAGCATCTGTTTTGGCGAATTTTTTCGTAAAATAATTTTAAAACTGTCGCATCTCGCATTCTATCGACTTTTCGATGTTTTGACAACTCTGAAACATTCTTTTCTCCCTCTTTTAAAATGAAAACGAAAAAATTATGTAAATTAGATGATTTTTATGAATTTTAATGCAACCTAAAGTTTAGAATTTAATAGCATCAACGCGGACATCTTCCGCCATTGCATTGCAATCATGGCAGGAGAATTTATGTTGGGTTGTTGCCACAAAAAGGATTATAAAAAAGGTTTTTCAATCTATCCATAGAAATTTTTAATGGGGCACCGTCCATATTTTCAATTCGCAAGTGAGCATCGATGACGTCAGTTGCTTTAAGATACGTAAAAATTTTAACTCGTTTATTCCAGCTCTTTTTTTTTGAACAGAGGGAGACGACATTTTGATTAAAATTTACTGTAGAAATAAACTAAAAACTCCACGATTATTATTATTGTTAGAAGTGGTATTTTAATCCGTTGTTTAATTAAAAATTGGAAAGTCTTAACGCAGCTGAAAATGTTCATTTTAAAAATTACAAAGTTCGTCTTAAAGTGAGATATATTAAAATTTTTCTATTTCCTTTTTTTACTTTTGGCATTTAATTATGGCGCAGGCGTTGCCTAACATATGCGAGCATGTTGCGAGTATAGTCTTAACGTTGAATTATGTTCCTCTATAGCGGTACTACATAAAGAAAAGTTTTAATGATACCGTTTGAAAACTACTATGCGAAATATCGAAATTACCTCCCTCAACCAACCGGGGTATCCTTTACGGCAGTTAAACAGTGACGTCATAAATTTAAAAAAATGTGTGAAATTTGTAAACTCTGCAACTATAACGCCCTGTCACAATTAAAGCGGGAATAAATAGCTCCTCGAGATTACACAGTTTGATGTTTTTCAGGAGACAGGACTATGGAGGATATATAAGATATCGCTATATTGGATACATAGATATTTAAAATGGCACCCCTTGGATATTTTCTCCCCACGGTGAGATGAAATGGTTTGCTGTGCTAAATACGCCAATCTTATAAAATTATGCATAAATTAAATATATAGAGAGAGTTTCCTTAATGGCAACCATTATGTGGAATGATTATTATTTATGTTAATGCGTAAATTGCAAAGAATCGCCATAGAATTAAAAGATCCATTGATGCCAAATAATCTAAGCTGTTTCTTTTAAGCGAGCCTTGAAGAGGGAAAAGCGAAGACAGATAGTATTAATTTACGTAATAGGTAGAATTATTAGATTTTTAAGGATAATATGAATAAATCACAATATACCACATTTATAAAAATTTCATGAAATTAAAAGTGTTTATCCTTTTTCAACGTTTGTCTTACAACCAACTAAACGAAAACTAATTCTAATTTGCATTAATATATCCCGCAGTAATTTCAACAGAGGAGATTACTTGAAGTTTTTTTAAAATGAAATTCTGTTTTTTCACATGCAGATATGATTTTAGTAAAATATTCGCTTCCTCACGTTTGAAGAGCGGATGCGCAGCTATTTTAAAAATTTCGCATGAAAATAGCATAAATGAATTCAGAAGACCTCAAAACGTGTAAATACACCAAAATCTCGACGTCGAATTTTTTCATGATTACAATACTTTTCATACATGGTACATGTTCGGAAAGAAATAAACGGTTGTCCATTTCATGTAGTGTCTTAGGTATTTAATGCTACAACTTGAATCTAAAAAACAGTATGATCATGGGTGCCGGCAGTATAGGGCAAGGGGGGGCAATGCCCCCCCTGGATTTTTGTATGCAGTGTTTTCCCTTGCTTTTTTGCTCTTTCCAACACGGTAACCATACGTTTAAGTAGTCTTTGCCCCTCCTTGAGTGGTCTTGCCCCCCCCCTGGAGTAGTCTTTGACCCCCTGGGAAATATTCTGCCGGCGCCCATGAGTATGATGTAGAAATAAGACATTTTGAAAGCCAAGAGTTCTCTGCAAACCGTTAAGCTTATCACTTTTTTGATAGTGAATGACACTGAAGTAGTTTTTTGAGTCATTATACTGCAATGATGCCATGTTACTACTCATGACGCAAACTTTACGTCAAGAGTCAAATAATTTTGCTTTTTTTTTTAAGATTCCACATCACGAATAAATTCGAATTACACATGTAAGGAAAATTTTCCTTTCCTACCGTGCGAAGAACGGACACGAAGCTAATTAATAATGAAATACTATTAATATAAACGGAAAAAATGTTTTTTATTTTTTTAATTAAGCTGTTTATTTAATGATTAACTAAAAGCTGTATAACAGGGTTCGTACTCCTTTTTCAAAATGAAATTCCCTGTTTATAAATGTTGAGTGAATTTAAGAAAATTTTTTAAATTAAGAATTAAAAAATTGTATTTTAAATTGAAATTTGAAAAAAAAAAATCGTACTTCCCCCTTTATATTTCTGTTAAAGTTTTCAAAAGTTTCTCTCTCTCACTTTTAATATTAATTCTTTCTACAGAAACTGATACCAGTTGTAACTATACAAAATTGCGTAAAGATACAAGTCATAGAAATTTTGTTATGTTACGGATAGTTCATAAAAATGCGTTTTAGCAAACGCAGTTTAAAGTTACCTTATTGCGTTCAAATATAAAGCTTTCACAAAACGTTTTTAGGAATATCTCCTGTTCTAGTTGGATTTATTGCATGAAATTGGGGTCAAAACGCTCAGAAGTAAACAAGGTTTCAAATGAAATTAAAATTGCAAAATTGATTTTTTGAATTCTTAATCCTTCTATGACCCCTTAAAAGAATTTAAAGGTTATCGCAAAAAATAAACATACAATAAGTGCTAAGTAAATACTTATTTATATGCCCCACTCAAAGGTAAAGAAATTATGATAGCATTATGGTAATCAAAATTACTCTCCCTCTGAATTATCACATAAACAATGGGTTATATTTATATCAAACATGGTTTCATATTCAATTTGACCTATAAAAAATCAGGAATTATGCAAGGTGTAAAAAATTATTTTCGGGACCACTTCACTGATTGATAATTCCAAGAAATTGTCAGTACACAAGGATTTAGTTCTAAAGAATATGGAAATTTTTACCAAGTAAAACCCAACTAAGTAAAACAGACGTATTCCTTAAAATATTTTAAATAAAATAAATACACAAAACACTCAATTAAATTCTGTTTTTTGATCAAGTCCTAGTGGATCTTTTTATTTACTAATGAACAAGAAAAACAAAAGAATATTTCCTACACTTACCAAACCTCGGTGAAATCGTCAGAGTGGCTGCTTTCTTCGCTGATCATCGGTCCTTGGCAAAATCCATTTTCCACCAGGACGCTTAAAAAATTGAAGTCTCCAGCTTTCAGGGCCAGCCAAGCCTCTTTTTCGAAGTTGAAACCGTCTGGCGAGTTCTCGTAGACGCTGCGGATGCCGCGAAAAGCTGCTGCATCTAAATAATTCCCCCTGGCGTTCCAAAGAGGTAAGTATTCCGATTCTGAGAAACGCGGGGTACAGGCGTGCAAGTAGCGCGTGTAGTACAGAATTATTTTGAGAACGATGATTCTATCACTGCATGATCGGGTCCTCAAAACGTCTAGAAGCCGCTTGCACAAAGTCTGCACCGGTTCTATAGGAAAATACATGTCTTGCGCTTCCATTTCAAAATGCGGTTCAAAAGTAGATCCAACTTCTCGGTGGATTTCGAGAAGTATTTCCCTCCATTCTGTTTTATCCGGCGACTCCGGTAGGTCTTCAAGGAGCCATTGAAGGTAATGTGGTAGCCTTGTGTCGCTCATTGATACCGGTTGGAAAAGATTCAGCAAATCGTTCGCGCAACGGTAGTTCCCAAACAGCTCAAAATGTCCGCCCTCCGTTATCGAATGATGTCGGAACGTTATACCTGGTAGCACAAGTACAACGCTGGAACCTCCACTACTCCGTTCAAGCAAGCAGCCACGACTTTCGGAAGGAAATGGAATTCCTAGAAAAGCGAACTGGTTACTTGCGTCTAGACCATGACCCCAACTTCTGCACCGCTGAGGTCATTTGCATTGCGCGTGTTCCTGCAGAGTCTATTTTTTCGTGTTTTCGTAGATTCTGGATACTGCATTATTCAGCGAATGGTTTTTCTAATTCTAAACAACCATTAGGCCGGTTTTAGACATTTTTTGGCGTAGGCGAGGTCTTTGTGGAAAACTGATTTTACGCCGCCCTCTCCCCTCATTACGCGTGAATCATTCATCATGAGATTTAGCGTATGGTGTTATGATGTTAAAAAAAAGGGGGGCATCACAAAGAAAAATCGGTACTCTAATTGTTACAAGTGTGAAATGTGACAACTTCTGGAAAAAAGTTTGGAGTTTGCCCTCCCCTAAAAAAATTCGTATGGTCGCCCATGCTCATTTGCTTTCCTTCTCACTTCCTCTTAATGAGAAAAGGAACTGAAATATATTAATATATACTGAAATGTATATTTTAAATGTTTAAATTTATATTATAAACAAAACTTTATAAAATACTTCACACTGAAGTATTATCGCCATGCGTCTTCATCTCATCTCTCAATATTAAGACTCATCTCTCAATATTAATATCTCATCTCTCAATATTAATAGCGACTCTCTTATCAAAATATAATGTTGCTTCCTTTCTCTTTAAGCTATGCCAATTAAAACGAGCAAGGCAAGTCATGCTAAAGGTGTAGGTTATAAAACACTTTTGGATATGTGATCTATCACTTGACCATAACCTCAAAAAAACTGAATGACTCTTAATTATTTTATTTATTTATTTATTTTTTATTTATTTATTTATTTATTTTTTTTTTTTTGCAAAACGCTGTAAAAGAGATTTAAATAAGGTACTATAAACATTTACACTAATCCCTCATTAATCGAGGTTAATCCGTTTCAGACTATACCGAAATTGAATACGCTTACAGACTAACACATTAAAAAATTTGCACAGTGTGACTTTTCCCTAACGCTTATTTCTTTTCCCATTGAACTCCAGATAGCTACTTTACCCCAAAAAACTGTAACAAACCACATTTTTAGCCCCAGGTTCAGGGCCGGTCCTAGGTATTTTCCTACGGGGAGCGAACTGGGAAAATGCGCCCCCCCCCTCCCGCCATTTAAAAAAAAAAAGAAAAAAGAAAGTCAATTTGGGAAAGATTTAAAGATTTCAGAGCAGGTAAAGGCTCAAATTGTGGGAATCAATGTTCTGGAATGAGGACCGATATAGCCTTACAGAAGAGAACCTCTACTCTCTCTACGCCCCCCCCCCTCCGGTAGCGCCTAATGGCCTCCCGAAATGCAAAATTCTATTATTTTAGGCCCGTTGTTCTAAATCCCTGCTGTTTCGATCTATCTCGTTCCGATTAGAGGCAAGCGAAGGCTTCGGCCCTCGCAGGCACTCTATAGCAATACACTTTGACTTTGATCTCTATCCTTCCATTTACTTAATGCTGGTCGCAGGGTTCCCGCTAGAGTGCGAGACCGCGAGAATCTCGCATAAATTTCTTAAATCTCGCGCAAAAAATATTACAGCGCGAGATATTCTCCCACTGCAAAATATTCGCCACCTGTGCGAGATTCTCGCATGCTGTTTGAAAGTTTAAAAATGCCAGTTTACAAATACAAAAATTTGTTTTTACTCCACTACTGTGGGATAAGGAGCGTGCCGCGGCCTCAATGAAGCGTCCCCCCCCCCTTCCTCTCTTGAGTTTCTGTTCAGAGATAACAAGGTTAAATCATCGGAATGCAGAGGGGGAATATTAATTAATGCTATCGGCGCGGAGCTGACGTGTTGATTTTTCTCCTCCTGCTTGCCAGCTGTAAAGTGTTTTGTTTTTGTATGTGTGTCTATCGCATATGTGTTTTGAGAGCATTTCATCTGCTTGTTTTTTTATAAACCACCACGATTCATGGAATTATGGATAACCTCTGGCAGTTTGAAATTTGGACACCCCCCCCCCTTCCTCCTTCCGTTCTAAGTTTAGTTGTCGTTCACAGTAAGAGTTAATCAATCTTTTAAGAAGACCAAAAAAAAAAAAAAAAAAAAAAAAATAAGCTGCAATTTTCCGGTTAAATGCCCGATAATCTAGCTTATACTGTAGTAAGAATTTGAACTTAACTATATCTGTTTTAACTTTGTCACACATATTTGTATCTTACCAACTTTGTAGTATAATATAATTTAATATTTATATAAATATTAAGTTATTTTATATAATTTTATTATAGTACTAGATAAAATATTATAGTTAATAATTCTTTTGCTTAGTTAAACTGGATGTGATTCTTTGAATAAATTTGAATATTCATTAACTTTGAATTTCCATTAACAATTCAAGTGCAAATTTAAGTGCACTTTCAAGTGCAAATTTAAGCAATCGTATTAGAATAGCTGATGGAAATATCAATTTAGAAAGTTTTCTATAGGATCAAGCTGTAAAATTTTTTAATGAACAGAAAAATCGGTGTTATTGAAATTGTACTATAAATAAATAAAATGTTAAACAATACTTATGTTCTCACTTAACTTTCAGAAATCTCCCCCAATTTTTTTTTCTAATGGGAACCCTGGCTGATCGATGATCTGGAGATGTTTCGTGTTTCTGCAATCTATCGGAAATGTGAGTTTGATGTATGTTTAGAAATAGGGTCGCCTTAGCTAAAGCGAAATTAATTTAGAAGAGAAACCGCAAACGCGAACAAAAAACAAACGCATTTTATCAAGCAGAAAAGCTAAGTGGAGAGAGAAATTAAAACTGTATACGGAATAATTAATTTAGAAAGACTAAACAAAGGAACATTTTTTTTAGATTCGAAAAATATGTGATCTTATTCACAACATTCAGCCACCCTGCATGCCATACATGCATTTATCGCATAAAGAGGCCGTATATTAAAAAAATAGAAAAAATCCGGACTGACTCCACTCGAATTTCCGAACACTTGATCGCTACCAAGCGTTTAAATCAATTTGAATCTGTAAATAGTTTAGAAAAAAACAAAAATTAAATTATGGTATGGAGTTTGAATATATTCCTCAAATGCGTATAGTTATATCATTAATTTAATATAATAATAACAGTAGTAGTAGTAATTTGGTACTATTTCATCAAATATAGATCAACTTTGCGATTATCTGGAGGATTTTTCCAGTAGAAATATTTTAATCACTTGCAAAATTCATAAAACACATGCCTAACACTTATCTTTCATATAATGGCAAATGCCTAAAATAAAAGTTTTTCAAGATACATTTTGCCTGGCTAATTGGAACTTAATTGAATGCAGCGTTTGCTCGCTAATTCACTGAGTCGATTATAATGAGTCGATTTGCTCCAATATATAAGAATACTTTTTTATAACCCTGTAAAAACCTTTAAGTCCTACACACACCAAAATTTACACAGTATGTAAGACATTAACCTATAATATGCGTACCTAATTGGAGCTCAATTGAAAGTATCATGTAGACATTAGCCCACTTTAAATTATTTGCGATATAGGCGAAATGTACCAGAATTTTTCTGTCAGTGGCGAATCTAACGCCTGGCGAACGCCAGGGCCCAGACTGCCTCTAAAGACCCTGCCTTTGAAAATTCTTCATAAGAAAAATTAAATACGCTAAAAATTGAAGCAGTACATCACAAGTACAAACTTGATAAGAAGGAATCAGTCTTCATGTTCTTTGAAAGGGCTGTTCTCAGCTGTCCATGGCTCTAGGCCAGGGGTAGGCAAATAGCGTGGAGAAAAAAAAATGGCCCGCAAAGATAGCCAGAAAAATCTCCCTTGAACCGAGATTTTAGAAAAAAAATAATTATTACCAAGACTAAAAAATTTTAAATTTCTACTTAGAGAAAGGTGTTTTTGTTGAGATTAGGGATTATCGACAGAGGTTACAAAACGAAATGAGAAAAAAGATTTCAGGGCTTAAAGAGCTTAAATTCAATTTCCTGTTTCATCACATCACTGCTGATATTGACACAGCACGTGAGGAGTTTCGGCTTGAACTTATTGACATGCAATCAGATCATACCATTGAGAGAAATGTTTAATGCCATACCATTAGTTGAAGATTACAAGTCATATTTGCTGAAAAAAAATTCCTGTAAGAAATTTACTGGGGAAAATGTTTCAATAATTTGGGTCTACATATATTTGTGAGCAAAGATTTGCTTGCTTGAACATCAACAAGAGTAAATATTGATGCTTTTGGTCAGGCATTAACAAGCAAGCTGCGACGAGAATCTCAACGAGGAATCTCACTCCTGTTTTTTTATAAAGTGTACAAAAGTGTAACAGGGTGCATTTGTCTCATTAACGTGAATTTAAAATTAAATTTGTTTGGAACTATATTTATTGATTTTTATCATAATATAATTTATACTGATTCTAAAATACCAAACTTACTACTGAATGCAATACTTTAAAAAGCTGCATCCCCTCGTTATCTTTCGAGTCTACAAAGTGGCCCCTGTAGATAAAGCAATTGTCCACTCCTTTTCTAGGCCATAGAACTGTTCAGTTCAACTGAAAAGAGGGGCTTTTGTTAGTCTAAAGGCCGGCTCTTACTTCACGTTTCTTGTCGCAGAACAAGGAAATCAATGTATTGGACGCTGGCGGGAAAAATATCTGCCGTTGTTCTCTCCATTGTGTCTGGTGCTGGGTTTGTCGTTTTCACGCGTTAGCTTTTGTCGGTGGATCACGACTGGTCATTAAAAATCGTAAATTCCCGATAAGCTTCTAGCTTTGTTATTCGAAGAACTTAATGCAGTTTTGCATTACGTTCTCCTAGTTGCCATTGCTTTGCTCCTAGTTCTTATATGCTTTTCAGTTATACAGTCATTCTAATTCAAAGTGCTAATCACCACTGTAAGATACAGTAGCCAAATTCCGTCCCCGAGCTGAATTTCGTCCCCGTCGGTATATCTTTTTTCTAAATAACGCCATCTTGTTTTAATACGCCAAATCTAAAGTTAGTTATGTCAGTCGGCCGTTGTAAAAGTTTGACGGTGAAACGTAGCTCTTTGCGCAAGATATTTAAAAAAAGAAAAAACTGTCCAAGGGAGTTTTTAATGAAAATACTATGAGTACTGTTTAAATGTGGATGTAGTATTTGAGCTATTGTAATGAAATGTTTGACAAAATTTGTTGTTATTTCTGAAATTTAAATTGATTGAAAATTTAGTTAGGTTATGGCATGTGCTTTTGGTTTAATGGATGATATCCACAAACTTGACAAATTCTTAATATCGTCCCCTCACATGAGCCTAATATCGCCCCCGGGACGGTATTTAGGTCACTTCATCTGAACCAAGAACACCAGCGGCATCACCTGGCTTAAGCAACCCTTCCTCTCCGTTTATAGCTCCAGCTGACATACAACCTGCTCCAGTTGTTGAGCCACCTTCAACGTCACCTAGGCGAGGCAAAGCCATGATAGTTACGACTTCACCGCACAAACAAGAAATAATAGACGCCAGACGCGGTAAAGAATAAAAAAGAAAAATCTGGAGTGACTCCACTCGACTTTCCGAACACTTACGATTAAGATCATGACCAAGAATTTAAATAAATTTGAATCGATGAATCATTCAAACATATATACCAAATTGAAGCTCAATAGAATGCGCCGTTTAAACGCTAGCGCACTTTCAAAAATTTCTCCCCATAGGCCATAATATAAAAGAAATCTTGGTCGTAGCCCTGTAGAAAAACTATAAGTCCTATACACATCAAAATCAATACCGGTCTTACGATGGTGGTTTATAACATGTATACCCAATTTGAGCTCAATCGAATGTACTGTTTAAACGCTAGCGCACTTTCAAGAATTTCTCCCCATAGGCCATAATGTAAAAGAAATCTTTGTCGTAGCCCTGTAGAAAAACTATAAGTCCTATACACACCCAAATCAATACCGGTCTTACGACGGTGGTTTATAACATATATACCCAATTTGAGCTCAATCGAATGCCCCGTTCAGGAGCTATCGTGTTCACTCACATACACACAAACACACATACACACACACACACATACACACATACATACATACATCTCGTAAAAATAGCATAAATGAATTCAGAAGACCTCAAAACGTGTAAATACACCAAAATCTCGAATTCGAATTTTTTCATGATTACAATACTTTCCTTACATGGTACATGTTCGGAAAGTAAAAAGATGAAAGAAAAACAGGGGGAAAAAATGGGTCAGAAATTTAAAGAAAAATACGACAGGAAGCAACAAAAAGAAAACCAAAAAGAGACGTAAGAATCAATCTTCTGGCGAGGACACGTCTGATGAAGACCCAATTTTAGTTAATACTGACGAAGAAGATAGTGACAACGATGACACTGAATGCCAAGTATGTCAGAAAATGTTTTCTCAAGATACAAAGGGAGAGAAATGGATAAGATGCACAAAATGTTTCCAATGGATGCATGAGGATTGTGTTGAAAATCCAGGAGTAAATTTTATTTGTGCAATCTGTTTTGAGAATTAAAATTACTTAAACTATACCAATGATTAATAAAAGTCTGATTAGATATAATAATTATGATTATTAATAATTACCTTTAAAGATAAAATTTA
Organism: Cheiracanthium punctorium; assembly: GCA_038373885.1. NCBI lineage: Eukaryota > Metazoa > Arthropoda > Arachnida > Araneae > Cheiracanthiidae > Cheiracanthium > Cheiracanthium punctorium. The sequence continues at coordinate 331,021 of JAWZYV010012048.1, forward strand.
AGTTTACGTACTGATTATTGTGATCTCAATATCGTCCCCGAGACGTAATTAGGCGCCTAAAAAAATATTCTCAGAATTTCTTGTTTTTTGTTAAAGCTATTTTTGTAGAAAAAGTAACAAAGAAGTTTTTGACTGTTCAGAATAATAAAGAAATGTTTCAACTTAGCCCTGATGTTTTATTTATTACTTCACTTGGTATATTATTTTAAAAATTTGCTTTTTACAAAAAGTGGACGTTATTTGGCGAATGTACCTTACTCCGTTTTTTATATTGTATGTGCTGCGTTTTTCCCCCCTTTTAAGTTGTGTTGTGTGTGTGTGTGTGTGTGTTAAGTTGTACTGAGAAGGTTTGCTATAGTTCTTCGAGGCAGGACAAGTAATGCTTAGAGAGGACAATTGAATATTGCTTTTTCTAATTTTTTCTAATTTTTTATAATTTTGCATACTGTCAAATGTTATTTACCAAGGGGTGTACCGATCCCTCAGCCTCTCCTTGCTATGGCAGTCATTGTGACTTATTTTAAACATATAAATGCGTATTTAAAAATTATTAATGTTATAATTGTTTCAAAAATTAAGAAAGGATTATATTAAGTTACGAAAAGAGTATTACAGTAGAGTCTCTCTTAACCGGCCTCCGTATAGCCGGATGTCCGCTTTAACCGGCCGTATTTCATTTAAATAAGAAGAAAATACTTTAAAAAAATGAAAAATTTCCGACAATGACTGACACTGACCTCATGACATACATATGGAGCAAAAGCACTGGAAAAAGGCTTTATGCTATGTAGAACAACAAGCATCAGCTTCCTTCATCGATGGGGATGCTTTAAAAGCAAAATGGTGATACTGTGCAGTAAATTATCGAACCTTTAGTCTTCAGCAGAAAAACAAAATTTAAAAAAAATGACTGATCTTTTTAAAACTTTCATCTTAACTGTGAAATTTTGCAATAAATTAAAACATTTCTTATAATATACAGTCCCCTCCCCCATCAATTATTTAATATATATACTTTTCCGCTTTAACTGGATTTTCGCTGACCGGCTCTCTCACGGTCCCATGTAGGCCGATTCAGAGGGTATTTTTTAGGAAAACAATAGAGGCCGTGACTTCATGAAGCAAAACAGCGAATATAAGACTCACAGTATTAAATAAGCCCATTCTGAACCAACTTATAAGCACACAATTAGCTGTGGTTGGACACACGTCTCACTGGCTTCGTTATCATTTTTTAAATACATCCGTCAGTGGGAGGAGTCAACTGATCGGCAGTTTGGTGTCGTGCTCGTAGCGTACGTGCTCATAGCGTACACCCCATTAAGGGTGCTTGTAGCGTACATATGGTGCTCGTAGCGTACATCTCCCCCGACACCTGTTTCCGTTTTCACCACAGTAAATCCGACTAAATGTAGGCCTACTTTAGTAGTAGTCTTACAGAGCGGCCATTTTAGTCCACAAATCTGGATCATTCGGGACGACGCCGCAGCCTAAAAGTCCGAATCGCTTCTAACAAAACAAACAAAAAAAAGTCCGCAAAATCGTAGTTTAGAAAGTAATAATATATAGGGGAAAACCCCACCTTCTTTAGCAAGAAAATTGAGTTGCTGGTCATCCTATTGAAAGCAATGAGGATTTTGGACATACTAATCGTTTAACGTTGTTGTTCTCTTGTTTAAAGGTGTGTAAGCAATCTGTGTACATAATGTATTATACTAGAAACCTCTTAAAATGATAAAAAAGCATCATTTTAAACCAGTTTACTTTAAAAAGTGTTGCTGCTTTTTTCCGCATTTAAAACTTTGTTTAAAAAAGTTACAATTACACTAACATTTCATTTAAAAAAGATTTTAAAAAGTTGTTTTTGACTTATTAATACCATAAGTTTTTTCCGTCGGCGTTTCTTCCGCTCACCAATAAGAACATTTATAAAATGGTGCATCCAAGTATATATGTATGAAGAAGGGGGGAGCAGTGGTGATGGGTGTGGCAATCGATTCCCTGCCCCCCCCCCCTTCCTTGAGTAAACTTAACTTAAAAATCTGTGGAGTTGCTATAGATTTTAACACGCTTTTGAGTCTGTGTTTATCCTGTTTGCTATCATCATTGAAAATAACACAACGGACAAAGATCTCCTTCTGTGACTAGTTTTTTTTTTCCAGGAGTGGGAGACCTATTCTGGGAAGCAACACTGGTCAGAGAAGGGGTACGTTTTCCTTGGTTTGCTTATTTTCAATAATGACAGCGAACACAATAAACATGAGTTTAAGATTTAAAATCAGCTGTAATGAAGGAACGACCCAACTCTGGTAAAATGCTCTGTCATACTAATGTTTATTAATTATTAATACTGCTCAGTGGCGCACCCAGGATTTTGGTTTAAGGGGGGGCTAAAGCTACAAATACTTTATTGAAAAACAATATTTTGAATTTGGTTATAGTGACTTCGATTATAAATATTAACTCCCTTATAACGTCAAAATTTTCTGTATCAATTTCCCGTAGAACACAAGCCCACAATCAACGTACCATGTTATAAAGTCATAAGCAATCATCTGATATTTTCATTGACACTGTAACCAAAAAATTACTGTATTATACACTATTGTAAAAAATTACTGTAGTACATGTGTGAGACTAACTGCAAATATTTAAAAACTAACGTCCTTTTAAAAGTATTTTAAGATCATTTTGAAAACATTTAAAGACAATTTTTAAAACATAAAATATTTTAATTCTTTTGTAACAATGTTCGAAGCTTTTCAGATCTACGGGGGGGGTGTTAGAGGGGTTCAGATCTAAATCTTCGGGTCGTTTTGGGGGCCTTTAGCCCCCTCCGAGGGTGTGCCTATGTTACTGTTAATTATTACTTTATTAATTATTCAGTTGTTACTTCGTTAATTGTATTTGTTAAACAAGTTATTATAAAATTATTAATACTAGCTGAAGTACCCGTTCTTCGCACGGAATGGATACTGTTAAACCAACTAATACTAATGGAGAATAAGTAAATAAGTATTGAATATTATATACTTTGGTTATAGATTTATTTGCCTACAAAAACTGTTTTACAATATTTATCTATATATATATAAAACAAAGTGTAAAATGTTAGTTAGTAACTTACTTTGTCTGTGTCTCGCCTAGCTCCTAGACGGGTGATCCTAGACCTACCAAATTTTGTATGGAAATTCTCCAGGACAGGTCCCGACATACCTCGAAGCGATTTTTCGAAATTCCAATTATTTTAGGAAATATCGATAAAAAACCTATGGCAAAAGGCTAATTTTGCTCTCGCCATTTCGCAATTGTAACCCTGCAGTGGAAAGAGGGAGAATTTCTGTCTAGGTTGCCATATTTGGCAAGTTTTTTAAATGATTCAGACTCTTGAAGTAAAAATAAAAGAATAACGATTTTTTTTTTTAGATTAAATTATTTGTAAGGTTATTTTTTAATTAAATGTGCATGTGAAATCAGAGCAGGAATGAAATGTTTTATACTCAAAAGAAAAATAGGATTTGGAAATTTTCCGAGACTAAAATGTGCATCCTTTTATTTGGCGAAAAATAAAATGGTTGATGTTCGAGTTTGAGGATCGTCTGCTACTTCGATTATGAATTCACCTGCATACGTTTTTGAGAAAATTTCACTCAGTTCGAATTGTGCATTTTTCTGCGCAGCTTTTCCCCATCTATTTCTAATGTATTATATCCAGAAAAAGGATGTTAGAAATATCCATTTGTTTAATCACACTCATGAATAATGATATACTTTCCAATTTAATGGAATAAGGAAAGAAAATAGGGAAGACCCATGGATTATAATACGCTTTTAATACGCTTTAGGGCTTTTTTAAAATCTGAAAGTGCTTCATACTTTTTTCTTTCCTTTCCGTTTTTTGATAAAGGCCAATACATCCAGAAACTCTTCAGAATTAATTCAGGACGAAAATAATTTATACCTTTTTGTAAGTTTTTATCATTAAACCCCATCTTATTTTTGTAACCAGGCCCGATACGGTAAGCATCGCATCAGGACGCCGGCTTCGAAGGGGCGTCATTTCGAACTCAAAAATTAAGAAGAGCATAAAATGGGGCGTCTTTTTTATATAGCAGGGCTCACCATTTACCCTAGGGCCACTCCTGTTTGTAACCATCTTAATTTTAAATTCCATTCAGAATCTCAGAGATTTCAGTGCCAAGGAAGCCGGTGAGGAATAGGATTCTCTCCGAACAAGATTTATTAAAATGGCGAACCAATTGGTCGCCGCAGGCGGCTAGTTAGGTATATTTTAACTATACTTGATTTTTAAAATACTGTTTGGAATATGCATCATAATCCGCCAGTGTGCCGTATTTGTCTTTCTTGTTCTATAAAATACTTCTTCAAATTTGAAATCTATATTAAAATCGCCTGCTAAAACTGTTTTAAAATCCTCGCCAGGCACATTCTAAATATACTTCACCTTTACTTACACGAATATAGACACCAATATTCCAATTAAATAGACAGTAGGGTTATGCAATTTCTCGACAAATACGGAAGATACCGATAAGCTGGGTCCAGTTTTGGGGACAAATTTTTCTATGGCGATAAATCTCCAAAACCGCCAAACCTTGGAGACTTTTCCCATTTCATCTGGAAACCCTTCAAAAATAATTCGCCCTTTCTCAATGTAGACAAAAATTTGTGTCTGAAATTAACAGCACTCTAGAACTAAAAAATACACGAAAAACAGTTTTTGTAAACCACACTGTATTGAGGTCCATTTTTAAAAGCCTTTGAAACGATTGTTATGAATTTGTGTTCGATACCTTTTAATGCAAGATTTTTATGGCTACCTTCATTTTCCTTCGATATATGATCACATGCATGAAAATAACGTTTTGGTATCTCACACCAGTTTGGACACGAATTCTAAAATGAACCTGAAAATGGTTTTAGGAATATATCTTACTTGCAATTTAAAGCAAGAACGTTATGTCTATCACCTTTTTTCCTCTGAGATATGAAGGAAAACTCGAAAAGAACGTTTTAGACCCTTACCGCCGTTTGGGTGCGAATTTAAAAAGACCCTGAAAAGGTTTTTAGGTATTACTGTTAGTTGTATTTTAAAGCATCTTTTTTCCCTTTGAGACATGAAGGGAAATGCGGAAGAACGTTTGCCCCCCCCCCCCCTATGCCCGTTTGGGTGCGAATTCTAAAAAAACCATGAAAATGACTTTTAGGTATTTGTGTTAGTTACATTTTAAAGCAAGAATTTTACGGCTATGTCTTTTTTTCTTCTGAGATATGAAGTAAATCGTGAAAAGAACGTTTTAGAACTTTACCGCCGTTTGGATGTGAATTTCAATAAACCCTGTAAGTGATTTTTAGGTATTGCTATTAGTTACATTTTAAAGCAAGACTTTTACGGCTATCTCTACTTTCCTGTGAGATATAAAGGGAAATCTGAAAAGAAGGTTAAAGAACGTTTTGGCCCCCTACCCCCGTTCGGGTGTGTATTCCATAGAACCATGAAAACGACTTTTAGGTGTTTGTGTTAGTTACATTTTAAAGCTAGAAGTTTAGTTCATCTCTTCTTTCTCTGATATATGGAAGGAAATATGAAAAGGACGTCAAAGAACGTTTTGGCCCCGGACACTCGTTTGGGTGCGAATTCTAAAACACCCTGAAAATACTTCGTAGTCATTCGTATTCGCTACATTCTAAATCAAGAATTTTATGGCTATCTGTATTTCCCTTTGAAATATGACGGCAAATTCGAAAATAACGCTTTAACCTCTTATCTCCGTTTTGATCGAATTCTAAAAAACCCTGAAAATCAATTTTGAACATTTGTGTTCAATATATTTTTAAGCAAGAATTCTACGGCTATCTCTTTTTTCCTCTGATATATGAAGGTAAATCTGAAAAGAACGTTTTGGACCCTTACACCCGTAAGGGTACGAATTGTAAAATACTCTGAAAATGATTTTTCAGGTATTTGTGTTAGCTATATTTTAGAGCAAAAATTTTACGGCTGTCTCTTTTTCCCCTCTGGGATATGAAGGAAAATGTGAAAAGAACGTTAAAGAATGTTTTAGCCCCTTACGCCCGTTTGGGTGCGAATTCTAAAAATCCCCGAAATTGATTTTTAGGTATTTGTGTTAGTTATATTTTACAGCAAGAATTTTACGACTATCTCTTATTTCCTCTGAAATATGAAGGGAAATGTGAAAAGAATGTTAAAGAACGTTTTGGCCCCTTACGTCCGTTTGGGTGAAAATTCTAAAAAATCCTTAAAATGACTTTCAGGTATTTGTTTTAGTTATATTTTACAGCAAGAATTTTACAGCTATCTCTTTTTTCCTCTGAGATATGAAGGGAAATGTGAAAAGAACGTTTTGGCCCCTTAAGTTCGTTTGGGCGAAAATTCTAAAAAATCCTTAAAATGACTTTCAGCTATTTGTGTTAGTTACATTTTAAATCCAGAATTTTACGGCTATCTCTCCCCCCCCCCCCCTTGACATATGAAGGGAAACGTGAAAAGAATGTTTCACGCTTCCGCGTCTGGGTTCGAATTTTTAAAAATCGCTTCTCAAATGACGCCTTGGGCACAAAAGCTATAAGCTCCTACAATTTCATGCCAATATCTCCAGTAGGATTTATTTCATCTCATGCTGTAATAATCCATTCATTTTTGTAGGGAAAATAGGATGCGTGTTATACTGCAATAACTGCTTGAAAATAGTAAGGCATATCCTAAATTTACTAGTGCGTGTTATACGCCAGAGCGTGTTTCACGCCGGGATATACGGTGCATAAAATGTTATTGGTCCGACAGGCCAAAAAATTTTGTATTCTACTCGTCCGTTATGAACTTTTGTGGTCTTGGAGCAGCGTGCCCCTTGTTGATTTCGAACTCTGCTTTCCATTATTGTACTGGCTAGAAGATAGTTTTATTGAGCAAAACTCGACAAAACTGTGAACGATTTTTGGCATTGCGAATGAAAATATCTACTTTTGGAGAAAGATACCCCCCCCCACCCCCGAAAAAAAAATTTACTCTTTCTACTTTTGGAACGGGTTAAATTGTTTTTCTAGCTCTTCAAAGCACCGTGTTTACTAACGTAATAGTCGCACTTATTTTGCAATTTTTTCTTGGCACCTGTGTAAGTCTAGGTGCAACTATTGTGCGGGAAAATCTACTACACAATATTGTACACTCCAATATTAAAACACACCTGGTATAGAAAATATATTATAAAATACTCGGCTGTTCGAGCCTCGTCAGAGGGAACCCCCCCCCCCTGAACCCCCCAATTTTTTAGTTTCTTTTTGAAATATCCAAACAAAATTATGGACTATGTCATTTTATCTCTCAACTTTCTTGTATTTCGCCTGGTAACTCTATGTTGAAATTTTTAGGATTGTAAACTATTTATAGATAAACACATGGGATGCATATTCCACAGCTTACGAAATATTGTAACAATAGATTAAAACTGTTGTGAACTAATAGTATTTAAATATATGTAAAAAATACATGTGATGCATATTTTACAGCTTACAAAATATTGTAACAAAAGATTAAAGCTGTTGTGAACTAATTTAAATATATGTAAAATTATGTCGCTTTTTTGGGACACATTTTTCGGACAATTTTCAATAACGGGGGTGAGAGATAAAATGACATAGTCATAAATAAAATGACATAGTCATTAATAAGGTTAGTAACGTACCAAATGTGTTTAGATTACGTGCTGTTTCTTTAATAGTATTTTCGTCGGTTGCACGCAAACTAAGACATTTTTCTTTTTATGGTAATATTTTTATACACATAAAATTCACAAACAATCGTTAACAAAATTTTTAAAAAAAAAACTAACGTAATTCATAGTAAATCTCTTCTCTTAAGGCCTCAGTTGCACTGTAGTTCTGGGAAGAGTGAAGCTGATAATTTTCTATTTTCTGGATGAAAGTCAGATATACACCTTCGACCTTCATGTGAAGCCATTTTGCATAAAAGCCATAAAAGTTTTTTTTTCGCCAGCCATTTGGCGAAAAAATACTTATTATATTTAAATTTATTACGTTTAAAATTCTTTTACGTATTTTTCTGCCTTGCATTTTTTCAAGAGCATTAACGTTTTGCTGTCCGGCTGAACCAATAACTGGTTCGCGAGGGATGGAATACTAGTTTTCAAAAAGGTTTTTTTTATTATTCTTCTGTAAACTAACTGAGAGGTTCTTCACCTCTGCCTTTGCCTGCTCGTATACAACGAGCGGATATTCACCTAGACCACTTCCTTCTTTTTTGCGGTTTTCGTGGTTTTCTTTTCTTTTCTTTATTTTTCTTTTTTTGTTTTGTAAATAATAAACATTTGTTTTCTCGTCTTTTTCTGTACTTTGTCTGCTTATCCGCTGATACCAGTGATTAGTGTTCAACTTTTTAGAGTTTGGTGTTGTTAAAGCAATGTGTTTAAAAGGGGCTGTATGCATATTAAAACGCAAAACTTAATTTTTATACGGTACCTCATTCCTTGTCACTGATAGTGTGTGTGTGTGTGGGGGGGGGGATATTGTTCTCTGTCTAGAAGGTAGGTAAGAAATCTCATGCCTCGGAATGAAACAATTAATTGAGAAGAGTCAACTGGAACTGTTACTTGTGGAACAGTTACCTGGAAGGAACATGTACTGAGAAGAGTCAACTGGAACTGTTACTTGAGGAACAGTTACCTGGAAGGAACATGTACTGAGATACTGCAAGTTAAAAATTTAGCATTTATCCCTAAATACTAAGCAGATGCCTCGAATATGCTAAAAAGAAAATTACTTTTCAACTGACGTCAATTTATGTTGGTGTTCGACAGCTACATTGGACGCTTGAAAATACTATTTTATCTAGAAATTTGCTACAATGCATGTTCTATTTCTAGGAAAAGTTAACCCATATCAATGTTTCCGTCGATATCTATTACAGTTTGAAATTCCATCTCCGAAACCTTCACGTAATGAGTGGATGACCCCTAAAATGAATAAATTATCAATTATTTCATAATGTAGTGCCTATGAGTTCAGGTAAATCTAAACCTGGTACTTTCTCGAATTTAAATTCGTGTAACTACCATTTTCCAGCAAGGGAGCATTATTTAACTTTTATCAACGTATAGTGGGTGGCCTACAGCAGTGGTATCCATAACCCCGTCCGTGGACCGGAACCGGTCCGTGAATCTAACGGGACCGGGCCGCCCAAAGAACATTACCATTTTATTGACAGTCGTGTATTTTGTCGTGGATTTCGACTTTGTTGGGTTTGTTCTAATTTATACCTTTGTAACAGAATAAATCTTGTAACTTGTGCAATCAGTTTATAGTTCAAGATTATGAATTAAAATTGCAGTCACACTTAAATCCCTATTGCCATTTCCGACAACCTATCTGTGAAGCGGGTCTCTTCATGTGAGGCGTATCTTTCTCCTTTCCTTGTGAAGTTTAGTGTTTAGTTTAATTTATTATTTTTAGCAGTTTTCTTTCTCAATTTCTTCTATCTTTTTCTTCTTTGTGCGCGATTATTTTTATTAATAGTTAATATTATATCATATCACCCCTTCCTTGGTACTAGAAAGAATCCGCCACTGCACTGATATTAACAAGTATTTAAAATTTTTGTAATGTACCGTCTGCGACTTTCATGAATCTAATAATGCGCAATTGTCTTATGGATTATGTAATATATATATATAATGAATTTGAGTTAACCAATGTTTTTTCCTAAGCCTTTCCCTCTCCTCATTCAAATTACAAGAACACCTTTCTTTTTCTTTTCTTTTATGGGGTGGGGGTGGGGGTCTGAGATACCTTTTGTTTTACTTTAATGTTTTATAGCCAGCACTGTTTTTAATATTTGTAGCTCTATACAGTATTCGAACATGCTAAAAGAAATTCTGAAATATACACCGCTAGATACAATTTTCTATTTTAAGCACTTCATTATAATTGGAAATCGGCCGTAAAACAGTTCTTTAAATAAAAACAAAATTTACAATGACTTTTTGCTTGACTTGATTTAAGCTTCACCTTATTTGTTGAAAATAAATAGTAGTAATGAAATCTACGATTGTGTGGACTAAAATGGCCGCTACTAAAGTAGATCTATATTTAGACGGATTTGCCTTCTTATTTCTTCTTTTCAATTATTACTGTGATGAAAACAGGTGGCGGGGAAGATGTACGCTACGAGCACCATATGTACGCTATGAGCACCTTTCATGGGGTGTACGCTATGAGCACGTACGCTACGAGCACGGAACCGGCAGTTTTCGGGCCATTACAATTACAAGAGACTAGACATTCCAGGCATACCTGAAAGATATAAAACACACACATCGCAAATTTCTAAAATCATTGCTAAGAAATAAATCCTTCATTAATTGTAAAAATATCAATGATTTCGACTCAAATTACAATAAACACATGTTTTTTAACCCTTTCGCTGTCAATATTGCGCTGCTGGAGTTTAATGTTATCACTGGACCCCAACAGAGCATCTGGATCTTTTAAATGATGAGAAAGAACAGATTAAACGTTGTTTTTTTAAAAATAAAAATGAAGAAGAAAAAAAAAAAAGATTCATTGCTGATACTGACAAGAATGACAAGATGCATGCATTGTCATTCTTATTTGCCTCACTTTAGAAATACAGAGGGCGTTTACACATTTTTAGAACGATTTCGATTAAGAATTTAAAAAAAGTAAATGTTTCAGAATAAAAATTTTTGGCAACAGCTTATTATTTGAAATGAGAAATATCGTCTGCTACTTTTAAATTTATTCTTTCTTCAAAATGTCATATGTAAACAAGCTGTTGATTGAAGGATATGTTTTTGCGCTTTCCGAAGAGAAATATTTTTATTCCATAATTCAAAAACGTTGTGAAATGCGTGGCATTAAAATTTCTAAGTGCAAAATAAGCAACATTATTAATCGGCAAGGTAAAAACCGTCAATCATTATTTCTACATAGAAAGAGGATTCCAAACGAATATCCGAAAAAGGTATGTACTGTTTCAGATGTTTCTAAAGTGAAATCGTTGGTAACAAGAGAAAATCCGCCAACACAGAGATCAATCGCAAAGTCTTAGATACATCTGTAGCAACAATAAATAAAATAATTAAGATTTACAACTTAAAAAAGCTAGAAGACATAATGTTCACCAGCTTTTGCCGAGACATGTGGCTCAACACAAGTCATACTAGAAAACTACCACTGCATTCCCTGAAAAAATGAAGACTCATATAGGTATTGCATATACCTTTTCAACATATTCTACAAAGTCCCCTGACGCTTCACCTATGGACTATTATGCCTTTGGTCTGTGAAAAAGAGCTCTTTCTAAACGCAAACTCACCACGATAGATGGACTCTGTAAAGTAGTGGAAGAGAAATGTAAAGTAATACCCCTGGAAATTTTACGAAAAGCTCTTCTATCGTGGAAATCACGATGCAGACTTATAGTCTAGAAAAAAGGCTATCAGATCGAACATAAAATAAAAAAAATAGTTTTACATTATAAACATTAATTAAACGGCCCCGAAATCGTTCTAAAAATGTGTAAACACCCTCTGTATATCCGGAACTGCAGGTTTTCCTCTACACAGTTAATCATTAGTTTTCTATTAAACAGTAGTTTTTTATTGATAGAAATATTCTGTTTACACAGTGATAAATTAAATATAGAACATGTGTATTGCATAGTTGTTAGATTAATTCGAATGAATCGACTTTCTTTGGAAACGTCTAAAGAGTTAACACTTTTGCATATTAAAAATATGTAATGTAAATATACTTTTAAAATAATTTAATGATTTTTTAAACACTAAAAATCAAAACTAACATATTTGAATTACTCCTGATTAATTAGTCTTTTGTAAAAAATCTTACTTAATGACATTTTCGATTTCCAAAAAACAAAACACCAGTGCATTCAAGTAAGCACAGTGCTACGAATACAAAAATATATCAGGTGGCAATGAAAGACGCAATAAATTCCATAATCGGTTTCGTAAGAAATTTAACCGAAAAGGTCTTCTTTCAGTACTACACAAATCTCCATAATGTGGCGATCACATTAGTCTTATTTAACATTAATATTATAGTCTTGATGTTAAATAAGACTATCTTTATTATAGTCTTATAAGAATCTTTATTATAGTCTTATTTAACATTAAAATATTTTATTTGAAACTGACAACGGTACTGAGATATTTCAAAGTTGCGATCTAAGTTCGTTACTCGATCAAGTCTACTCTGTAGCACCAAGAATGGAAGCTTTCGGACTGTTTGGAACTGGCGGATCTTCTACAAGTTTTGGCAGCGTGACGGATTTGCTTTCTTGGGCAGCGAGGACTTTCCTGACTTTATAATCGACAGAGGTGAGTCAAACTCCTGGGACAGTACAGCTGTTTACCAAATAGCTGTGTGTACAGCTGCGGAAAAAAAAAGTCCCACTTGCTCTTTATTTCGCCGTCGTTCGTCGTGCAGTAAAGTTATATATACCATTCGTTTGCAAATAACGCGTACTTTAATTTACTATTAATTTAATTTGCATCAGGGGCTGTCTTCATATTTAATTCTGCATCAACTTCGTTTTTCTCTATGGCAACCCCATATTTTGACTTTATTAAACGAAAGAAAACCTTCAAATTACCCTAAATATAAATTTTCACCAATTTTCTACGATAATTTCCGGAGATATTGCGAATTAATTTTTGCGCGTTTTTAAGGGACTTTCTGCAAATTGAAAAACGCTATTTGTAGGTTCCGAAATTTTCGCCTTCCATTAATTTCGCTGGCGAAAGTTAAAAGAAATTATTTTCAAGGAAAACATTGCTTCCATTTTTTTAAAAGTTTTTTGTACTGAGAATATCAAGGGTAGAAATAGAATATTTAGCCCGTGAGTTCATAACTTCTTTGGTTCGCACACATGATTCAAGGGGAAAATGCAAAATGACTGCTCACGATTTTGAAAATCTTTGTAATTTTGAAATTGTTATTGAGTATTTCCGTTGATGGTTCTCTTAGACAGGTGAAATGTTGGCAGGAGTTAGAGATTGCTCTCTGCTCTTCTGACTACCAGCTTGAATATTACTCAGCTATGGTCGAAATTGAAGAATGATTTCCTGATAGAAAATTTATTTGTTTGAATTTCATGTAAAAAACGCAATTACATTTTGCCAACCCATTATTATCACTGTGTTTGTTATTTCACTTTCTTCATTTAATACTATCGTCTGCTATGTGCAATATTCTTAAGACTTTTGGCGGTATTTTAATTTATAGTTAGATGAAAATTTAGACAGAAAAACGTGATTTGGAATGTTTGATAAAGTATGGGGAAGTCCAAAGACCTAATGTTTCCGAAATTAAAAAAAGTCACATTCACGCCTGGAAAGTTGAGGATGTTAGTTTTTCAGAAATAGGACGTTGTATTAGAAGACATACATCTACTGCATCTAATTCTATAGCTGGAAAATATTTTATTTGGGGGAATATGGTAGCGGACGCAACAATAGACGCTTTATGGAATCCCTATCAAACTGTAAAAACCTCTAATTTATTTGCTTCAAAATTTGATATTTTTAATACTGGTATCTTTTACTGTGCTTTTGCACAAAATAAATCTAATTTACGTTTATTGTATGCAATTTTCAAAAAAATTTCACTTAATAAATTTATATATGGTCCCTTAACTCATAAAAATAACGCATTTTATTTAATATAAATTAAACTACTCAACGTAAAAATTTGAAATTTTGCACAGCCATGTAATATTAATTTCTGCATCTATTTCCATGGAAACTTGGCTAGGTCGCTATTCATAATTTTTTTGAATATTAATTTAATAATTCATAATTCGTATTAATAATTTATTAAAAATCATAACTACGTTAAATTATGTTTGGGTCGTTTAGTTGTAATAGTGCGAATAAAAATCAGCTTCTTTCTACCAATATTATATGAGATATGAATTGAAGTATGAAATAATATTTTAACATAGTGGGAGGGGGATTTTGGGTGCTCATAACTCACTCATTTTCTGTCCAAATTTATTGAAAATGGGTGTCCGGGGTTAAAATGAGCTAAATTTTTGAAATATGAAGTGAAATCTAGGGGTTGCTATTGAGAAAAAAAAAAGTTGGTGCGAAATTTAATATGGAGATGGCCCCTTATGCAATTTTTATGCATAGCAAATTAAAGTGTACGTCAATCGTAAACGATTGGTATCTGTAACTTTGCTGTACGACGAACGACGGCCGAAAAAAGTACAAGTGGGACTTTTTTTTTTTCCGCAGCTGTACTTGTCGACAAAGCTGTCCACTCACTACTTGTCGATCGCTGTGTTCCTTCATGAGGCACAGCTGCACTTCGTCTGAAGACACAAGAGGATCGAAAAACGAGTGAAAGAAAATCCTCAGCCATTTTAAGTACGATTCCAGACATTCCGGTAGCAGAGCAACAGCTTTTAGCAACCTGAGGATGAGAGGTGTTCTCCGAAACCCACGTCTGTTGCCGCCTTGCATGCCCCAGATTTTGTATTCTATGTACGAATGTGACAGCCAAACTTCGGTTGATCCGATACGTATTTGATGTAGCGCCTGAAAGGAAAGAGGGAATTAAAGTTTAAATTTTTATTTGAAAAACCATTTTATACGATACTAATACCAGGGAATGCTTCACTGTTTAGGCACTGTGATTTTTAGCTGCACCAATCACTTCACGTGTCCCGCAGTGGGTGCAATAAACACATGTCTTTTACCCGTTCGCTGACAATATTGCGCTGCTGGAGTTTAATGTTATCACTGGATCCCAACAGAGCATCTGGATCTTTTAAATGATGAGAAAGAACAGGTTAAACGTGGGTTCTTAAAATTAAAAATACAGAGGGAAAAAATAAAAGATTCATTGCTGATACAATGTTTTGTCATTCTTATTTGCCTCACTTTAGAAACATATCCGGAATTACAGTTTTTCCGATACACAGTTAATCATTAGTTTTCTATTAGACAGTAGTTTTTATTGATTGAAATATTCTGTTTACACAGTGATAAATTAAATATAGAACATGTGTATTGCATAGTTGTTAGATTAATTCGATGGGATCAACTTTTTTTTGGAAACGTCTAAAGAGTTAACACATTTGCATATTAAAAGTATGTAATGTAAATATACTTAAAAAATAATAGAATGATTTTTTTAAACACAAAAAATCTAAACTAACAAATCTCTGAATTACTCCTGATTAATTAATCTTTTGTCGGAAAAATCTTACTTAACGACATTTCGATTTCCAGAAAACGAAATACCAGTGTAAAGTAAAGTGCTACAAATACAAAAATAAATCAGGTGGCAAAGAAAGACATAGTAAATTCCATAATCTGTTTGTTTGAAATTTATTACTACAACAAAGTACCAGTGTACTAAGTAAAGTGCTACAAATACAAAAATAAATCAGGTGGCAAAGAAAGACATAGTAAATTCCATAATCTGTTTGTTTGAAATTTGTTATCAAAAAGGTCTGTTAATACTACACAAATCACCATATTGTGGCACCCACTGTAAAATCAATGTATTTAACATTAAAATATTTTATTTGAAACTGACAATGGTACTGAGATATTCTCGAGGTCTGTCAATACTACACAAATCACCATATTGTGGCACCCACTGTAAAATCAATGTATTTAACATTAAAATATTTTATTTGAAACTGACAATGGTACTGAGATATTCCCGAGGTCTGTCAATACTACACAAATCACCATATTGTGGCACCCACTGTAAAATCAATGTATTTAACATTAAAATATTTTATTTGAAACTGACAATGGTACTGAGATATTCCCGAGTGACAATCAAAGTCTACTCTGTAGCGCCGAGAATGAAGGCTTTCACATTGTTCGGCACTGGCAGATCTTCTACAAGTTTTGGCAGCGTGACGGATTTGCTTTCTTGTTGGGCTGCGAGGACTTTCCTGACTTTATATCGACAGAGGTGAGTCAAATTCCTGGGGGAATATGGCTGTTTACCAAACAGCTGTGTGTACTTCTCGACAAATCTGTCCACTATTTGTCGATCGCTGTCTTCCTTCAGGATGTAGAGCAGAAAGGTCTGCACTTCTTCTGAAGTTACAAAAGGATCGGGAATCGCGTCATAGAAAATCTCTAGGCACTTTAAGTACGATTCCTGACATTCCGGTAGCAGAGCAACAGTTTTCAGCGCCCTGAGGATGAGAGGTATTCCCCGAAACCCGCGCCTGTTGCCTCCGTCCATGTACGCCTGTGTCCGTCGAAGACCGTTCCAGATCTTGGTGCCTCTGCCCACATGGGCCACCCAATCTTCGGTTGAATCGGTACGTGTTTTGAAGCAGCGCCTGAAAGAAAAGAGAGGGAATTACATTTTAGGTTTATAATTGAAATACCATTTTATACGGTACTAATACCACAGAATGCTTCACCGTTTAGGTACTAATTTTTAGCTGCACCAATCACTTCACGTGTCCGGCAGTGGCCTAGTTACTAAGCTCGATTCCCGTAGGACACGGAAAGAAGAAGCTCTGGCCTGGCCATTGCTTTGGAGATTCTGGGCTGGACTGATGTGAGATAGTATGCGTTAATGGGAGTTAGAGCATGTAAAATCTGTTCGTTTCTCCTATGTTCTGCATGCTCAAACGATACTTCTGAGAGTGCCGATTTCTGTTACTAGGTCTCTTATCTGGAATTAGGAGGCCCCCAAGTTAAGTCGCTCATTATAATGGAAACCGCTCCCTTTCGCCCATCACCGTCCGATATTGAGGATCTACCGCGGTTTCCAGAGGGCATGTGAAACAGCGACATCGCTTCACGAAGACAAATGCATTTTAGAAGAACATCAGTAATGAACCCTCCGAGCGTTTAGAGGTAGCAATTGTCAAGCTGTACGTTTTGTTTCAATCCAATAAACTGAACATTCCGAAAGAAATTTTACTCTGGCTTTAGCTATGTCAAATTAAGAAAGCGATGTTATGTCATCACAAATGTGTCTGTACGGTCGCATCTATCGTTTTATACTCTGAATAATCTTTGTTACATTTTTTCAAAAATATTTTTTATAATATTATATTTTTTAATATTGAAATATTATTCATACTAGTTGCGTGCCCCTTTTTCGCACGGCAGGAAACGAAAAAAATTCTGACATGTGTAATTCGAATTGATTCCAGTGATGTGGAATCTAAAAAAAGCAAAATTATTTGACTCTTGACGTAAAGTTTGCGTCATGAGTGCTAACCTCAGATCACTTCAATATCATGATGTTATTCATGCAATCTCTTGTGTTGAAACAGATGCGGGATATATTAATGTAAAGAAGAATCCCTTTTCCTTATTGTTTAGTTAGTTGTAAGACAACCGTTGAAAGAGCATGAATAAAACACTTTTCATTTCATTAAAGATTTATTAACGTAGTATATTGTGATTTATTCATATGTTATACCTACAAACCTATTAATATTATGTATCTTTGCTTCTCCCTCTTTAATCCTCAATTTAAAGAAACAATTTAGATTAGCGGTTCTCAACCTTTTAACGTCGAACCCTCCCCCCCCCCCCACAACAAAGGCTAACTTCGGTGGCGCCCTCCCCCCACATTTTTCAGCATACATTCAGTTTTTTAATCTTTAACAATGAACATTTAGTCGAATTTTCTACGAAATAATGTTATCAGTAAAGTTTGAATGAACATTTTAAGCGAAAATGGATATATTTTGGAGGAAAAATGAGAAAAAATAAGATGATTTTTTAAAAGCATGTATCACTACTTGCTCTTTGGTTTCTCTCGCCCCCCCCTTCAAACGCTCTGCCCCCCCCCCTTGGGGGACGCACCCCACAGTTTGAGAAACTCTGGCTTAGATATTTGGTACCGATGCGACTTTTTTATTCTGTGGTGATTCTTTGTAATTTACTATAGCATAAACAATAATCATTTCAGATTATGGTTGCCATTAAGAAAGCTCCCCATATGTATTTAATTTATGCATAATTTTGTCAGATTGGCGTATTTAACACCGCCAAACATTTAATCTTAGAGTGGTGGAAAATATTCAATCACTACCAAATTAAATATCCTTGTATCATCCCATATAGCGATATCTTTTAATCCCCCATGGTTCTGTCTCGTCAAAAACATCCAACTGTAATCTGGAGGAGCTATTTCAAATCCCTTTAATTGCGAATAGGACATTAGTGTTGCAGTGTTGGGAATTTCACGCATTTTTTAATTTATGACGTTACGGTTTAACTGCCGTAAAAGATACCCCGAGTAGTTGAGGCAGTTAATCTGGTTATTTCACACAGTATTGGTTATTTCACAGTAGTTTATAGGCGGTATAATATCGAAACTTAAACCGAAACATCATGCAGCAACCACTTATAATAATAATCGTGAATTTCTTCCTTTCAGTTCTATCATAAGTTTTAATAAAAATGTCGTCTCCTTGTGTCAAAAAAAAAAAAAAAAAAAAAAGAAGAAGAAGAAGCGAGAATAAATTGCATTAAGATCTTGGCTTAACTTTTACGCATTTACAGTACGGGACATTTTTCAAAAAAAAATTTTTTTTTTGAAGTGAAACTTCTTTAGGAGCGTTGAGAGTGAAATTTCAAGGTCGCGTCACGGCAATAGCGTCATGATGAGGCTGGGACGATTTTGGATTTTAACAGACGGAGAGATCGCCAGAGAGAAAGAGACAAAAATAGTAAGCATGCTATACTCTATTGCTGCAGAGAGTTTTCTTTCTCCTCTTTGTGCTACGTTCGTTCTTATTCAATTTTTGAATTAGTTTTTGAATTATTTTATATTTTACGTTATTTTCGACCGTTTTCTGTCTTTGCCCTATGAAAAAGAAGGTTTCCGATCGTCCGAAAGAAAAAATAATTACACGATCGAAAAGAGGAAAGAGTTTTCTTTCTAAAGAGACCTTCATTTTTGAATTAGCTGCATTACCCGATTTTTGATAAATAAAAATCGACAACCCTTTACTCCGGAAAATACGCGTGAATTTCAGAACGAAGAGCCCTCACATCTAAAAAGCTATGGAATATTTCGACTAAAAAAAAAAAATAAATACTGTTACAGACAAACTGCTCAGCTTTCGTTTAAAAAAAATCAAGCGTCTAGGATAATTTTTTGATCAGCTAAAAAATTAATTAGTAAAACCCGTACGAAAATAATTTGAAACTTCCGAAGACAGAAGGGATTTTTCGACTAGCTTCACGTGACATCAAAACGAAGAACCAGTGAGGGAATAATTCTTTTCTCCGGAGAGTGTGTGGGTGGAGTCCGAAATTGATCAATCTCGCCAAAGAAGTTTCACTTCTGACACGTATACTCTGTACACACGCTCTTAAAAAAAAAAAAAAAAAAATGTCCTGTCTAAACGGGGCACCGGATTTTCAAATCTCGTTTGCGATTTGAAAATCCGGTTCCCGTTTAGAAACTCTATCGATAGGTTAAAAAAAACAGACCTTTTCTAATCCTTTCGGTGTGCAACCTAACATAATTCTCCAATCATGACTGACATATAATGGGGTCAAGGCCGTAGCCAAGGGGTGTTTTGGGGGTTCAAACCCACCCGGAAACTTTCAGGAACATGTATTACTATCTGTAAAAGAGTGTTAAAAACCTGCCACATTAAGACATAAAACTTGAAAATCCCTCCCGAATTTTTTTTCTGCTCACTGTATTGAATGGGGTTACGCTGATGCAATTAAATTATAAATATTACTTTACATTAAAATTCGTAAAAAAAATCACCTAACTTATAAATTTTTTTCGTTTTTATTTTTAAAAAAGGACGAAATGAATGTTTTATCATTTGTTAAAATATCAAAAAGTTATGACGGATAGATTTTTTAACTAAAGATGCGACGAAAGTGATCTTTAGTTAAAAAATTCTTAAGAATCTTACAATTATGTTACATATTCAGGAAAAACAGTTTTTATAAGAAAATTTTCTCCTCTATCCGATGATGCAAATCAAAGGCGGATCCAGGGAGAGGGTGCCGGGGGCGCGCGCCCCCTCCGAGAAAATATTTTTTACACTAGATAAATATGGCTTTCACCAATATTAAGTGGGCTTTACACTAGATAAAATGAGTATTCACGATTTGCGCCCCCACCGAAAAAAGTTTCTGCATCCGCCCTTGATGCAAATTCCGTTTGGCTGAAAGCATAACTTCCGACGTTATCTGGAACTGGTGAGAAAAAAATGCGAAAAATTGCATAAACCATAAAATAGAAAAATTTCTACTTCGAATTTTGAAAAATCCCTTCGAGGTGCATAACTTCATGTTTAGAACTTCCCGTGTACCAAATTTGGTAATTCTACGTGTAGGCCGTTCGTCCGTAACGCCGGCGACAAACCGACATCTTCTTTTATAATAAGTTGGAGATTAAAAAAAAATTTTTTTTTTTCAAATCAAGCTATTTATTTAATGATTGGCTAAAGGTTGTACAATAAATGAACTTAATTACTAGGGAACGTCATCATTACATTATCGCATGACTAAAAATAAAACAAAAGCTAGTCAGAAATAGGTAAAAACAAGAAAAGAAACAAATAACGCAATTAAATATTTACGCTGCGTTTACTTAATTACTCTGAAAAGTCAATGCCAGTTCAGTGTTATAAAAGCTTAAAAATAAAATGAATTAAATGGAAAAAATAAATATAGGAACAAAAAGGAAAACAGCACATGTGTAAATGTAATATTCATTGAGTTATTCTACTCAACCCTTTCATACCAGATGATGGTATAGCGGTTATGTCACTGAAAATGGTAGACGGCCGAAGCGTGAAGGTCCCGTGTTCGGGTCCCATCGCTCGGCTGGCGATCTAACAGTCTGGAGTTTTGGTAGGTTTTCTCCAGATGTAACGTGAATACGCGTTAGAACCCCTTAGAAAGTCCTTCTTTCAAGCCACCCCCCTTTCTTTGGCAGATCGTCCAAGCGCAGCGTTGCCATTATCACACGAACAAAACAATTCAGAGTGGATGAAACAGTTTCTCCTTGAAGGAAATAATTTTTCTTTTGATAATACCGATTAAATTTGTGTTTTTCACTTAAAATATGAAATAAAAATTCCTCATTATTAAAATATCAAGCATTTTTTTTAAATTTGCACCAATTAGAACATCCATTATGTATGATAGTATACAACGTGTACGATAGTATAGAGCATTTCGACGTGACGTTTCATTGGCATCTGTCACTCAAATGACGACTGCACATCTTTTCTGCGCATTTTCTTCTGCTGTGTACGTATTGTATTCAACCCAGAAAAAGGTTATTAGAAACATCAGTTTTAATTATCTTTAGTCGCTTCAAAATATGAAAATGCCGATGGAAAGTTGAAGGTTAGCTTAATAAATTCAATGCATTACAATCATGCAAAAACTTTAATACCTTTTTAAATACTTTTTTTAAAGGCTGATAAACGGGTTTTGTCCCATTCAAATGCATCACAAGAACCCAAAGCTGTCATACAGAGGGGGACCTCTTGCTCAGAGGCTACATGCTTAACTCTTTAACGCGCAGTGATCCCGCTCTGGGAACGCCAAACTCTGACGTTTTGACTGTTGCCAGTCACGAAGAATAGATTTGATTTCTATAAAAATAGTTGAGGGTGACAGAGCTCCACAAGAATCCTTTACTTTTTAGCGCGTCATTTCCAGTAAAAAAAATTGTCACGATTATTTTTAACAGCACTGACATCTGCTGAAATATGGATGGCTGAAAAAGAATGCTAGAACAGCTGGATAGATTGCCCAATGCTGGAAAAAAGGCAGCCATTGCCATCGCTCGACTTAACTACCAGCAAGATGGCGGACGATCGAAACGTTCATCGCGTGCCACAGTTCTAGAGACCCTTTTTTGACGACAGCTGGCTGTGCGGCACAGCCAGACAAGATTTAAGTGAAAATGGAGATTCTACGTAATCCATTTTCACTTAAATCTTGTCTATTTGAGTATTCTGACTTCCTCACCAAAAGAAAGCCTGGTAGGTATCGTATTACTATCACGTGACGAACGCTCTTCAACGGATTCTTTGCCATGGTCACCTCGCGGGCATCGAAGGACAAGCATGTCGTTATCAAAATATGAAGTAAAATAATTTCTGAAGAGGATACTGGATGCACTCTAATGCCAAGTCCTTTTGTTGTGGGTGCTTAGTTATGTGTATTCGCTTGTGATAATATTTCTTACGAGTATATCCGAATACCAAATGCATCTTTTTCATATTCGGAGTTGTGAAATAAATTCAGCCTAGATATGGAGGAGATGCTTTAGGTAAAGATTTCGCTTTAATGACATAGTTTCTTACGATTGGATTCAGGCCCGTCGAGAGACCAACTCGGGCCCGGGGGGTGGATATCTGCCGCCGCCCCCCCCCAAAAAAAAGTTATTCACATTGTAAAATACAAATAAGCTGCTTTTTTTTCACTATCTGGCATTTTCAAATTTTAGTTTAAAAAAGGCGCTTTCATTAAATAGTTTAATGTTGGTCTTTATAATACGAATAATTGGATTTTTTCTTTACAAAATCAAAACTATTAAAAATTAGCTTTTCTCGTTTTTTTTTTTTTTTTTTTTGAGACGAAAGTATCAATAATAATTTTAAAGTCTAGTTCCTTCGCTAGTGCCGACTCAACACAAAGAGTTCCTAAACTGGAAGTACGTGCTTGAGTCGAACAAGTGCGGTGGAAATTTTTTATTCTTATCCGCACACTGAATGAACGCTCAGTACTAGCAACCGAAACGGGTAAAGTACAAAAAATACGCAAAGCTACGGAAATGTTTGGAAAAATGGCATCGAGATTCTGAGAAAAAAATAGAGTTCGGTAGTCCAAATGGTGAAAGGCTGTTCGGCTTCGTGAAAGGCTCTTCGCAAATGCTCGCGCCCCTTAGGAGGGCGTAGAGCGTTTGCAGGGAAGACGTCAGAAAAAGAGACAAAGAACACGCAATAATACATGTTTTGAAAAATCATCTTATTCATTCTCATTTTTACTCAAAACATACCCATTTTCGCTTAAAATGTTTGTTCAAACTGTACTGATAACATCATTTTTTTAAAACAGGCGACTAAATGTTCACTGTTGAAAAATAAAAAACTGAATATATGCTGAAAAATATGGAGAGGGGGGGGGGAGGGCGCCACGTTGGTGCCGTGCTCGTAGCGTACGTGCTCATAGCGTACACCCCATCAAGGGTGCTTGTAGCGTACATCTCCCCCTCCACCTGTTTCCGTTCTCACCACAGCAAATCCGACTAAATGTAGACCTACTTTAGTAGCGGCCATTTTAGTCCACAAAATCGTACTTTAGAAAACAATAAAATATGGGGAAAAAAACCACCTTCTTTAGCAAGAAAATTGAGTTGCTGGTCATCCTATTGCTGTTCTCTTGTTTAAAGGTGTGCAAGCAATTTGTGTACATAATGTATTATACTAGAAACCTCTTAAAATGATAAAAAACCATCATTTAAAAATATATTGCCATTTAAACTATTAATTTTTCTATCTGTATAAATGCCTTCTTGCTGCGTTCCCGGCTGAAAATCAAGCTATCAGAAAGAAGAAAATGTAAAAGTGTACAGGCATTAGGTGGTTTTACGGGGGGGGGGTAATTACCCCTCCCAGGATTTTGAAAACGAAAGTAAAAAAAAATAATTCTGCATAGGAAATTCACAATCGCGAATTACAGAGTCCGAGCCCGTCTCATTTTAGTAGGGGGGGGGGGACAATTTTGATCGATGGGGTCGAAGATGCATGGTTATTACTTTTGGGATTTACATACTTCATCAATTATATGATTACTTAAACACTTATTTCACATTTGATGATTGATTAAACATTTTATTCACATATATGAAGTGTATTGTGCAGTCAAAGGTGACCCTTTTCCTCTCTATGTCCCCCAGTAGTCACTCCTTCTCTGAGGCACTGACTTTATATAAATTATAAAACAAATGGGGGGGGTTTATATGAAATTATAAACCCCCTCCCAGACTGCAACTGTAGAACCGCCCTTGCATACAGGTTCCCGCAAGATGAACAAAGAAGGGCGGAATGAATGCGTAGGATTCCTAGAAATAATTGGACGCCAAACAAAAATACATATGATTGTATATTGTGTAAGATCTTTATAAGATATAAATTTATCTTATAAAGCTTAAAAAAATTATTTTTAACTTTTTACATTATAATATGAATACTTTTTACTAATTTAATGGCAATTTGGTAAAGGGCTGAAGTATGTAGATCTAGGGTTCTGGCCTACAGCGCGACTGTTTTCAGTAGTTGTAACCTGAATAAGCGCTAGAACCCCTCAAAAAGTTCTCCGCTCAAGGCATGCCTTAATTAAGCAGGCAGCCCTCATGTAGATCTGCCTTAAACACAAAATCAAAATAACTCACATGATAACTTACACTGAAAGTAAAAAGTTTTATAGTTTTAATATTAAATAAAAATCATTATTTCTTCCAGCCCTATACCCTATTAGAGAAGGTGTCTTACAAGCACTGACCTAGGGTTTTCTTCTTTAAATATTGATCTTAGACATATATAATTAATTACAAAGTTACTTTATGGTGTCGAATAAAATTTTCAGGAATGTAAGTAATGTAAGTAAATACAAACTTTTACTTTTTATACAGCCCTCTTACACAAATTCCCAATAAATAAAATATACTCCCTTGCATTAATGAGGTGATGTAGAAAGTTTAAGCTTTCTCATCAGAAGGCTTACAGATGTTCAATCAAAGTCTGTGAAGGGCAATAAGCTTTTCAATATCAAAAATAGTAAACATATAATTATTAAAACTATTCAAACAAAGCTAATTAACTATTAATTTTAATCACAGTTATATATACCCAATATTTTACATTTTAAGAAATGACTTTTAAATCATTTTAAGCCAGTTTCCTTCAAAAAGTCTTGCTGTTTTTTTTTTTCAGCATTTAAAAAGTTGTCTAAAAACATTACAATTACACTAACATTTAATTTTAAAAAGATTTTTAAAAAGTTGTTTTTGACTTATTAATACCATAACTTAATTTTTAAAAAGGCATCTTTAAAATAAGAGTACCAATGTTTAAATTGATTATTTTCAGAAATAAAAATATTATATAAATATATATACTTATAAATCTTCCTTATTTTAAAATTTATTATTTAAAAACAAAGAGCTAACAAGAAAAATTACCATGAATCAGAATAAACTCTTGCACTTATAAAAAGAAAACCAGTAATAATAATCCATAGCTCAACGCTAGGTCTCCCTCAATCCGATCGAGCTCAGTAACGTAGCAATTCAGTAGGTTTGGGGGGGGAGGGGGGAGGAGGGGGATTCTGGACACTGAAAGACATCGATATATGATTATTTTTAGAGGTGTTCCGGATATGTTCCGTATCCGTATCCGTATCCACGGATGAAAAAAAATATCCGGATCCGGATCCGCATTTTTCTAGCGGATCTTTTAACGAATATTTCAGAATAAATGAAAGAAAGAAAACAAAATTATTTCGTTATTATTTATTTTTTTTTTATAATTAAACATAACGTGTTTACTTGCGTAATAGTCGCCCTCGCATAATAGTTTCACCCCCGTTTTGAAGCAGACAAAATTTCTAAAAATATTTTTCCTCTAGAAAAGCCGCAGTCACGTATTCGACATTTATGTCTATAAAAAAATATTACTATAATAAAAATATTTAATAAACAGAAAAATGCCTCTTTTTCGCGTCTGAGATACCTTTTGTTTTACTTTAATGTTTTATAGCCAGCACTGTTTTTAATATTTGAAGCTCTATCCAGTATTCGAACATGCTAAAAGACATTCTGAAATATACACCGCTTGATACAATTTTTTATTTTAAACACTTCATTATAATTGGGAATCGGCCGTAAAACAGCTCCTTAAAAAAAAAAAAAAAATTACAATGACTTTTTCTTGACTTGATTTTCTTGACTTGAACTTCACCTTATTTGTTCAAAATAAATAGTAGTAATGAAATCTAAAATTTTGTGGACTAAAATGGCCGCTACTAAAGTAGATCTATATTTAGCTGGATTTGCCTTTTTATTTCTTCTTTTCAATTATTACTGTGGTGAAAACAGGTGGCGGGGAAGATGTACGCTACGAGCACCACATGTACGCTACAAGCACGCTTGATGGGGTGTACGCTATGAGCACGTACGCTATGAGCACGGAACCGCGACGTTAAAAGTTTGGGAACCGCTGCTCTAATTAAATTTACTAAGCTATTACAAATATGCAAAATAAATGTTCCGAACCAGGGGCGTAGCCAAGGGTGGGTTAGGGGGTCATAACCCCCCCCCCCCATGAGAAATTTTTTGCCATACAAAATTTATATTCTTCACTACATTATCACACACACGTAGACATATGATACGTGTGTGTGATAATGTAGTGGCGTATATATATGAGTTGTAGTAGTCGTAACCCCCCCCCATGAAAAATTTCTGGCTACGCCCCTGTTCCGAACAATTTCACTTGGATCTTAGGCAAAATTAATAGTGTGCAAAACGTAAAAGATATAAGTTTAGAAAACGATCTAATGAATTCTTAATAATTTAAAAATAAATATGTGAAAAGCTTTACAGAATCACTACCATAAAAAGCTTCAATGAAATGTTTAATTAGCAATAAGATAATTTTAACCTCAAAAGTTTGCTGTGAGAAATTAAGCCTATTCACGAAGCATTGACGAAATAAACATACTTTATAACTAATAAATATTAAAAAAAATAAATAATCACTTTGATAATAAGAAGTGTAAAAGAGTAAGTAAAGTCACCGAAAAAACTGAAAAATCCACATTCCGAGATCGATTCTGAATAATTTTATTCCAAGAACATTTTGGGGATGAATGAATTTTCCCGCACTTGGAAATTATGTTTGGAAAGTTTGCACCTGCCTGCCTGGAGTTGTCATGGTGATTCCCCGCGTATGAGAGCACAAAGGGTGGTGTGTTTGCCCCCTCACCCCTCAAAACAAAAAAAAAAAAAAAAAGAGCCTTATTATCGCATGGGCAAATCGGGACTTTGCCCAGGGCTCCGGCTCGAAAGGGCCCCCAATATCAAATGTTGTTCTGAAATATTCTTTTTTATATCAAAATTGTATGAAAATAAAACAAATTTCATAGATGGGGGACCTCAAATTCATCAATGCCAGGGGCCCCTGTTGGTCATAATCAGGCTCTGAATAAATAAATAAAAGAGCGTACATGACGTCAGCAATCCAGTTTCGTTTGGGACCTCGTCTCGTCTTTACTTATTTCAGTCGGTGTTGGTTTTCGCGAATTCTATTTCTGTCTATACAGAATTTTTTTTGAAAGTTTAGCCCGGGCCCCCAAAAACACGGGCCCGGGGGGAATCCCCCTCTTCCCCCCCCCCTCTCGTCAGGCCTGATTGGATTATAAAAAGCTGTTGTAAAACAAATGAAGCTATGATATCTCCACTCAAAGTGAGTAAGTAGTATTTTACCTTTTTCGTGTAAATAAACTTGGTTGCTGCTTTAATTGAATCTCACAGCTGGTTTCTGTATTCTGACTGTACTGTGAATTCGTTTTATAACTAGAGACTATAGTGAAATTATATTCTATTTATTAAAAAAATACTTTTTGTATAGTGTATTAAGATATATGTAATGTATTTGCCTTGATTTAAAATTTATTTTTTTGGCCTTATGATCATAAATTACAGCTCTGATAATAAAAAATGAAGAAAACGAATAATTCAAACATTTTGAACTGTGCACTATTTATAACATTATATGTACATGTATATGTATGCACCAATGTCTCCCCATGAGTAGTTGTGAGGGGGGGGCCTCATCTCCGGCTTTCAAATACTTACTTTCAGTACTAAAATAATGCAGAAAAGTTCAGCATAGAGGGAACCCCCCTCCCCTTTCACATGAGGGCGCACAATTTTTTGTCTCCATTTATAAATGCATGTGAATTGACAGAAAAAGTCAATATTTTGTAGTCTAAAGTTAATTCGACATCGGGCGCGGTCCGGGACATTTCACCGACACCCTTTACACCGACAAGACATTTCACCGACACCGTTTCACCGACTGGACATTTCACGACATGGATTTTTTACCGACTGGACATTTCACCGACACGGATTTTTCACCGACAGGACATTTTACGGACGTGGATTTTCACAGACATGCGTACTGTCTCCTGAAATTGTTGATATCATATCAGTGGCGGATTCATGGGGGGAGGCTTCAGGAGCTCGAGCCTCCTCCCCTAGAGTGAGACGGTGTCGGCAAAATGTCCTGTCACCAATTAGTGTTTTCTTGGAGTTTCAAAACTTTATACATTTTTTCCCGCATAAGGAACTTTTCTGTTTCATACAACTAAAATCCCCAATTAATGTTTTTCCGAAAGTTTAAAAGCTATATAATCAACTTCCCAGTTTTCCATGTTTGCCTGAAGGGTCATTCCATTTCAAATCAACCAGGCCATGTCACCCACCGTCTCGGATTTCTTTGAAAATTTTTATAAATATAGCCATTAGTGTTCTAAATAACAATATGAAATTTTACTTCAATATCTCTAATACTTTTTAAGATAAAAATTATTAAAATAATGGAAAAGTGACCATAAATGGCGTTTTCGCAAGCAATTATTTTAATGGTGCTTTTTCAGATAAAAAATCATAACTTTCTTTATTTTCAATATATTAAATTGAAATTTATACCAAAATGTTCACATTGGTTTGGAGATTATAGAAAAAATAATTTGATAGTCTTGTTTAGCAATGGAATCCCCCAAAATTTCATAAACTTTGTTTTTTTCTAAAAAAAAATTTCATAAAAACAATAATTTTGCAAAAGCTGTTTCAGAAAATGGTGTAGCTCTTAACAAAGCAAACTATTTTTTTACTTACATGTAAATGCATAAAGTAAGATAATTTAAAATAAAAACGGTGGGTATTTGAGTCCTAATAGGTTAATTTAATTAAAAACCAAATATTTTGAAGATTTTTCTTAAAATGTTATGCTGCATGCAAATGTTATTATAAAATTATTTATTTATTTAATTTTAAAAAGTGCTTATTTTATTTAAAAGTTAATAATGAGTTAAGTTATTTTACTTAAAATTTAAATTATTTTAAAATTAAATTAAAAAACAAAAAACAAAATCGGAAATACATATAGTTAACATGCGTCAAAAATTTTCTAGCTTTTTTCATTGTCAACTACAAATACTTTAGTTAAAAAACAGACATTTTTCTTAAAAAATTTAGCTGTACGCAATTAAATGTGTAAAAAAAGGATTTATTTAATTAATACTTTCTTAATTTAAAAAAATTAGACAAAATTTATACATTAATTAGAAGATGTGTGCTGAAGATTTTTGAACATTTCTTTGAATCACTGACTACAAATTAAATAAGAAACATACTAACTTGTTTTAGAATAAAATGAAAATTATTATGACTAATTAATAATGAGTTAAAGTTATTTTACTTAAAATTTAATTTTTTTATATTTTTAAAATATAACACTTTTTAATCAAAAACTGAATATACATAAAGTAAACATGTGTCAAAACTTGAAAGTTTTCCTTTTTTTTTTTATTGTCAACTACAAATTAAATTACACTCATTCTGACTTATTTTAGATCAGTAATGTAACTGTTAATTTTATTTTTTTAATGTAGACAATGCTTCGTTTATAATGGGAATCTCCTCACCATTCAGGTAAAAACTTGGTACTTATTTATTTTTAATTGAAAAATTTTTAATGTGTCATAGGAAATCAAGTTAAAATAGTTTATTAATGTTTAAATCAGTATTTTTTTAATCATTTCAAGCAAAAGGAAAAAGAGTATGTCAATAAAAAATAATAAAAAAAAATGGGGGTTGGGGAGAAAAAGTGGAAACAGGCTGTTTTTTTTTTTTTTTTTTCCTTGCCTTTTCCAGAAATGATGCAACATTTTAAGTTATTTTTATGCAATTAAGTTGTCCTAATTTAGAGATTCAAAGTTTTTAGAATGTCTCTTCAGAAGTTGTACTATTCACTTTTAGGAACAGTTTATTCTAACAGTAATGAAACATGCAGAAAAAAGAAATTTAGTTCAATTTATGTGCTGTATGGTTGGAAAATTTTCAAAATTTAAATGTTGTCCCAGCCAATTTTGTAATGTTTTTTTTTTTTTTTTTTTTTTTTTTTTTTTTTTTTTTTTTTTGAAGGGGGGAGGGGGTAAACTGCGTGAGGCATTAAGAAGGCATATCTGAATATTGTTTATATATAAAACAATTATTTATTTCTAAATGAAATTTATATTAATTTATAATTAAAACAATTTTAAAAACTGTTTTGATTTTTATCCTAATTTTGTTTATTTTTACATCAGTTTAAAAGAACTATGACATTAGTCTCTTTTCAGTCAACAGGCTTTTGGACTGCAACTGGATCAGATCACATGCTTTCTGTTTGTTGTGTGTTAAGGAGCTAGTGTAATATGAGAAGATGCAGGGGAAGATACTGAGTAGTGTAGGATAGTAAAGGCCATTGCCCACACCCAGTGATTGCTGCGGCTACGATGTATTTGAATGGGGATATTTGGCTGCGTCTTATGTCGGGGACACATGGACTGTCCTCTACCGAATACCCGGGGGTGTGAAATCACAATATTATCCACGGTCCCCAATTACCTTTTGTCCAGAGTATCTCCCTCATTCTCTGCAGTGCGAAAAATTTATTTCTTACAAGTGATAAGAAGCCAAGCGGCAAGCGGCTACCTCTCAATGTGGAAAGTGGCCTTAAAGAGGTGAGGTCCACTCCCTCTTCCAATGAGTCATCCTCTTGTTTGCAGGTGTGAATATTTTTTTCTTGGTCAGATGCTTTGAGAATTGGAATCAGTTTTGCCTTTCTTTGGTTAAGTGAAGATGTTCTTTGAGTAATTTGGAATTGCTTTTGATGTTCTCTGGGATTGTTGAAGTTATTTTAAAAAGAGTTAAGCCAATAATCTAATGCTAAATCATTCAGCTTGATATGTAAGCTCATATATGTTTATCTAAATGAAAGACTTTAAATTAGAATGTTTTTTTTTCTTTTTTTTTGTGCTACCACTGAATATCAGTTCCATTTAATATGACAACAGAACATTCCGAAACGTGCTGTAGTATTCGCTAAGAAAATGGAACTGAATGCCATAAAAAGACTTATACTCAAGTAGAATCAAGTTCTGCATTATTAAGCCCTTCAGACTTGAACTTAATAAGTTTGAGAAGTAATGTACAATTGGAGCTTTTACCTAATATTTGTGAACATCACAAATTATTTTATTTGAATAAATTTGAAATACTTCAAACATCATGTTTCGACCAGTTTAAGTGCCATAAAAGAAAAAGAAAAAAAATGTTTGAGAACCATTAATTTAAATTTATCTGAGGTATTAACAAATTGCCAAACTGTAAAAAATCGATTCCTGGACAAAAAGTATGTAGTTTTTGTAGGAAGAAGGTAAACAAACTTATTTTTGAGCTTGATGACAAAGTATTAACTGGCAGTGGTGAAACTGTCACAAATTTGAAATTGTCAATTTCAAAACAAGAAGCTTTAGAAGATGTTAATGTATCATTATAAAACATAAGTGAATCTCCATTGAAATTGATTGATTGAAGGAAAGGGACTACTTTTTTTTCTGGAAAAATACAGAACATAAGTGTCACAATTAGTCATAATAATTAATATTTTCATTTTATTCTAAAACAAGTTAGTATGTTTCTTATTTAATTTGTAGTCAGTGATTCAAAGAAATGTTCAAAAATCTTCAGCACACATCTTCTAATTAATGTATAAATTTTGTCTAAATTTTTTAAATTAAGAAAGTATTAATTAAATAAATCCTTTTTACTTCCTTGTACGTAGTATAAGGAAGTAATGTGATCCCGAAAAATTTTGGGGGCCAAATTTCGACAAAAAAACCGATTTTGACTACCTCTAAATTTAATTTTAAGAATTTTTTCGATGCATCTCAACGTAGGCTAGCATGCACGATCATATTAACGCGTCTGCAACTCATTTTGACCAGCGGCGAGTCTATTGTGGTCAGTTTTTCCATGCCGTCTGTACGTACGTACGTATGTTCGTACGTACGTACGTACGTATGTATGTAACTCGCATATCTCAAAAACTATTGGTCGTAGAATGTTGAGATTTGATATTTAGGATTGTTCTATGATCTAGTTGTGCACCTCCCCTTTTGGTCGCAATCGAATGTATAGTTTATGTACAGGACCGCCCAAAAGATTCGAAATACATTACGCTCTATGGCCCGAAATTCATTAAACTCGCTTAACTCAAAAACTATTAGGCGTAGAATGTCGAAACTTCATATTTTGGATAGTTGTAACATCTAGTTGTGCACCTCCCCTATTGGTTCCATTCGACTGGATAGTTTATCTACAGGATCGCCCAAAACATTCGAAATACATTACGCTCAATGGGCCGAAATTCATTAAACTCGCATATCTCAAAAACTATTAGGCGTAGAATGTTGAAACTTTATATTTAGGATTGTTGTAACATCTAGTTGTGCACCTCCCCTTTCGGTTCCATTCGACTGGATAGTTTATCTACAGAACCGCCTAAAAGATTCGAAATACATTACGCTCTATGGGCCGACATTCATCAAAGCGTTTTTTAAGGTTTTGGGCTATTTCAAACGACTCAGGAGTGATATATGCTGTAAAGAGTTAGAAAATGAATTTCTCCATTAAAAAAAGTGTCTTTATCATTTACAGTTCTGCTACAGGAACACTCAAAAGATTTCCAATACATTACGGTCAATGGCAATTTTTGGGGCATTCATCCATTTCAAGCACAATACCGTCCTACCACATAAGTTAGGTAATGGTCCGACCACGGTCACGTGCCTCCCTCAAGAACTATGCCAAAAGTCGCCAAGCTTGGCGACTTTTGGAGTACGTGTGTGCATATTTAACTCTCAAACCTCAAAAACTATTATGAAATTTCATATGTAAGATTGTTGTAACATCTAGTTGTGCATCTCGATTTTTGGTTCCAATCTGCTGGAGTTTCTTTACAGGACCACCAAAAAGAATTTCAGTACTTTAATGTCTATGGACATCTTCAATATAATACAATTGTAGTCAGTCATTGTTTGGTACATGCCCAAAATCTCGCCGTCTGTCCTCGACCTTGGCGAGTTTTGCCGAAATGTCGCCAAATTTGGCGATAGTCAGTCATTTGGTCCATGCCCAAAGTATCGCCATTTGTCATCGTTCTTGGCGAGTTTTGGCGAAATATCGCCAAATTTGGCGATAATCTGTCATTGTTGGTCCATGCTTAAAATCTCGCCAAATGTCGTCGACATTGACGAGTTTCGCCGAAATATCGCCAAATTTGGCGCCAAAAATTATTTCGTATTTTGTATAACTCTAAAACTTTAACCCGTACAATTTTGAACTTTTGTATTTAGAACTATTGGAATATCTAACTGTTTTCAATATCTTTTTTGACAGCAATCGACTGAGAATTTATTTACAGGGTGAGCCAAATGACTTTGAATACATTGAGGTGTATGGATGCATTCAATTCATTGAAAGTCAGAGGTCAATGACTACTTTGGCTATCCCCAAAATCTCGCAAACTATCTCAAGTTTGTCGGCTTTTGGTGAAATATCGCCAAATAAAGTGTCCGAAGGAAATCTTTCAAATTGAACTCAGCTTGGCGATATCGAAATATTTGGCTAGAAATCGCTATACCTTACTATTATTGATATTTTATCTCTTTCAAACAAATAAGTTTAGAGGAAGTGCGTAAAAAACATTTTTGAATTAATAGACGTGCAAGGAAGTCATGTGTTGGACACATCAGATTTTTTTTACACATTTAATTGCGTACAGCTAAATTTTGTAAGAAAAATGTTTGTTTTTTAACTAAAGTATTAATTTGTAGTTGACAATAAAAAAAGCTAGAAAAATTTTGACGCATGTTAACTATATGTATTTCCGATTTTGTTTTTTTCTTAAATTTAATTTTAAAATAATTTAAATTTTAAGTAAAATAACTTAACTCATTATTAACTTTTAAATAAAATAAGCACTATTTAAAATTAAATAAATAAATAATTTTATAATAACATTTGCATGCAGCATAACATTTTAAGAAAAATCTTCAAAATATTTGGTTTTTAATTAAATTAACCTATTAGGACTCAAATACCCACCGTTTTTATTTTAAATTATCTTACTTTATGCATTTACATGTAAGTAAAAAAATAGTTTGCTTTGTTAAGAGCTACACCATTTTCTGAAACAGCTTTTGCAAAATTATTGTTTTTATGAAATTTTTTTGAAAAAAACAAAGTTTATGAATTTTTGGGGGATTCCAGTGCTAAACAAGACTATCAAATTATTTTTTTCTATAATCTCCAAACCTTTGTGAACATTTTGATATAAATTTCAATTCAATATATTGAAAATAAAGAAAGTTATGATTTTTTATCTGAAAAAGCACCATTAAAATAATTGCTTGCGAAAACGCCATTTATGGTCACTTTTCCATTATTTTAATAATTTTTATCTTAAAAAGTATTAGAGATATTGATGTAAAATTTCATATTGTTAGTTAGAACACTAATGACTGCATTTATAAAAATTTTCAAAGAAATCCGAGATGGTGGGTGACATTTTTTGAATTTACTGGTTGATTTGAAATGGAATGATCCTGAAACTTAGTTACCGACAAGGCCGTATAAAACGACATATATGCTTATTTATGGTACTGTACAGTATTTTTTTTATATATTCAGAGAAACAGTGCTATTGAATGGATGTACTCCCTTCCCTAAATTTTCGAGATTTGACGTATATTGTTATCAAAAAATACACTTTCAGTACGATTGTTTTTTTCACATTTTCTTTTACTGTAATACAAAAATTAATTATATAAATGAGTTTTTAATTACGTAATTAATTTAATTACACAATGAAGTTAATAAATATGTACTTAAGTTAATTATTTTTATATATGATATAATTTGATTAATGTTAATTAATTACGTATGCATAATTAATACGTATGATTTTTAATAACGCACGTATAATTAATTATGGTTCACATGAGTATTTTTGGAAACCCCCTACCTCCAACCCCAACAAAAATAAATAAATATAGTCACGGTCCTGCTTTAAACGCCTAAACTTTCTAGTTTTGTACAAAAGAAAACTTACGATATATTGATATATTGATAAATTTTTGAGAAAAAAAAAGAATCATAATTAGCTGCTCTCTTTATGGGAGATTTTTCGTTAAATGTATTATTAAAACTGTGGGGGAATTGGCCTGTCGTCGTAATATTGAAAATTTGGTCCATTTAAAAGTGCCTGAAATGTTCATGTAAATGTCCTGTCGGTGAAAAATTCATGTCAGTGAAATGTCCTGTCGGTGAAAAGTCCATGTTGTTGAAATGTCCACTCGGGGAAAAATCCGTGTCGGTGAAATGTCCAGTCGGTGAAACGGTGTCTGTGAAATGTCCTGTCGGTGTAGTTGTTGTCGGTGAATTGTCCCAAACCCGCGGGGGCGTGCCATCCCCATCTCCCAGCATGATTAAGATGTGTAATCAACATATTAATCATTGCAACGTGAGCAAATAATGTCAGAAAAAAGAAAATACTAGAAAACACTGATTTAACAGCCTTAAATAACAAATTCCAGTGTAATATATTAATCAAAAACAGCAAAAATTTTCTTAAAACACCCTTTTTATAGCTTAAAATAATAATCTTAATTGAGTACAGATATATTAATTAAAAAAGGACAGACACTCCTCTTTTTTGATTATTATTTAGACTAAATGGAGCTGTTGTATAATGCTCAAAAATTGAGAATTTTTCGCTTCATTTGACATGGAATGACCCAATGACGTAAATTGCAGAAACCTAAATTAAGAACAAAGTTATTGAAATATTTCTACGATTCAAGACTGCACCAAAAAAATGAGTGATGATAAGTACCTGACTGTTTGTATTGTTCCTTGTTTAATTTTAAAAATGTTTCTGCAGTTGGACGCATATCTTTCTTAATTTTTCTTAGATTTAAAGACAAAAAATTATTTTATATATAAGCTTTACCGCCATTACTTTTCTACGATACATGATTCTAACACACGGCACATGATTTTGTTAGAGTGGTTTTCAAAAGATGTGTTTGACTAAGGGCTGCAGTGGCAGAAAGAAATTTAATAAATAAATGAAAAATAACTAAAATAATAAGATGTTCATAAAATTAATCCGTGGATTGAAAAAAAAAAAAGAAAAAGAAAATGAAACAGACATTAAAGCACAGGAAAAAGAAAAAGTTTATATTTAGTTTGTGCCCGATCGTTCAGTTAGAGATTTTCAGCTCCAAAACAGCAGTAATTTGTAAAGAAGTCGATTTTTTAATTTTCAATATCTTATTTAAAAAATGAAACTTTTGCAAATGACATTTCAAAGATCGGGATTCGTTTTTTTTTTCATCAGACTTTTTTGTATGCAGGTTAACCGTAAAATGGTGTTATCTCTTATAATTGTGGGGCCTTTTAGAAAATTTATGGCACGAAAGGTAGCTGAATGCTATCACAGAACTTATTCTAAATGTAAGACTAATGTTAAAGTTAGTAGGTTAAAAAGTGCTGCACTCATCAAATAATTTGAAGTACCCGGTATATTCATTTAAACCAACATGTTACACAACATTTAAAACTTCGGTAAAAAAAAAAAAAAAAAAAAATAGATAAATACATAGGTAGCAGTCCATAGCAGTTTCATGCCCCTTCCCCCTAATAAGATTCAAGATCCCCCTAATAAGATTCAAGATAATTGTGGGGCCTTTTAGAAAATTTATGGCATGAAAGGTAGCTGAATGCTATCAGAGAACTTATACTAAATGTAAGACTAATGTTAAAGTTAGTAGGTTAAAAAGTGCTGCACTCATCAAATAATTTGAAGTACCCGGTATATTCATTTAAACCAACATGTTACACAACATTTAAAACTTCGGTAAAAAAAAAAAAAAAAAAAATGAAATAAATACATAGGTAGCAGTCCATAGCAGTTTCATGCCCCTTCCCCCTAATAAGATTCAAGATCCCCCTAATAAGATTCAAGATAATTGTGGGGCCTTTTAGAAAATTTATGGCATGAAAGGTAGCTGAATGCTATCAGAGAACTTATACTAAATGTAAGACTAGTGTTAAAGTTAGTAGGTTAAAAAGTGCTGCACTCATCAAATAATTTGAAGTACCCGGTATATTCATTTAAACCAACATGTTACACAACATTTAAAACTTCGGTAAAAAAAAAAAAAAAAATGAAATAAATACATAGGTAGCAGTCCATAGCAGTTTCATGCCCCTTCCCCCTAATAAGATTCAAGATCCCCCTAATAAGATTCAAGATAATTGTGGGGCCTTTTAGAAAATTTATGGCATGAAAGGTAGCTGAATGCTATCAGAGAACTTATTCTAAATGTAAGACTAATGTTAAAGTTAGTAGGTTAAAAAGTGCTGCACTCATCAAATAATTTGAAGTACCCGGTATATTCATTTAAACCAACATGTTACACAACATTTAAAACTTCGGTAAAAAAAAAAAAAAAAAAAAATAGATAAATACATAGGTAGCAGTCCATAGCAGTTTCATGCCCCTTCCCCCTAATAAGATTCAAGATCCCCCTAATAAGATTCAAGATAATTGTGGGGCCTTTTAGAAAATTTATGGCATGAAAGGTAGCTGAATGCTATCAGAGAACTTATACTAAATGTAAGACTAATGTTAAAGTTAGTAGGTTAAAAAGTGCTGCACTCATCAAATAATTTGAAGTACCCGGTATATTCATTTAAACCAACATGTTACACAACATTTAAAACTTCGGTAAAAAAAAAAAAAAAAAAAAATGAAATAAATACATAGGTAGCAGTCCATAGCAGTTTCATGCCCCTTCCCCCTAATAAGATTCAAGATCCCCCTAATAAGATTCAAGATAATTGTGGGGCCTTTTAGAAAATTTATGGCATGAAAGGTAGCTGAATGCTATCAGAGAACTTATACTAAATGTAAGACTAGTGTTAAAGTTAGTAGGTTAAAAAGTGCTGCACTCATCAAATAATTTGAAGTACCCGGTATATTCATTTAAACCAACATGTTACACAACATTTAAAACTTCGGTAAAAAAAAAAAAAAAAATGAAATAAATACATAGGTAGCAGTCCATAGCAGTTTCATGCCCCTTCCCCCTAATAAGATTCAAGATCCCCCTAATAAGATTCAAGATAATTGTGGGGCCTTTTAGAAAATTTATGGCATGAAAGGTAGCTGAATGCTATCAGAGAACTTATTCTAAATGTAAGACTAATGTTAAAGTTAGTAGGTTAAAAAGTGCTGCACTCATCAAATAATTTGAAGTACCCGGTATATTCATTTAAACCAACATGTTACACAACATTTAAAACTTCGGTAAAAAAAAAAAAAAAAAATGAAATAAATACATAGGTAACAGTCCATAGCAGTTTCATGCCTCTTCCCCCTAATAAGATTCAAGATCCAACACACCGAATACAATAATATACAATAATTTAGCTCATGAATGAACTAGGATCTTAGAAGACGGATTTAAAAAAAGTAAAAGCTAGTAAAATACACTGAAAACCTGGTCTGGTGTACAAGCAAAATAAATTAAATATAAAATAACGTACGAAAACATAAACTAGCTGATATAAGATCCAACAACGCATATCTGGAAGTTTTTATAAAAGTAAAAGCTGTATGGTAAAATGCACTAAAAAAATTGCTGTTTGTA
Organism: Cheiracanthium punctorium; assembly: GCA_038373885.1. Taxonomy (NCBI): domain Eukaryota; kingdom Metazoa; phylum Arthropoda; class Arachnida; order Araneae; family Cheiracanthiidae; genus Cheiracanthium; species Cheiracanthium punctorium. The sequence continues at coordinate 369,951 of JAWZYV010012048.1, forward strand.
AACAAAATGAAACACATTAGTTTTCTCTTATCAAGCTTTTTATATACAAGGCTATTCAATTTAATTGTACATGCTCACAGGCGGCATAGGAACACATTTGTACTCCTGGTAATTCTCTCCGGATTTTTTTGCACTTTAGTATTCAAATTTTATTTTGAAAAGAATTAATAAGTGTGGAGTAATCAGTGCATATTCATTTCTTACATAGCACATGTACGTAATAATCAATGTTAATGTACACATTCATTGCTATAATACTCATAAAATTACTTGGGCTTGCAATTCCCCAAAGACCCTGGTTTGTTAAGATAGAGGCTTAGTGTCAAACTAAGAATCAAACAAATACTTTAAATAAAATAAATATATAAAATTCAAAATTCTGTCTTTTGATCAAGTCCTAGTGGATCTTTTTATTTATTAATGAACCAAAAAATAAACAAAACAACATAAATATTTGCTGCACTTACCAAATCTCGTTGAATTCTTTCTGGTGGCGGATTTCTTCGTTGTCCATTGATCCTTTCCAAAAGTCATTCTGCACTAGGACGCTTAAAAATTTAAAGTCGCCTGCACATAGAGCAACCAGAGCTACTTTTTCCAAGCCGCAACCGTTGTGTGGCAAAACCCGCTGATCGCAGGAAGAACAGCAATTCCTCTTGTACACGTTGCGGAGGACGCCTCCGACACATATCGGCTCCAGCACATATTCGATGGTCTCTGAATTAGCCCGCTTGTGCGTCCAAAGAGTTAAGTGTCCCGAGACTAAGCCCCTGTCCTTGAAACAGGAGTCCAAATAGCGAGCGTAGAATAAAGTTATTTTGCGAACGATGTTTCTGTCACTGCAGGGTGTGGTCCTCAAAGCTTCTAGAAGCCGCTCAAACAAAGTCCGCAGCGATTTATTAAAAGTAGCGTCCGGAACGTCTCTGTGGATTTCGTACAATATTTCTCTCCATTTTATTTTATCCTGCGTCTCCGGTGAATCCCCGAGGAGGCATTGAAGGTATTCCGGTAGACCTTGATAGCTCATTTCAGTAGGTTGGGAGCTGTAACCTCCAGGAAATCGTTCGTAGAATAGCGTTCTCAAAATTTCCAATCTTCGTTATCGTATGAAATCGGAACGTTATACCTGGTAGCACAATCAGATGGATATATAAATCCGGAACTACTATTCCGTCTAAACATAAGCAGAAACGACTCTCGAGAGGAAATGGAACTCTTAGAAAAGCGAACTGGTGTCGTTTATCACTTCAGACTTGAGATGGATGTCCAATCGTCCCGTGGCTGAACTCGTTCTTATCTTCATAGAGCTTGAAATAAACATGTAGAGAGAGAGCAACCCTTTGCCATCAGATCTTAGCTGTGACTATCCTGTTTGGCAGTAGGAGGAGCGTAGCAGCAGTAGGTGGAGCGTAGAGCTGGCATCCGGTCCCGAAGATGGCGATTGGAGAATTCACTCTGCATCTTCCGGGGGGGAGGTCAAACTGCCGGCCCCCTTTCTCCGAAGCGAGAAAGTCTGTCTGTCTGCTGAAAGAACTCCCTGGAACGCTTCGGCGGACTTCGTATTTCGAGGGAGTTCATTCCATAGACTTTTTTTAGTACTGATCTTTTGTTCATGAACTTGTAAGGCAATTTCAGTTCGTTAAAATAAATTCACTGCATTCATGATCAATTGTCATGTAAATTATGTAGATTAAGAGCTGTTCACACGTTTGCGAAATAAACTCCCTAAAATTTATAATTATTCATGCTGGCAGGAAATAGACTTTAAAAAAAAAAACACAAGAAAAAATATAAATGCTGGTTTTTCAACAACTACGCTTTTTTAACCCCCGTCCAACTCTTGGTTTTTTAAAATATAACTATCACATCTATATGTATATAATTTATTTCATAAAATCTTAAAAATATGTATTTTCTTTAGTTTTTCGGGGAAAATCAACTTTTTTCTTTTCTTTAATTAAGCTCGTTTTACTAAAATAAATTATCTTTAATAATTTCCTTTGTTTACGCACAGTGGAAAGGAAAATAATATTTATGTTTATCTTTCTTTATCAAGTAGAGCAATTAAGTACTTACAAAGGCACTGATTCCGTATAACTGGGAAATAAAAGAAGTCACAACTACTTAAAAAAATTAAATAAATAAATAAAATTAAATTGTTTAAAAAAACGCAAAAATAGAAGTAGAAAAGTGACACATACATTTCGTTTAAATATTAATTTACTTATTAATTGTGTTATTTCCTTTGTCTCGGAGAACTAAATGATACAAAGTTCAACAATTTTTGAAGATTCTCTGTTATGAAAAATATTACAATCCCTGAAAATATCTAACGTGATGAAGATACGATAATAATGTGAAAAGCATTCTTAAAAACACTGATAAAATGAGCAGAAATAATAATAATGAGAGTAAATTGTAGAAAGGCGTCAAAGTACTTCATGGATTAGATGTAAAGAATATTCAAGGCCATTAAAAAACTATAACCCAAATAACTTGATATAGAAACAGAAATACATTGCACATTTTATAATATTGACAAGAGGTTCACATCGGATATTTAGCGTATATATATAAGTAATTAGTAATGTAAAATAAATAGTATTAGTAATAATATGTAAGATTTAATTTAATTAAACATATAGGGCTCGTACTCCGCTGGTTGCTGAGTTCTTGAATGAAAGTAACTTATCTACACCTAGATGCAGGGGCGTAGCCAAGGGGGGGGGGTTAGGGGGGTCATAACCCCCCATGAGAAAATTTTTGCCATACAAAATGTATATTCTTCACTAAATTATCACACACACGTATACATATATATGAGTTGTAGTAGTCGTAACCCCCCCCCATGAAAAATTTCTGGCTACGCCCCTGCCTAGATGCGATAGTTTTACTTTTAAAAAACCCAAGAGTTGGACGTGGGTTAAAAAAAAAGCATTGTTGTTGAAAAACCCACCATTTATATTTTTCTTATGTCTATTTCTTGTCAGCATGAATAATTATGAGTTATGGGGAGTTTATATCGCAAACGTGTGAATAGTTCTTAATCTGTATAATTTACATGACAATTGATCATGAATGCAGTGAATTTACTTTAACCCTTTAACGCGCGAACACCAAACTCTGACGTTTTGACTGTTGCTAGCCAAGAATAGATTTGATTTCTATAAAAATAGTTGCGGGCAACATACCTCCACGATAGGGGCGTAGCCAGAAATTTTTCATGGGGGGGGCGTGTTACGACTACTGCGACTCATATATATGTATGCATATGTGTGATAATGTTGTGAAGATTATTCATTTTGTATGGCATAAAATTTCTCATTGGGGGTGGGGGGGTTATGACCCTCCTAACCCCCCCCTTGGCTACGTCGCTGCTCCACGAGAATCCTTTACTTTTTAGCACGTCATTTCCCATAAAAAAAACTGTCATGATTATTTTTAACAGCACTGACATCTGCTGAAAAATGGAAGAATGCGAGAACAGCTGGATAGATTGCTCAATGCTGAAAAAAGGGCAGCCGTTGCCATCGCTCGACTTAACTACCAGCAAGATGGCGGACGATCGAAACGTTCATCGCGTGCCACAGATCTAGAGACCCTTTTTTGACGAAAGCTGGCTGTGCAGCGGCAAGCAAGCAAAATACGTTTAATTTAATGAAACATGTTGATTAAAATATGAGTTCATTTTGATCCCCATTTTCACTTTTTAGATAGCAAGTGAGAATATACATGTTCTCAGGGGCGTAGCCAGAAATTTTTCATGGGGGGGGGTTACGACTACTGCGACTCATATATATGTATGCATATGTGTGATAATGTAGTGAAGATTATTCATTTTGTATGGCATAAAATTTATCATTGGGGGGGGGTTATGACCCTCCTAACCCCCCCCCTTGGCTACGCCGCTGCTCCACGAGAATCCTTTACTTTTTAGCACGTCATTTCCCGTAAAAAAAACTGTCATGATTATTTTTAACAGCACTGACATCTGCTGAAAAATGGAAGAATGCGAGAACAGCTGGATAGATTGCTCAATGCTGAAAAAAGGGCAGCCGTTGCCATCGCTCGACTTAACTACCAGCAAGATGGCGGACGATCGAAACGTTCATCGCGTGCCACAGATTTAAAGAGACCCTTTTTTGACGACAGCTGGCTGTGCAGCGGCAAGCAAGCAAAATACGTTTAATTTAATGAAACATGTTGATTAAAATCTGAGTTCATTTTGATCCCCATTTTCACTTTTTAGATAGCAAGTGAGAATATACATGTTCTCAGGGGCGTAGCCAGAAATTTTTCATAGGGGGGGGGTTACGACTACAACAACTCATATATATGTATACGTGTGTGTGATAATGTCGTGAAGAATATACATTTTGTGTGGCAAAAAATTCCTCATGGGGGGGGGGGGGTGTGTTATGACACCCTGATCCCCTAACCCTTGGCTACGCCCCTGCATGTTCTTGTGAAAGAGAATTTCACAAGTAAGTTTTTATGTGTTTAAGCATTGAAAATGGACTTTCTCTATGGTTATGGAAAAATGTGAAATGTTTTGCCCCATTTTTTTTACTAATTTACCATTGCATTTCATAATTGTAAACATTTTCAAAAGCGCGGCCCTTATGCATGGGCTTCGGCATAAAATTTTCCAGGGGTAGGGAGGAAGAGGGCGATGATTACTTCAACTTGTTTTGTTCTTGCCATGTTGCAACAAGACTGGGAAAATCTGGGAAATTTTCCCAGAAATCTGGGAAGAAATCTGGGAAAAAGGGCCTACAAAAATCCAGGAGAGGCAAGTGTTCCCCTTGCCCTATGCTGCCAATGGTCATGGCCTAATAGGAGAATCCGCCATTGCCCAAGAAGCAAGTTTCGCGAAGAAAGGCGATCAGACTATTTCAGAGTTTCTGAAGGTCAGAGGCCACAGAAGTCAGAAAAGGGGAGAAGGTTCCTCCCCCCCTCCATGAAAAAAAAAAAAAGATCGCCGGCGAAGTAATAGTTTTTAATATAGAAAAGTCCATTTTTCACGAAAATAATTAAAATTTCAAATGCGGGAGACTTCAAAGAAAAGTTAGCTTTGCATTTCCTCAAGTGAAAATGAAATGATTTCATCTTTATTTAAAAAAAAGATTTCCTCAGTCTCAGTAGGCCTATTCGAGAAAAAGGCAGGCAACCAAAAACAAAATATTCCAAGCGAACCCGCCAAGCAGCTCTTTTGTGTCCTGTATGAAATGAAAGCGGTTCTCTCAAAAAGCGACCACCAGGATGCAGTTATTTGTTTATTTATTTATTTTTAACGAAGTTCTGTTTGTCGGAAACTTACAAGGAAAGTTATCTTGCGGAAAGTTATTAATCTGAAATCAATTTGCGTCTGCCGATGCACGCACAAACCCCCCCCCCCCCCCCAAGAGAAACGGGTCGACAGACAGTCGCCCGGTCAAATGAAATCTAAAAGCTGGCGGCTAATATTTTGTATTTTTTAAAATGAGTGCACTTATGTACAGCTGCGAAAAAAAAAAATGTCCCACTTGTACTTTATTCAGCCGTCGTTCGTCGTACAGCAAAGTTACATATACCAATCGTTTACGATTGACGTACACTTTAATTTGCTATACATAAAAATTGCATAAGGGGCCGTCTCCATATTAAAATTCGCACCAACTTTTTTTTCCAATAGCAACCCTAGATTTCACTTCATATTTCAAAAATTTAGCTCATTTTAACCCCGGATACCAATTTTCAATAAATTTGAACTGAAAATGAGTGAGTTATGAGCACCCAAAATCCCCCTCCCCCTATGTTAAAATATTTTTTCATACTTTAATTCATATCTCATATAATATTGATAATAAGAAGCTGACTTTTATTCGTACTATTAGAACTAAACGACCCAAACATAATTTACTATTATTATAATTTTTAATAAAATATTAATATGAATTATGAATTATTAAATTAATATTTAAAAAAATTATGAATAGCAACCTAGCCAAATTTTGATGGAAATAGATGCAGAAAACAATATTACATGGCTGTGCAAAATTTCAAATTTTTATGTTCAGTAGTTTAATTTATATTAATTAAAATGTGTTATTTTCATGAGTTAAGGGACCATATATAAATTTATTTAGTGACAATTTTTTGAAAATTGCGTAAAGTAAACGTAAATTAGATTTCTTTTGTCCAAAAACACAGTAAAAGATAGCGGTATTTAAAAAATATCAAATTTTGAAGCAAATAAATTAAGAGTTTTTTACAGTTTTATGGTGATTCTATAAAGCGTCTATTGTTGCGTCCACTACCATATCCCCCAAATAAAATATTTTCCATGTATAGAATTAGATGCAGTAGATGTATGTCTTCCAATACAACGTTCTATTTCTGAAAAACTAACATCCTCAACATTCCAGGCACGAATTTGACCTTTTTTAATATTGGAAACATCAGGTCTTTGGACTTCCCCATACTTTATCAAACATTCAACAAACATTCAAAATCACGTTTTTCTGTCTAAATTTTCATCTGACTATAAATTAAAATACCGCCAACAGTCTTATAAGAATATTGCACATTGCAGACGATAATATTAAATGAAGGAAGCGAAATAACAAACACAATGATAATATTGGGTCGGCAAAAAAGTAATTGCGTTTTTTACATGCAATTCAAACAAATAAATTTTCAGTCATGAAACCATTCTTCGAGTTCGACCGTAGATGAGTAACATTCCTGCTGGTAGTCAGAAGAGCAGAGAACAGCCTCTCACTCCTGGCAACATTTATCCTGTCTAAGCGAACCTTCAAGAGAAATACTCAATAACAATTTCAAAATTAGAAAGATTTTCAAAATAGTAAGCATTCGTTTTGCATTTTTTCCTTTAAATCATGTGTACGAACCAAGGAAGTAATGGACTCACGGATCATTTGGACCACTGACTAAATATTCTAATTTCTACCCCTGATATTCTCAGCACAAAGAACTTTTAAGAATAGAAACAGTGTTTCCCTTGAAAATAATATTTATTTCTTTTAACTCTCGCAAGCGAAATGAATGAAAGGCGAAAAGTTCGGAACCTACAAATAGCGTTTTTCAATTTGCAGAAAGTCCCTTAAAATCGCGCAAAAAAGAATGTGCAATATCTCCGGAAATTATCGCAGAAAATTGGTGAAAATTTATATTTAGGGTAATTTGAAGGTTTTCTTTCGTTTAATAAAGTCAAAATACAGTGTTGCCATTGAGAAAAACGAAGTTGATGCAGAATTAAATATGAAGACGGCCCCTTATGCAAATTAAATTAATAGTAAATTAAAGTATACGTTATTTGCAAACGAATGGTATATATAACTTTACTGTACGACGAATAATGGCCAAAAAAAAGCAAGTGGGATAAGAAGCAAGTGGGGTTTTTTTCCGCAGCTGGACGTGCCCTACTTTTAATTACGGATAGTACTGCTTGCACGAAAATAAAGTAGCAGTTTTAATAAATTTGACAAAATTTTGTCGGGTCTATTTTAATGTAATAATTTCTCTTCGTTCATATTTTTGTTTGTCTAATAATTCGTCTATACCACTCAGTAGTGTAGCCTACATTTTCTTTTCGGTGATGGTAGAAAAATAAAATCATGAATCGAGTTTAAAATCTTTTCAGCTGAAAATGCATAACATTTTTTAAAAAATTCGCTTTAGACCCTTAGCTTAACCTCAGATTTCTCAAAGAGAGCTTTCAAATTTATCTAAATACTCAATTTTCTCCGTATCTTACTCATTTCGGAGGTGGCTGCAGCAACCCCTGGCTTACGCTCCTGAACCAACCCTTGGCTACGCTCCTGATTTGGGGACTTGCACATTAGAGGTACAAATAATATATATATCCCCTCCCTTTAAAACTAAAAAGAAAAGCTCCGTTCTAGTAAGCTTGTGAAATAATCAGGCCTTAGTTGAAAGTGTTTGGTTATTGTCAGTAGTAGCTTGTTTAACTTAGATTAAAAAATAAAAATACAGTGAAATCCCTCTATAACGATATTTTGGGGGTCAAAATAATATATCGTTGGAAAGAGAATTATAGTTATAGAGAGAATCGATATTGGAACGAGAAGATTTTTTATTTTTGTTCTTCATATATCCCATACCCTGCGGTATCACCAGAAAGTGTTCTGTTTTCATTCAGCACATCCTCGCAAGTAATATATAATAAATAATAGGAGAAAAATATGTTTATAGTTTTCAGAAATTTTCACAACACTCACAAATATTAGTTAAATATCCTTGCCTCCTCGCCAGGGATTCTAGCGGAGATATAGCTTATAAATATTTATAGCATATTTGAATAACAAATATATAATGTCTAAATAAATAATACCTGAATGCCGCAAAAGCGTTTTTTAAAATGTATTAGATATTAATTGAAAAAAAACATACCCATTAATTTATCCTTATTTATTTTGCTTCATGCCTTTATCAAAATCTTTTATGATGTTGAATTTCACTTTGATAGATATTTGTTTTCTTTTAGCCATTTGCTTTCGATTTTCACTAAACGAACTTCAAAGTAAACAAAACTCATAAATGATTTAAAATATCCTCGTGTAATAATCGACCTCGATAGGATTTATCGGAGGTTAAAATTCTTACTCAAATTCAGACAAAAGAACGTATCGTTTTCTTTTCAGTTCCGGCGAAAGGAATCCTTGACCATTTTTTAAAGAGGGGGATAGGAATCAAAGAGGGGTCATCCAGGAAATGCCAACTGCCCTTCCACCTTACGAGAAATGCACTTTCTCATTACCATAGTGTTACATCAGCAAAACGAAACTTAGAAGACGTTCTTTGGCAGAGGCGTGGTCCAACCCGTTCCAACCACATTTTACCTCGACTTTCTTTGTGTAGCTTTCAATGTTTGTGCATGAGTTGGGCTTCTGATGCATCGTAGAAAAAAAACATATCGTAGTAGAGAGAATTATTGTGATGTAAGGGATAATTATTACCATCGTTGTAGAGAGAATTATCGATCGAAGAAATTATCGAAGAAATTCTCTGTATTACGATACCCTTTAAAGGGTATCGTAATACAGAGAACTGTTTTACATTAATCTAAAGGGAATTCAGCTAGGACTATGAAAAAATATCGTAATAGAGAGAATTATCGTTATAGAGGATATCGTTGTAGCGAGATTCTACTGTACAAATGATTTAAAAAAAAATTATTTTGAGAAAATTCTTCTCAGATTTAAGACTATATTTTAGAAAATTTTCGTACATTTGAACATTTTAAGTAGTCATCAGCAAGCCTTGGCTGTAATGAATTGTGCAATATAATTCAACCTGTTGTTAATAATAATAATAATATATGGAATTTTTAACTTTAGGCTACCATTCTAAGCATAAATATTCAGATTTTAGTTATATGAAAAATAATTTTTCAAAAATTTATTATAGTTGCATAGATAGCCTGTTGCCCTTGTTTATAGCTTAACATCATCACTTACAAGCGGCATGCGGGTAAGCATTACGTAATCATTTTTCTCGAGGGAGAAAAGATCTCTGTAACTCAAAAGAAATATTTAAAAAAATAAAAATCAGATTTTGTTTACGCACTCAGCTGGAAGAATTTCAGTTTTTAATCTATTCAATCAATTCTGCCATATAAAGGGAAATAATAACTGTAAGTGCTCATATAGACTCCTGTTCGCATAAATGTGTTGCTGAAAATTGCATCCATTGTTGTTTGGCCCCTAGCGGTGAAATGTTTTGGAATAGTGCGTATTGGAAAATCTAAAGTATCCATTTCAGTTATGAAATTGGATCCTTGATCGGAATTTAATTCTATGTTAAAATCTCTTACTAAAACAGTCTTATAATCATCCTCCTGCAGAAACATTTCGAATAGAGCGTCTAATTTATCTTCATAAGAAATTCAAGGATTTGCGTATGTAACTGCAAATCTGACTTTATCGTGAATATACGCAATGACCCTTTGAACACTATTGATCTGGCTCGTCTAGGCACGGGTAAAGTGTTTCATTAAGTTTTCCTTTATAAAAATCATAACTCCAGATGGCTTTCTGTTTTGAAAACCACACACTATCCGTTCGACCAAAGTGAATCCGGGGGGGGGGGTATGACCCCCCATACCCCCCCCCTTTGGCTACGCCCCTGGCATAATGTATTGAAATTCAGTCCCGTAAATAAACTCTCCAGTAGATTGGAACCAAAAATCGGCATGCACAAATAGATGTTATAGCAATCTTATATACGAAATTTCAACATTCTACCACTAATAGTTTTTGAGATTTGAGAGTTAAATACATACACACGTACACAAAAGTCGCCAGGCTTGGCGACTTTTGGTGTAATTCTTTAGGGAGGCATGTGATTGTGGTCGTACCATTACCTAACTATATGGTAGGACGGTACTGTGCTTGAAATGGATGAATGTCCCTAAAACTGCCATTGACCGTAATGTGTTGGAAATCTTTTGAGTGTTCCTGTAGCAGAACTATAAATGATAAAGACACTTTCTTCGATGGAAAAATTCATTTTGTAACCCTTAACAGCATATATCACTTCTGAGTCATTTGAAGTAGCCTCTAAAATACGCTTTAATGAATTTCTGCCCATAGAGCGTAATGTATATAAAATCTTTTGGGCGGCCCTGAAGATAAACTATCCAGTTGAATTTGACCGAAAGGGGTTGGCGCACAACTAGATGTTACAATAATCCTCAATATAAAGTTTCGACATTCTACGACCAATAGTTCTTAGGATATGAGAGTTACATACATACGCACGTACGTTCAGGCGGCATGGAAAAAATGGTCAAAATAGACTCGCCGTTGGTCAAAATGAGTTGCAGACGCATTTATATGATCGTGCATGCTAGCTTACGATGAGATGCATCGAAAAAATTTTTAAATTTAGAGGTAGTCAAAATCGGTTTTTTTCGTCGTAATTTGGCCCCCGAAATTTTTCGGGATCACATTACTTCCTTATACTCCGTACAAGGAAGTAAAAAAGGTTCCAGAGGGGCATTTTACACAGGACAAATTCGCCCCTTCAGCCACCGTTTGAAAGAAAGACTAATAGTATGCGCTGATGCACACATGTTTGTTAATAAAACCAGAAGTATCGTATAAGTAAATAGTATGTACACTGTTAAAAATAATCTGAAAATTCAGGCTATTTCCAGCCTTAATTTTCAGGAAAATGACCGCTTTCCCCAAGAATTGGTAATTTTCCGTTAAAAGAAGAAAAATGATTGCAACTTTCAGAAATTTCTCGTGAAAACGGTAAATTTCCGTGTTTGGTTTGGTTTGTAAGTTTTGCGAATAGTTTTGCGAAATGGATTTTTGTTGGGCATTTTAGATGGAAAAAAAATATTGACACCAAACGCATTCTTATGTGTAATTAAAAATTAAACTATAATTAATTACTTTTTGTTAGGAAGAATTCCCTTTCATGACCAAGAGTGTTTCACATCACATTCATAATATTTTCAGTTATTATTATTATTATTATTATTACAAACTGAGAACGTAAAATCAAGGTGTAATTTTTATATTTTGAGCAACCGGTGTATTCCTTTTCCGATTTTCAATGCAGTATATCTGTATAGAAATCTAAACCGATATAACAAATATCTAAAGAGTAAATGTTTTTACTAATTACATACATTTGTGAAAATCGAAATTAATTTCTTGCCAATCCAATAATTTGACGGTGTTAATAGTAACTGGACAACACTTTGTAACGAATTTCATATTTTAAATCATGAAAGAAAAGAATTCCTCTCCCGCAAGGAAAGTAAAATACCTTCACATCACCCTTCACATCAGTAGTATAGTGTCTGGTGGTTAGAGCAACCGACTCCCAATCCGTAGGCTCAGGGTTGGATCCTAGCGATAGCCGAACAATATTTTATTTCGCAGTTTTGGTAAAACGGAAAGTTACCAGCACAGAAAATGGAAAAATAATAAACAGAACGGGCATTTTCTGGAAACTTTGCTGCCAGTCGTTTTTCCGTTAATTCAGATATATTTTGAACAGTGTAAGACCAGGCGCGTAGCCAGGAAAATTTTTCGGGGGGGGGGATATGAACTTATATGTGTATAAATAGATGGAATTTCTGCACGGCATTAATCTTGTGACCACTAATCCAAAAATTTCGGGGGGGATATATCCCGATATCCCCCACCCCTCTTGACTACGCCCCTGTGTAAGAAAGTAACATCAGGGGCGTAGCCAAGGGGAGGGTTATGGGGGTCATAACGCCCCCCCCCCATGAGGAATTTTTTGCCATACAAAATGTATATTCTTCACTACATTATCACACCCACGTATACATATATATGAGTTGTAGTAGTAGTAGTAACCCCCCCCATGAAAAATTTCTGGCTACGCCCCTGAGTAACCTAAAATATGCGTACATAATTTGAGCTCAATTGAATGCATCAAGTAGACATTAACCAACTTTAAATGATTTGTAGTATAGGCCCAATGTACAGGATATTTTTGGTAAGCCTGTATGAAAACTGTATGTCCTACACACACCAAAACTATGCAGGTCATGTGACCGAGACCTATGATACACATAAAAAATTATTCTCAGTGGCTCAGCACCGTTTGCCGCTAGCGCATTTTCAAGAATTTGCGTCTATAGCCCGTAACGTGGACGAATTCGTTTTTTGTAACCCTGTACAAAAACTGTACGCCCCATACTCACCAGAAGTGCAAGGTTCGTCTACATAATCAGGCCCCAATGCGCCCACCGGGAAGCCGGGAAATTTTCCGTTGGGCTGGTCACTTTCGCATATATGTCGTATGCATAATGCATATGTTTGTTCACAGAGTACACTGTAAGTGGTCCGCTAATTACATATATTTCCCCGGCAAGTATGATCAGTTGTATTCGGCACTGTCTATAAAACATGTACCAAATTTGAGCTCAACTGCCTGCACTTTTTAGGAGTTACCGCGTTTACTGGCATGCACACACGCAGTCGTACATACACACGTACATCACCGTGAAAATAGCATAAATGAATTCAGAAGACCTCAAAACGTGTAAATACATTAAAATCGCATACATCAAAAGTCGAATTTTTTCATGATTACCATACTTTCTTTGCATGGTACATGTTCGGAACGCAAAAATAACATTTCAACTTACAGAAAATTTCACTTTTAAAGCATAATAGGTATTTAATGTGATATATTGAATGTTTAAAAAAAAAAAATGTGGAATGTTGCTTTTTCGTCAATTAAATGTCTTTTAGGGCTGAGAACAAATGGAATATAAGCTGTTACATTTTGTGTGCTTTTCACTGAGCTTGTTAATTTTCTTTGTTATTTTTCCCTTAAATGAATTCCTTAATAAGATTGTATTGGGAAATGTTTGTTAACGGATGTGTTTGACATCATTAGTTTTTCATGTTTCTTGTATTTATAAGACTAATATCACTATGCTTATTGGAAATTTTATGGAAGACAGTCTTGAATAAAATTGTTAGCAATAGGACTATCACTTCACAAAGATTAAATTATCTGGCCATGAACTTTGATGGTCCACAAAGGTTTGGAACCACTATCACAGAAGGTTGCTGAAACAGAATATACAACTAGAACAGTACGCAAGGGAAGAAGAAAAAAAATGTCCATGAGCTTGTTGTAATCATTATTTGAGAGTTCAAACAGCTTTTCGGGGTAATATATTTTTTTTTAAATCGAAATTATATATCTTGGCTCTGATTGAATCAAAATTTAAATTACACTTGTAAAAGGTAACATTTTTATTCACTAAAAATTGCTTTTAGGCTAAACTTCCCAATAATATTTATTTATTTATTTATTTTACTTTCGGCGCGACAATTTTTCTAAGTAAAAAAAAAATCTATTCATTACTAAGTTGGTGTGATGTAAATTTTCCGACGCAGGAAATTCAGGATGAAGTTTCGGAGGCACGCCGTTCCCGTTTCAAATACTGTGTTACAAAATCTACCTTTTTACTATCCGCCTTGTAATTCCAGATCAATGAAGAAGAAGCCTCTGGCCAGATCTGATGATTTCGTGCACACTGCATAAAGAATGAGGTTTGAACCCACCTAATCACAGTTCTCGGATATAAAATTTATCTTTAGATTCCCCCCCCCCCTTCTAAATTCTCTATTCGTCTTAGCATTTCTGAGCTACCTGCCCGATTGCGATAGGCTTTCGCGGTCGTTTTTCCTCAAAAGATATCAATTTCATTCTATTCACTTTTTCATTGCTCATTGACCCCTTTCATGTCGCTCCCGTGATATCTATGGGCTGGAGAGTTCAAAAGATTAGGGGGGAAAAATTAGAACATTTCAATTCTTATGCACGGAAATTTTTTATATCAACGTATCATAAACCTTAAATGAATGCATATACTATATTGTACATGCACTTATTTTTGTAAAATATTCTTTGATTAAAAAAAATAAATACTTTTAGGACCTTTACTTTTTCCTTGAAAATAATACGAACTGTAAGGGTCTAATTGTGTATGGTAGTCATTCTCGAAGTCCGTTGAATTGAGCACTCTGTGCATAACTCACACTTCGATTTTACTTCTGCGTATGTTGTAGCAGGGAACACCCCTTGGCCTCCTGAAGCACAAAATGTTGTATTGGGCCCGTTGTTCTTAAATTCCTCCTCTTTCGATCTATCAGTTTGCGTTGCCCAGTATACACTCAAATTTCCAAAGACCTCCAACACAGGCCCATAAAAAAAGTCGCAAATTTTTAAGTTAAGCATTACCCATGTATTAATATAAGTTAGAATTTAAGTATTATTCATATTTAATTTAAATTACTCTTTTTTCTATTTTGCAACTTTAAATGAAAATAGCCCAATGAAATCTACAGAACAACGAATCTTAAACTGTTAATGCCACCTCATATCTTATCGAAGGTGATTATGCAATAAAACTCATTCAAAAAACATATACTTACAACAATAGACTGACCGGATTCGACTGACTGAATTATGATTTTTCGCTCGCATAATCCTCCATTAGAAAAACAACACATATTATAATATTTAATAACATTGATGACTCATAATCTCTCTATTCTAAAAAAAGTAACGGCCGCTGTCAAGAGCTTGTTGGGCTATCTTCTTCTAAACCGTGGGGATTTGAATTTCGTGAAATATGTCCACAGATTCGGAAAATTCCGAGGAACCCGAAATCGAATTATTTTAGAGGATATTAATAAAAAACTGAAAAAATAAAACATAATGGTTGCCAGATTTAGCATAAAATCATTCATTACTTTGAAACAAAGCATTTCCAAGTACGTAGAATCGTGTGAAATTGACAAACATGAAGTAGAATTACGCCCTTTTTACGCCAAATTAAAAAGTATATGAAATAAAATCGCAAAGTTAACAATTTTTAAATAGTAAGTTCGCTTAGACAACAGGAGTTTAGAAATACCGATTATTCATTTTTCCAAAACAGAATAACTAATTGTAACTGATTTTAAAAGCGCCATTTTGGCATTAGATACGATCTGGCAAAATGATATCTTTCCAAGCAGGGTGAATCTAAACCGCGAGTTCAAAATCTTGAAAATCCCAATATCTTAAAAATGAAAAATAATTAAAATGCAGATTATTTTAAAGCCGTTTCGGTCCAGCTGGAGTATTTGCTACCAGTAGACATATTTGGTGGCGTTAACTATGTCATTATAGCAGTTATAGTACACTTTGGATATTTGCTAGCGCGACGAGATGGTATAATTCGTGGTGCTAAGTACGCCAATCTGCAAACGATTATGTAAATGAAAATATGGATAACGGTTTTCCGGGAACCTTAAATGAGCAGTCATTATAGGTTGTGAGCATGTGTAAATCGTCAAATAATAAAACGTCGCCATTAGTGGCTAGCTATCCTAGCTGTTCCGTAGTTTTTATCAAAGAAAACATACGAAGTATTGTTTTCTTACAGTTAAATATTAACTATACATAAACGCAAGTCGCCAAATTATGAAAATTCGCCAATAATTGGCTAATACGCAAGGTGTTCCATGGGTTTCACATAATTAAACATAGTGCGAAGTTTAAATTTTTATGTTCGAAGCAACATGCAAGAACCAAGCAATGTGTAGCTCAGTAACATTCTATCTGATGCAACCACTGGGTTTTGTTTGTTGAAATTATGCCTTTTTTACGAATAAGCCTTATTAGGGGCCCGAATGCCTAATACGAAAAGCGAGCGTAGCGAGTCTAGGGGCTTTGGCCCTTAGTCATTAAAGAAAAATATTACAATTTTCGTAAACATCCCCCTAAATAGTGAAGTAACATCCTTAGCCAGCATTTTTCTGAGGACTTGAAGGGTGGCAGACTCATCCCAGAATAAGTTGTTCTATATTAATTCGAGGTTACTTTAATGGGCACAGCAGTCTTATGCGGAAACTCACAGGAAAATAATAGAGGCCGTGACTTTCATGAGACAAATAGCGAATTTAAGTCTCCCAGTATTAAATAACCGCCATTCCAAACCAATTTTATGAGGATACAATTAGCTGTGGTTGGCCAGACGTCTCACTGTCTTCGTTATCATTTTTAAAATATATTCGTCAGTGCACAGGAGATCTGCAATTTTCGTACCATTACAATTACAATAGAGAAAGACATTCCAGGCATACCTGAAAGAAGATATAAAACACACACATCGCAAATTTCTAAAATCATTGCTAAGAAATAAATCCTTCAATAATTGTAAGAATATCAATGATTTCGACTTAACTTACAATAAACTCATGTTTTTTAACCCGTTCGCTGTCAATATTGTGCTGCTGGAGTTTAATGATATCACTGGACCCCAGCAGAGCATCTGGATCTTTTAAATGAATAGAAAGAATAGGTTAAACGTAGAATTTTAAAATTAAAAATGAAGAGGGGGGGGGAAGACTCATTGCTGATACAATGTTTTGTCATTCTTATATACCCCACTTTAGAAACATTTCCGGAACTGCAATTGGTCCGACACACAGTTAATCATTAGTTTTCTGTTAGACAGTAGTTTTTATTGATTGAAATATTCTGTTTACAGAGTGATACATTAAATATAGAACATATTTACTACATAGTGTTACCAATTTTCGGGGCTACCCGCTGTTCTGGGGCGTAAAATAGTTCAAAATTAGAATTCTACGCGTCAAATAGTTCAATTTTGCTTTTTGTTGCATCAAAGTCAATCAACTAGAACCGGAGATACCGGTTTCCGTATTCATTAGTGTGGGGTTTCTAGAAATCTCGAGAAATATTGGTCCTAGGCCTTCGGTAACGTCACTTTTGGGGACTTATTTTTTGCCCCAAATTTGGCGATATTTCGCCAAAAGTCACCAATCTTGGCGACATTTTGGTCATTTGGTGCGATTTTCTCTATGGGGTTTGTAAAGCTGCTTTTGCTGCATTAAAATCACTTAATAACCTAACATTTCTCTTCTATGACGTAATCAAAATTCCCGCTTTATGTGGAATCCTCGAGAAAGAGATTCTTCTAGAAGTTTCTTTGTAGCTTCTGCCCTACCTATAAATACAAGCGTTTCAGAGGCCCCAGTTCAGTGTTGATCAAGCTCTGAGTGAGTACGTATTGCGTTGCTCTGCGATAGAAGCGATGTTTCCGCGTGCGTTTTCGAAGCTGATTTTAAAGTGCTGTGTGTAAATTCTTTATTGCTGAGTCTTGAGGGACTGTTAGTGTTATCCCTCGAATATTTCCACTGAATTTTTGCCCGTGGAAGTGCTTTATTTTGTGTGAGAAATACTGAATTTGTGAGAGCTTCAGATCTAAGCGGACTGTTAAAAGCACATTGCTGTTTGATTGTGCTTGTGAATCACGTACAGCTGATTGTTCGACGAAGTTCTAGAAGCAATAAAGTTTGTGTTCCATCCTGATAAGTGGACTCTTTACTAGAACTTTCTACACCAGCTGAACTTTAGAACGACGATCCCAGGAATAGCAGAGTTCTCTGCAACAATAGTTGTTAGATTAATTCGAATGGATCGCTTTCTTTTTGAAAACGTCTTAAGAGTTAACACTTATGCATATTAAAAATATGAAATGTAAATATACTTAAAAAATAATAGAATGCTTTTTTTAAACACTAAAAATCAAAACTAACCAATTTGAATGACTCCTGATTAATTAGTCTTTTGGGGAAAGTCTTACTTAACGACATTTTTTCGATTTCCAAAAAAAGAAACACCACTGCATTCAAGTAAGCAAAGTGCTACGAATACAAAAATAAATCAGGTGGCAAAACAAGACACAGTAAAATCCATAATCTGTTGTGTTAGAAATTTATTATCAAAAAGGTCTTCTTTCAATACTACACAAATCAGCAAATTGTGGCGCCCACTGTAAAATCAATGTTATTTAACATTAAAATATTTTACTAGAAACTGACAATGATGCTGAGATATTTCAGTGTGACGATCAAAGTCTAGTCCGTAGCCCCGAGAATGAAGGCTTTCAGACGGTTAGGAACTGGCAGATTTTCTACAAGTGTTGGCAGCGTGACGGATTTGCTTTCTTGGGCAGCGAGGACATTCCTGACTTGATATCGACAGAGGTGAGTCAAACTTCTGGGGCAGTACGGCTGTTTACCAAATAGCTGTGTGTACTTCGCGACAAAGTTGTCCATTACTTGTCGATCACTGTCTTCCTTCATGATGTAGAGCAGAAAGGTGTGCAGTTCTTCTGAAGTTACAAAAGGATCGGGAATCGCGTCATAGCAAATCCTCAGGCACTTTAAGTAGGATTCCTGACATTCCGGTAGCAGAGCAACAGCTTTCAGCGCCCTGAGGATGAGAGGTATTCTCCGAAACCCGCGCCTGTTGCCGTCTTGCATGCATCCGTGGGTCCGTAGAAGATCGTCCCAGATCTCGTATCCTCTGCCCAAATGGGACAGCCAATCTTCGGTTGATCCGGTACGTATTTTGATGCAGAGCCTGAAAGAAAAGAGAGGGAATTACAGTTTAGGTTTATAAATGAAATACCATTTTATACGGTAATAATACCATTGAATGCTTCTCTGTTTAGGCACTGATTTTTAGTTGCACCAATCAATTCACGTGTACCGCAGTGGCCTAAGTTACTAAGCTCTGTTCCCGTAAGAACACGAAAAGAAGCTCCGGCTTGGCCATTGCTTGGGAGGTCTGGGCTGGACTGCTGTGAGACAGAGTACGCTAATGGACGGGAGTTAGTGCATGTAAAATCTGTTCGTGACTCCTATGTTCTGCATGCTCAAACGATACTTCTGAGAGTGCGGATTTCTGTTACTAGGTCTCTCATCTGGAATTAGTCCAAAATTAGGAGACTCCCAAGTTAAGTCGCTCTTCCTCCCACAGGATCTCATTAAAATGGAAACCGCACCCTTTCGCCCATCGCAGTCTTCTATTGAGGGTCTGACGGCATGTGAAACAGCAACATCGTTTTGCGAAGCCAAATGCATTTTAAATGAACATCAGACGTATGTAATTATCTTTCCGAGTGTTTGGAGATAGCAATTATCAGACTGTATGTTTTGTTTCAATCGAATAAACTGAACATCCCGAAAGAAATTTTACTGTGGCTTTAGCTATGTCAAATTATGAAAGCGATGTTATGTCATCACAAATGTGTGTGAACGGCCGCGTCTATTGTTTTACTCTGAATAATCTTTGTTACATTTTGTTAAAAAGTATTTTTTATAATATTGTACTTTTTAATATTAAAGTATTATTGATAGTAGCTGCGTGCCCGTTTTTCGCACGGTAAGAAACGGAAAATTTTCTGACATGTGTAATTCCAATTGTATCTAGTGATTGGAATCTAAAAAAAGCAAAATTATTTAACTCTTGACGTAAAGTTTGCGTCATGAGTACTAACCTGAGATCACTGCAATATCATGACACAAAAACTATCTCAGTGTTATTCGCGATGAAAAGATGAAAAGCTTGACGTTTTTGCTGAGAAAACTCCTCACATTCAAAATGTCTTATTTCTTCATCATACTTATTTTTTAGGTTTAAGTTGTAGCATTAATACCTCAGACACTTCATGATGTGGAGAACCGTTTTATTTCAAGATAGCTGCGCACCCGTTCTTCATACGGGAATAAGCGAATATTTTATTAAAATATGATCATAACTAAATGTGATAAAACCGATAAAATCTCAAAAAAAAAAAAAAGTTCAGGCAATCTCTTCTGTTGAAACTGATGCGGGATATAGTAACGCAAAGAATGCCTTTTCCTTATCGTTGGGTTAGTTGTAAGACAGCCGTTGAAAATGCATGAATAGAACACTTTTAATTTCATGATACAGTCAAACCTCGTTATATGGTCACTTTTGAAATGTCCCGGCTGTCTGAATAGGAATTCTATATATTTTAATATCGCTTACATGGTCATGCCATCCTAGCTATACCCGCTTATATGGTGACTTTGATCACTGTGGGAAGTATTTCTGAAAATTGACAAAGCTGTCTTTCTGTAAGGGATAAGCGATCTAGCCTTTCTTCGTTGTGTTGATAAGGAAAGGAACAGCTAGCAAGATTACAAAAGGGCTTAACTCCCTCCTCCCCACGTTTACTACTGAATAAGGCACTCATTTCTTTGAAAAGAGGATTGCACCTTGCTCTATCCACTATTTAGAATCCACTTTTTATCCACTGCCAGATGCAAAGCATGCATTGCACCTCGCTGGAATACGTTCCATGTGTTTTCTCAGTGCGTTTTTGTTGAGCAATGCTAGGTATTTTTTACGCACTCTGAGGTCTCAGAGGAATATTTAAAAGCTGTTAGTGATCTAGAAAAAGTAGTAGTAAGAACATCTAAACGGAAGGAAAAGCAATCCTGCATGAATACATATTTTAAAAGCTGAATTGTGTTTCAACAATTAAATAAAACATATTAATCCAATAAAAATATATAATTCTGCTTTTCCTAATATAGATTTATGCATAATATTACTTTGCAAAAAACATGTGTCTGAGTTAAAATAGATAGCTGTTTACTTGTATCGCATACATGGTCATCCCGCTTATAAGGTCACTTTTCTACGGTCCCCACGGGTGACCTTATAACGAGGTTTGGCTGTATATTTATATTAACGTAGTATATTGTGATTTATTCATATGTTACACTTACAAATCTACTAATAGTAGCTAATACTTATATTAATACTATATATCTTTGCTTCTCCTTTAATTCTCGCTTCAAAGAAACAGCTTAGATATTTGGCACCAATGGAGGCACAATTTTTTTTTTTTATTCTATGGTGATTCTTTGCAATCTATGCATTATCACAAACAATATTGATTTCACAATATGGCTGCCATTAAGAAAGCTCTCCATAAATATTTTTTTAGGAACAATTTAGTCATATTGGTGTATTTAGCAACGCAAAACATTTTTTCTCGCCGTGGTGGAAAATATTCAAGCAGTACAGAGTTAAATATCCTTATATCATCCAATATAGCGATATCTTATAAATCCGCCATGGTTCTGTGTCGTAATAAAACATCTATGTAATCTCGAGGAGCTATTTCGAATCCTTCTAATTGCGAATAGGACGTTAGTGTTGCAGAGTTGATAAATTTCACGCATTTTTTAATTTATGCCGTCATGATTTAACTGCCATAAAACATAGCCTGGGTAGTTGAGGAAGTTAATCTGGTTATTTCGCACAGTAGTTTTCAAGCGGTATAATATCGAAACTTAAATCGACATTGAAAAATGTTTTGTTTTATATAGGTCAGTTATGGAGGAACGTAATCAAACTTTAAAATAAATCTATATTCGCAACATGCATATGTTAAGAAATATTTATACATGGCTGCGACATAATTAAATGCAAAAAATAAAAAGTAAATAGCAAAATTTTAATATATCGCGCTTTTTAAAATGAATTTTGTAACATTTAGAATGAAAAACATTTTCAGCTGCGTTAAAACATAGTTTTTTAAATCTAATCAACTGAATAAAATACCACTTATAACAGTAATCGTGAATGTCTTCCTTTAGTTAAATTCTATCGCAAGTTTTAATAAAAATGTAATAAATTGTATTAAGATCGTGGCGTGATCTTTACGTATTTACAGTACTGAACATTTTTCAAAATTTTTTTTTATTGTATCTCAAAGCCAGGCCCGCGGAGAGAAAACTCGGGCCAGGAGGTCGGAGATCTGACGGTCCCCTTCCCATAATGATTAACCGTTTGACTGCTATGCAGCGCTATTGCGCTTTTGGAATGTATTCCCTCCAAAAGAAGCATTCAAGCAAGAGAGAAATTTCCTACGTTGGTTTCGTATATTAAAAATTATTTATCATAGAATATGAGTTAGGCTATGCATAAATATGACATTCCATATTTCTATTAAGTTGTGCGTTTTTCAAAAACTCAATTGTTTTTCGCAAATCTAAAATAGGAAATTTCTCTCTTGCTCGAATACTTTTATTGGAGGGTGTATGAGGATTTTCATGGATAGCAGTCAAACGGTTAAGTTGTTCTCACAGTAAAATAGAAATAAAATGCTCTGCTTTTACTCTAACACTTTCATTTTTTTTAACTTTTATTTAAAAAATTAATGTTGGTCTTACATACAAATAGTAATTGCTTTTTATTTTCAAACAAAAGTACTCACTGTTAAAAATGAGCTTTTCTGAAGATCCTGATTTACGATAAGGATCAGAGTCCGTTTTGATCAGATTGATCAATGACGACCCGTTTCGTGCAGATAGTTACCACTATCGTTAGGGATGGACGCGAGACGACTTTTTGCGAGACGAGACAGAGATTTACAGCTTTTTTGCGAGACGAGACAAACATTTTTAACATTATGATATAGGGATTTTTGCGAGACGAGACAAGCTTTTCGGCTGTTTTGCGAGACGCCAATTTTGCGTCTCGCGTCCATCCCTAACTATCGTGTCGTGAAACTCTTTAACCAGAGCCAGATTGCTACACAGGCTATCTAGGCCTTGGACTAGTTTAAGGGGCCGAAAAAGGATTAAAATAGTTTATGTTATGTTTTTAAAAAATAGAGTAAAACACACACACACCTAAACAACACATGCCGGCATGCAAAAATGTTTCTTTAAACTGGATTCAGGAATAGAAGAAACGTCATAGCCCAGCAATTCACCGTAGACCATACATCGACTAAACATTTTTGAAGCATAACTTTTGTGCCTTAAAAATTTTATTAAAAAATTTTAGGATAAGGGGGCGGGTGTAAACCTTCCCCTTAATTACGGCATTGCAAAATAATAATAATAATAATAATAATCCTCCCTTATGACTATATGCATCAACGAAGAATGGCCGTGCAGGGTCCCCGAAAAGAACTAGTCTAAGGCCTCCGAATGTCTCTCACTCCGGCATCTCACCTGACAAGCAAGTCTCATAATGAAAACATTAATCAACTGTATAGAAATAAAATGTCTAAATAAGTCCTATCGTTTTCTGAAATAATGAGTTTCTCTCTATTCTAAAAAAAAGTAAAGGCCGCTGTCGCTGTCAAAGCTTGTTGGCCTATCTCCTCCTAAACCGTGGAGATTTGAGTTTCGACTAAGGTGCCCACAGATTCGAAAAATTCCGAGGAACCTGATAAGCTGACTTAAATTTCGAAAATTGAATTATTTTAGAAGATATTAATAAAAAGCTAAAAAAATAAACAGAATGGTTGCCAGATTTGGCATAAAATCATTCATTCTTTTGCAACAAAGCGTTTCCAAGTATGTAGTATCACGTGAAATTGTCAAACATGAAGTAGATATACATCCATTTTACGCCAATAAAAACTATACGAAATAAGTAACTCAAATTGCGTTACACAAAGTTGACAATTTTCAAATAGTAAGTTCGCTTAGACAACAGGAGTTTAGAATGAGCGATTATTCGTTTTTCCAAAACAGAATAACTAATATCTTGAAAATGAAAAATAATTAAAATGCAGATTATTTTAGAGCCGGTTCGGTCCAGCTGGATTATTTGGTACCAGTAGAAATATTGGGCGGCGTTAACTATACCATTATAGCAGTTATAGTACACTTTGGATATTTGCTAGCACGACGAGATGGTATAATTCGTGGTGCTAAGTACGCCAATCTGCAAACGATTATGTAAATGAAAATATGGATAACGGTTTTCCGGTAACCTTAAATGAACAGTAATTATAGGCTGTGAGCATGTGTAAATCTCCAAATAATGAAAATG
Organism: Cheiracanthium punctorium; assembly: GCA_038373885.1. Taxonomy (NCBI): domain Eukaryota; kingdom Metazoa; phylum Arthropoda; class Arachnida; order Araneae; family Cheiracanthiidae; genus Cheiracanthium; species Cheiracanthium punctorium. Next base: position 394,173 of record JAWZYV010012048.1, read on the forward strand.
CGCCATTGGTGGTAAGCTATCCTATCTGTTCCGTAGCTTTTATTAACTTTACATGTACGCAAGTCGCCAAATAATGAAAAATCGCCATGGGTGGCAAATTCGCAAGGTGTCCAATAGGTTTTAAATTATTAAAAATACAGCTGAAACAGATTTTCTGATTTTATTACTCTTTAGCTCCTAATTAATATAACTTTTGAATGGCAACACTAAATATCATTGTGTTTCTGAGAAGTGCAAATAATTTTTCCAGCGATTATAAGCGGAGTCCGCACTCCAGGTGGAGTATAGCTCAGGACCCGTACAACACGGTTTCCCATAACAAAATATCTTCCGTGTTATGAGGGGGAGGGGGTCTATACTGTAGTGTGAAGTTTAAATTTTTATGTACCAATGAACGTGCAAGAACCAAGCAATGTGTAGCTCAGTAACATTCTATCTGATCCAATCTTCGGGTTTTGTCTGTTGAAATTATGTCTTTTTTACGAATAAGCCTGATTAGGGGCCGAATGCCTCATACGAAAAGCGAGCGTAGCGAGTCTGAGGGCCCTGGCTCCTAGTATTATCTATATAGCTAATGAAAATGTTAACTGATAAATTTAGGAACACATAGCATTACTACGGGTGGAAAGACCTTTCTGCCACTTTTTTCACGGTGAGCGACGGCTCGAAATCTCGGAAGGGAAAAACCGGTCCAGACAGCAATCCATCTTAGCAAACACTGCAAAAAATAAAAGTCAGCCAGGACGCCAGTTTATTTCCGTATATTTCATGAAGTCTTCGGTATTTTTTCCTTATACGGAAGATTTCTGGAAAATAAACTGAGAATCTGTAAAATTTATGGAAGACCTCTGTAAAAAAAGGAAATAAACTGGCGTACTGGCCGACAGTTTTTTTCTTTAAATTTGAGAGACTTTTTTTTGTACTGTACATGTCAATGAAATGGGTAAGTATTGGAGATGAGACGGGCTCAGCCCGAGCCCGGGCCCCAACTGGGCTCGGTTTTTGAAATTCACGAATGTGTTCGGGCTCGGTATCGTGAGAAATTTCACCTTTTTTGAGTATAACAGATTTAAAAAATTGATTCTTGGGAGAAATAAATAAATAATTATTATTTGATAAACTTGAATATACGGAAGTAGAAAGTGCATTAAGAGTTTGTGCAAATTAAGTTAATAAAATATAACAGCAAACGGCAAAATTTATGATATTCTATCAATGACTTGTGTATCTATTAGCTGAAATTTCGGGCTCGGGCTCCGACTTAAATAATATCGCTTGGGCTCGGATTTGAATTCCTCGGACTCAGGCTTTAACCCTTTGAGGCTCAACCCTTTCCCAATGCTGAAAAAAGGGCAGCCGTCGCCCTCCCTCGACTTAACTACCAACAAGATGGCGGACGATCGAAACATTGATCATTCAAACGTTCACGATCGAAACGCTCTCGGCTGTGCGCGCACAGCCAGCTGCGTCAAAAAAAAGGGTCTCTATATCTGTGGCACGCGATGAACGTTTCGATCGTCCGCCATCTTGTTGGTAGTTAAGTCGAGCGATGGCGACGGCTGCCCTTTTTTCAGCATTGGGCAATCTATCCAATTGTTCTCGCATTCTTCCATCTTTCAGCAGATGTCTGTGCTGTTAAAAAGAATCGTGACCATATTTTTTACGGGAAATGACGTGCTAAAAAGTAAAGGATTCTCGTGGAGCTGTGTCACCCGCAACTATTTTTATAGAAATCCAATCTATTCTTCGTGACTGGCAACAGTCAAAACGTCAGAGTTTGGTGTTCCCAGAGCGGGAACACTGCGCGTTAAAGGGTTAAAGAATGAACTTAATTAAATATCAAGGGCGGATTAAAGAGGGGGGGGGCGGAGAGGCGACCCCCTCCTCCCCGAGGAAAAAGAAATTAATGTAAAAGATCCTATTTTACTTCCATAAAATGGGTGTATATGTCAGTCTCCTAACTAATCCCCCCCCCCCCGACAAACTTGCTTTAATCCGCCACTGACTAGGGAACGCCATCATTCGATTACTACATGACTAAAAATTACACAAAAGCTTGCCAGAAATGTTAAAAACAAGAAAAGAAAGAAAGAATGCAATTAAATAATTAAGCTGCTTTTACTTAATTACTTAAAAAAGTCAATGCTAGATTAGTGTTATAAAAGCTTAAAAATAAAATTAAGTAAAAGGAAAAAAATAAATATAGGAATAAAAAAGAAAACAGCGCATGCGTAAATGTAATATTCATTGAGTTATTCTATTTAACCCTTTCAGACCAGATGAAAGAATTTCTGCTTGAAGTAAATCATTTTTCTTTTGATAATACAGATTAAATTTGCTTATTAAAATATGAAATCAAAATTCCTCATAATTAAAATATCAAGCATTTTTTAATGTGCAGAAATTAGAACAATCATAATGTATTAGAGATGGGGAAAGAATGAACACCCTGTTCCTTTGAACTTGTTCTAAAGAAAGAATGGGAACGCCCTGTTCAGTGATCACGGTCAAAAACATGTTCTCAGTTCATTAAGGTCTGACGCTTCAAAATTTTATGGGAGGCAAGCACGTTGCAAAAATAAATTTCGGTGAATGCCGTGAACGTGAAATTTCTCATTAAAAGGCTTGATTAATATTTTTTCTGCTAAATAAATATTCAAATTCTGGGGGCCAGACCCCCACCCCTCTCCCGTTCACACCCTGGTTAAGTATGTGATGGCGGGGGTCCACAGAAGTTCAACGATTTTAGCTCTATCAAAATCTAAGTATTTGTGGAATCTTAGCTATTTTAAGAAATAATGATAACGAATTTATTTTCGGGGGGGGGGGGGGGAGAACTTTTGGTCCAACCTATCAGAGTTTAAGAGTGGACACGTGCCTAAGGATAAGAACCTTTCTTATATGTTCAATACGAAATGCACTCAAAGGAAAAAAGTTCGTTAGTTCTTATTGTTCCAGCCAAAATAGTCAGTTTCAATCAATGTAAGAAATAACATAATTAAAGTATTAAAATATTCTCCATAAAAAACGCGCCTTCGCTTGATCTGACGTCAGGTCATTCGCTCTCACCCCTCTCCTATTTGCTAAAAAAGAACCTGTTCTCAATGTGCTTGAGAAAGGTTGAACACGGACTTCTTTTGCTGAACAGGGTAAACGAAGCGTTTTTTGCTGAACAGATGAACTAAGTGTTTTTTTTCTGAACGCGTGAACGAGGTGTTTTTTGGTGAACGGGGTGAACGATAGGTGTTCTTTTATTGATCTGTTCTTTTGTTTAAATTCCGTTCTGAGCTGAATGCAGGGTCAAATTTGGAGTTAGAAGCTAAGCCATACCTAGAGGGGGTTTGGGGTTCCTATGGGTCCGAACGCTCCGCCCCCCACCCCGAATTTATTACATTATATGTGTATGAGTGCATTTATACAGAGACTTAGCCAGAAAATTTTTTCGTGGTGGTGGGGGGGGTGAGGGATATGAAATGCAGTCATGTATAAATGAACTAAATATTTGCGCAATAAAAGCATTTTAAGAACTCTTGCTAAATAAGATGAAAATTAGGGGGGGGGGGGGTGATACAGCTTGAAATTTTTGTCCCGATATACCCACCCCCCGAAATTATTTTCTGGGTATGGCTCTTCCCTGAAGCCATTTAAGATGGATTTTTGGAGCCGGAATTTTATAAGCTGGAGCCGGAGCCATGTCATTTTATACGCCTAAGTGGAATTGAAGATTTTGTAGTATTGTCTTTTACTAAATACGGATTATAAATTAATGAAAACGGCACAGAACAAGTATACTAGTTCTTTACCTCTTCTAGAGTGTTTCATTAAATTTAAATTAAAATACTGATGAGTCTAATCAAAATAAACAATTATCAGTATTATTTCATTTTAGGAGCTTTCAGACTCAAATGTGGTTTTCTAATATAAGTAATATACATACCTGCCAACATCTAGTGAGGAAAATCCAGTAGATTTATATGGTATCTAATTCAAAGTCACAAATACTTATTTAAGTCAGAAAACACTATTCGAAATTTTTTCACACCTTAAATTTCGCCATCTATTCTATGTATCATTTTTTTTTAAATATGAAATTTTCAAGAGTTCTTCACAAATGTGTAATCAACATAAGCACAAATCTTTATTATTGGACCAAAATACCATGGTATATTCATCCAAATTAAATGAATAGACCCTAAGAGCAGTAATCTTTCAGAACTGGATTATTAAAACTTCAAAATGTTAGAAAACCAGGAGATTTTAATGTAAAATCAGGAGACAAGGAGAAACCATCAAAATCCAGTAGAGTTGGCAGGTATGAATATAGTATCAGTCAGGTACGTAATCAAAAATTAGACCTTGACTAAACTCTCTAGAATTGTAGTTTTTCCATTTTTTTTTTTTTTTTTACAGATGCTATGAGTAAGAATAACAAATGTAAATAAGAAGCATCGGAAAAAATTTTGATTGTACATAGATGTGCATATTCAACAGTATATTATAGAACGATAATGTAATTAAAATATTTTTACCAAAAATTACTGTTCAGTTATTAAGTTTTGTTTAACATTTGTAAAATGTATCATAATACATGTTAAAAAGGACGAATATTTTCATTTTTAAATTGAATAAAATAGTAATAATAAAGCTACCTTAAATCAAATAACTTGTTCTCAAAAGAACAGGAAAAAGAACTATTCTTTCTAAAAGAACGGGAACAGTGAACAGCTGTTCTTTGAAAATAACGGTTTTCTCCATCTCTATAATGTATGATAGTATACGTGCGCCATAGTATAGAGCATTTCGACGTGACGTTTCATTGGCATTTGTCACTCAGATGACGACTGCATATTAGGAGATCGGAAAAAAAAAAACTTTTTTTCGAAATATTTTTCTCCTGAGGTCTCAAAAGTTGTATATTGATATAAATGAGATGTGTGTAAAATTTGAAAGTTCTGCGGCAACGTCTTGGGGTTGCCCATCCAGCTTGAAATCTAGAAATTTTTGAAAAATATGACTTCTTAAAAAAAAAAAAAATCGACCCCAATTTTTTTCCCCGTATTTATTAGAATGCCGAGCTTCTAAAAGTTGTATACCGTTATGAATAAGATATATGCAAATTTTGGAGTTGCTACGGCAATATCTAGGGGTTAACATCGAGCTTGAAATCTATAAATATTTGAAAATATATACTTTTTTAGAGAAATTATGTAGAAAGCAAACTTTATTTGTTAAAAATAATTTGGTCCTTTTATATGTTAAAAGATATTTAGAGAATATCAGTAAATCCCATGTCGGCGCAAAACGCAAACTGTGCTGTAAACAACTAGCGCCGGTTTTCTAGCTGAGTGATGGCGACGCACGTTTGTTCGGATAAACCAGGCACTTAGATATTTCGTTGAAACAGACATTTAGTTTAACGTTTCAGATAGATGGTGTTTTCAGTTTACTCTCAAAAAAAGCTAAGGTGTGGTTGTCTTGCACTGCTACGATTCTGAATAAAGTGAAGCTCTCTGCTACAAGATATGGAACAAAATCGGCGTTCTTAGAAGACCTGTGAATATCGAAAGAATTACCTTGTACCAAGTTAACAACCCGAGGAGACGTACTTCTATATTACTATTTTGTACTTAAGAAGAAAAAATTCTGAATAAAGGGCAGGATCCACACCGCAAGGAGAAGTAACCTTAGTTGTGGCGATCAAAATACTGGAAATTTGAATCAAGACCATTATCTCTACGATGTCAATCCAAAAATTCAAGAGATAGTTAGAAAAGGCCACGAGCAAGTTCAACAGCTAGACATAAGGAATCGTTTGAAAAAGTAGGGGAAACTCTCTCTTACCGAACTATTGAATATAGCAACTTGCAAATGTACATTTCCTGAAGCAGGTGTGGCTCGGAGAAGCCTGTACTTTATACGGAACAGGAGTCATGGGCAGACCAGAGGGGAGCTAGATGTGCGACAATCGGTGGAATCGAAAAGAAGTTTATGGAGAACGAGAGAAATGTTGAAAGACTGGAAAGAGGAATTTCGAGATTGGTGGAGAAAGTCGTGAAAGTTCCGAAATCCAGTACATGTCTCCAACTGTAGTCATTGATCAGGAAAGAGAAAATAAAGAAAGAAAAGTTCGAAAAACTGAAGAGAACGCTGAATGCCTATCTACCGCAAGTGAACGCTGAATGCCTATCTACCGCAAGTGGTTCACAAGTGACCAAGTTAGAATAAAAGTTTCAGTGCTTCCACAAGTCTGCGGCACATAAAGTTATAACAAATTGAGCAGCAGCAACTCTAATATCATCTTTATTTCATGACCTAGAAATCGGAAAGAATAGAGAAAAAGCTTCACAACTAATTCTCCCCCATATAAAGTTAGAAGAAGGCTGAGATGACTCGCAGTGAATTACAGAAAGAAGCGGAAGAAGCCTTTTTTTTTTTTTTTTTTGCCTTATATGGATTGTGTTTTGATAAGAGAAAGGGCAAAACCATTACATAGAAAATTATTTGACGGCAAATTACACCCAAGTGTTTGCCACTACGAAAATATTCTGCAATTCTTAAATTGCAGAAACGTAAATTAAGAACAAAGTTATTGGAATATTTCTACGATTCAGGACTGCACCGAAAAATGAGTGATGATAAGTACCTGACTGTTTATATTGTTCCTTGTTTGATTTTTAAGATGTTTCTGCAGTTGGAAGAATATCTTTTTCAATTTTTCTTATAGACAACAAATAATTTTATATGATTCTAACAACACACGGCAGATGATTTTGTTCGTGTGGTTTTTAAAAGACGTGTTTGATTAAGGGCTGCAGTGGCAGTAAGAAATTTAATAAATAAATGAAAAATAACTAAAATAATAAGATGTTCCTAAAATCAATCCCATGATTGCAAAAATAAAATCAAACAGACATAAAAGTACATGGAAAAAAAAAGTTTATATTTAGTTTGTGCACAATCACTCCGCTAGAGATTATCAGCACCAAAACAACAGTAATTTGTAAAAGAGTTCATTTTTTAATTTTCAATATCTTATTAAATTTTATGTTTTAAAAAATGAAATTTTTGCAAATGACTTTTTAAAGATCGGGATTCATTTTTCTCACCAGACATTTTCGTTAACAACAGTAAAATGTTTTCTTTTTTTTATTTCTTATATGGGGACTTTTAGAAAATTCACAGCATGAGAAGTAACTAAATGCTATCATGCCACCTCTCCCTAATAAGATTCCAGATCCAACATACCGAATACAATAATATGCAATAAAATAAGGGATGTAACGGATAGCGATTTTGCCAGATATCGGAAACACCTTTGGTTACCGGATACGGATATCCGGCACCAAACATGTATTTAGTTATTAAGTGTGTTTTTTCATTTTTACTTTCCGAACATGTACCATGTAAGGAAAGTATTGTAATTATGAAAAAATTCGACTTCGAGATTTTGATGTATTTACACGTTTTGAGGTATTCTAAATTCATTTATGCCATTTTTACGAGATGTATGTATGGATGTGTTTGTGTGTGTGTGTGTGTGAGTGAACACGACAGCTCCTAAACGAGGCATTCGATTGAACTCAAATTGGGTATATATGTCATAAACCACCGTCGAAAGACCGGTATTGATTTGTGTGTATAGGACTAATAGTTTTTCTACAGGGCTACGACAAAGATTTCTTTTACATTATGTCCTATGGAGGGAAGATTCTTGTAAGTGCGCTAGCGTTTAAACGGTACATTCGATTGAGCTCAAATTGGGTATATATGTTATAAACCACCATCGTAAGACCGGTATTCATTTTGACGTATATAGGACTTATAGTTTTTCTACAGGGCTACGACAAAGATTTCTTTCACATTATGGCCTATGGGGAGAAATTCTTGAAAGTGCGCTACTGTTTAAACGGCGCATTCGATTGAGCTTCAGTTTGGTATATATGATTGAATTATTCATCGATTAAAATTTATTTAAATGGTTGGTAATGATCTTAATCGTAAGTGTTCGGAAAGTCGAGTGGAGTCACTCCAGATTTTTTTTAATATAATGACATCAGAACAATAAATTGCAAATGTGTTTCACACATCATTAAAGTATTTTTTAATAATTGACCTTTAATTTACGAAAACTAAATATTTTCACATATATGTACAGCTGCGGGAAAAAAAGGCCCTCTTGTACTTCATTCAGCAGTCGTTCGTCATACTGCAAAGTTACAGATACCAATCATTTACGATTGACATACACTTTAATTTGCTATACATAAAAATTGCATAAGAGGCCGTCTCCATATTAAAATTAGCATTAACTTTTTTTTTTCCAATAGCAAACCCAGATTTCACTTCATATTTCAGAAATTAGCTCATTTTAACCCCGGATAGATACCCATTTTCAATAAATTTGAACTGAAAATGAGTGAGTTATGAACATTCAAAATCCCCCTCCTCCTATGTTAAAATATTTTTTCATACTTTAATTCATAAGTCATATAATATTGATAATAAAAAGCTGACTTTGATTCGTATTATTAGAACTAAACGACCCAAACATAATTTACTATTATTATAATTCTTAATAAAATATTAATATGAATTATGAAATTAATATTAGAAAAATTATGAATAGCAACCTGACCAAAGTTTGATGGAAATAAATGCAAAAAGTGATTTTACATGGCTGAGCAAAATTTCAAATTTTTACGGTCAGTAGTTTAATTTATATTAAATAAAATGTGTTATTTTCTTGAGTTAAGGGGTCATATATAAATTAATAATTGACAATTTTTTGAAAATTGCGTAAAATAAACGTAAATTAGATTTGTTTTGTGCAAAAACATTAAAAGATAGTGGTATTTTTAAAAAAATTCAAATTTTGAAGCAAATAAATTAGAGGTTTTTATATTTTGATGGTGATTCTATAGACGATTCTATAAAGCGTCTATTGTTGCATCCGCTACCATATCCCACAAAATAAATTGTTTTCCATGTATAGAATTGATGCAGTAGATGTATGTCTTAGAATACAACGTCCTATTTCTGAAAAACTAACATCCTCAACATTCAGGGCATGAATTTGCCCTTTTTTAATATTGGAAACACCAGGTCTTTTAACTTCCCCATACTCAAACATTCAACAAATATTCCAAATCACGTTTTTCTGTCAAAATATTCATTTGACTATAAATTAAAATACCGCCAAAAGTCATAAGAATGTTGCACATTACAGACGATGATATTAAATGAAGAATGTGAAATAACAAACACAGCGATAATACTGGGTCGGCAAAAAAGTAATTGCGTTTTCTACATGAAATTCAAACAAATAAATTTTCAATCATGAAACCATTCTTCAAGTTCGACCGTAGCTGAGTAACATTCATGATTGCAGTCAGAAGAGCAGAGAACAGCCTCTCACTCCTGGCAACATTTCACCTGTCTAAGAGAACCTTCAAGAGAAATACTCAATAACAATTTCAAAATTAGAAAGATTTTCAAAATCGTGAGCAGTCGTTTTGCATTTTTCCTTTAAATCATGTGTACGAACCAAGGAAGTTATGGATTCACGGGTCATTTGAACCACTGACTAAATATTCTAAATTCTACACCTGATATTCTTAGTACAAAAAACTTTACGACTAGAAACAGTATTTTCCGTGAATATAATATTTATTTCTCTTAACTCTCGCGAGCGAAATTAATGAAAGGCGAAAAGTTCGGAACCTACAAATAGCGTTTCTCAATTTGCAGAAAGTCCCTTAAAATCACTCAAAAAATAAGTCGCAATATCTCCGGAAATTGGTGAAAATTTATATTTAGGGTAATTTGAAGGTTTTCTTTCGTTTACTAAAATCAAAGTACTTGTATGTTGCCATTGAAAAAAACGAAGTTGATACAGAATTAAATATGAAGACGGCCCCTTATGCAAATTAAATTACTAGAAAATTGAAGTATACGTTATTTGCAAACGAATGGTATATATAACTTTGAGGTCCGACGAATAATGGCCAAATAAAGAGCAAGTGGGCCTTTTTTTCCGCAGCTGTACATAAAAAATGTTACTTAAAATGTAAAAAGTTAATATTCTTTTTATGGGTGCACTTCTGGCAGAAGCAAATAAAATTTAATGATGACACATGACGCATTTATTAATGTATCTATAACTGCAGATTATTTTCACAAAGAAATGCTTACTTTTATTTTTTTATTTAAGAATAAGATACCTATGATAGATGAGTTAATTTTTTCCAAACATAGGTTTAATGCCGCTTTTCTGTTTTAATAATATAATATTAATTTACATTAAGTCATTTTTAGTTTTATTTTAAATTAAATTACTTTTAGAGATAAATAAAAAGTAAATCTCTTAAATAGTTATAATGAAATTATAATGCTTTCTTTTGTAGTTTTATACAGGTATGAAACAGAATTTTTCAGGTTATGCATTAAATTTCTTTAATCAAAAATAATATTTTTTTAATTACAAGTTAAAAAACAAAAATAGATAGTTTAATTGTTCAGCTTCTAAAATATACGAGCATTCTTTCACAGTAATTTATAGTTACAAAATTTATACAGAGAATACAAAAAAAAAAAAATTATATGGCACCACAAGGGGGGGGGGGGAATTCATTAAACAAATAATTTCAAACATTAGTTTCCAAATTTTAGGACAATTTCACTTTTTACTCTTGATTTCGACATTCCAACACACACAGAAACACGGACACACACAAAAAGATTCCTCAAATTACTTTATGTATGGAGTGATAATCATACATAATACTGTTGTAGGAACTAAAACAACTATTTTAAGCTAGTAAAATACCATGTTATAATTTTCATTAATAAATATTTCACAAACACATTTTAAATGTGCATATTTTAAGTAAAATTAACTTTAAAAATCAATTGAAACTCGCAGAAAATCATAAATGAATTTAAATAACTAAATTCAATTAAAAAATAATATGTAAAATAAGGGTTAATTTTTAATCATTAGGTATTGGAGACTTCAATAAAGAAATGCTCAGTAAAAGATTGTCATTTAGAAAAAGGATAAAGATTGAAAATTTCTCCCTGCCTCTGTAAATCAAATTTTAAGACAGGATAAACGGAGTTTTTTGTTAATTATCGGATTTCCGGAGCAAATTAAAAATATCGGAGAAACTCCATATGGAGAGAATGTAAAATTACATACATTATTTCACCATGAGAGAAATCGCATATACTGAATGCACATATATTTCAAATGATATTATAAACAGTGCTTATAATTAAACTTCAACTATAAACAGCAGTCTACAACCGAAAAGGATGAGAAGATTGCTTCCAGATTTACACATGGACACTACGTGAGATGTGCTTACGTTTTGTTTTTAAGTTCACAAAATGTCTGCTAAGCGACACTTAGCAGCATGAAATCAACTCTAAATATTAGCCTAACTAGTTTTAAATGTGCTCAAAAACTACTGAACAAATGTTGAAATTGTGTGTTTATTTTGAATGATCCATTTCCAGTGTTAAATTTGCTGTTTTTTTAGTCAAAAAATATATCCCCCTATTTTATGTATCACTTTATCAAGAATGTTCCTATATAATTTTCCATCCTGTCCCATGTATATTATAGATAGAACTTTAGTAGTATATACCGGATATCGGGCTAAGAAGTCGGATATCCGGTGGTAGTTATAATTCAGATATCCGACGGTATTTCGTATATTGAAAAATCAGCCGGATATCGGATATCCGTTACATCTCTAAATAAAATAGCTGATGAAAGAACCAAGAACTTAGAAGAAGGATTAAAAAAAGTAAACGTTAGTAAAATACACTGAAACCTAGTCTGGTGTACGTACAGGCAAAATAAATTAAATATAAAATAAAATAACGTACGAAAACAAACTAGCAGATATAAGACCCAACAATGCATATCTCCAAGTTTTTATAAAAGTAAACGTTGTATGGTAAAATGCACTAAAAAATTGCTGTATATAAAGAAAATGAAAACCCATTCTTTTTAGCACATGCACGTAATAATCAGTGCTAATGTACATATATATTCATTGCTATAATACTCATGTAATTACTTAGGGTTGCAATTCCCCAATGACCCTGGTTTGTTAGGATAGAGGCTTAGTGTCAAACTCATTCCTTAAAATATTTTAAATAAAATGAATGTATAAAACTCAATCAAATTCTGTCTTTTGATCAATCCCAGTGGATCTTTTTATTTACTAATGAATAACAACAACAACAAACAAACAAACAAAAATATTTCCTGCACTTACCAAATCTCTTTGAAATCTTTCTCGTGACCGATTTCTTCGCGGTCCATAGTACCTTTCCACAAGCCATTCTGCACAAGGGCACTTAAAAACGCCCAGTCGCCGGCTCTTAGAGCGATCCACGCTACTCTTTCTAGGCCGGAACCGTCGGTTGACAAAGACTGCCGGTCCCTGGTCGAACTCAAGATCGAACTCCAATTCCTCTCGTACACGTTGCGGAAGACGCCTCCGATACACATGGGCTGCAGCACAAACCTGATGGACTTAAAAAACGCCCGCTTGGGCTTCAATAGTGTTAAATTTTCCGAAAGTAAGCCCCTCTCCTTGAAACAGGAGTCCAAATAGCGAGCGTAGAATAAAGTTATTTTGAGTACAATATTTCTGTCACTGCATGGTGTGGTCCTCAAAGCTTCTAGCAGTAGCTTAGACAAAGTGTGCAGCGGTTTATTAAAAGTAGCGATCCCAACTTTTCGGTGGATTTCGTGCAATATCACTGTCCATTGTATTTTATCCTGAGTCTCCGATGTATCCTCAAGAAGACATTGAAGGTATGTTGGTAGATCGCTCATTTTAATCGTTTGTGACATGTCTAACCTTAAGGAAATCGTTCGTACAACACAGTTCTCAAATGGCACAAAATTTCAATCTTCGTTATCGGCTAATATCAGAAGCACAATCCCACATGGATATATAACCCTGACAAGCGACTACACCGTAGTCGGCGACAGCCGAAAAAATCAACGTGATTGGATAAGGAAATCTGTGACTGTTTTCCAGATTTGGCGAAATATAGAACGTTTGGCGATTGTTCCTTAGTTTATTTTTAATAAGAAGTACATACTTACACATACGCCTGTCATATACCGGCTTTTGCTTTTAATCGAATTATTGTTAGCTGTATCCCGTTGCTCTTCCATTGCATATTGATTTAAAATTGTTTTTTAATAAACATTTTTTAATAAATGACCTCTGAATGTAGTATGTAAAATTAATATTTTTTCCCTTTAAAAATACATGATAATTTGAGAGTGTGCCATTCGAGCAACGTTTAATTTCTTAATATTTCTTCCCCTTCTTATAATATTTATTAAAATTTGAATTACAAAAAGAATATTTTATAAATAATTTAGACTGAAATATTTCACAATCATTTTAGTGAATCATAATTATCATAGATATATTAGAAATATAACTAAATGTAAATGTAGATAAAACAAAATTTCCTTTTCCGATTTTCAGTTTGAAATTACTTTGTTATTGCTAGTTCATCTTTTGAAATTATTAAGGATTATTGTAATAATTAGCAATTTAACTAAGACATTAATTTACTATGAAATTATTATTGACAATGTTCAACAGTGTTTGATTTGGATTGTTGTTTATATCACACAAAATTAAAATTTGAAACAATCTGATTTAAATTTAAAAAATCCGATTCAGATTTCTATGAAGAAAATCCTGATTCCTTGATCGTGAATAATGAAATAGTAAAATCTCTTCTCACAGTAAGTGCCCTGAAATTCCACGTTGAAAGTTTACACGTGCACAAAACTAAACTAACTAATGGGTGCTCCACCGGCAAGCTTGTTTGTCGCCGGCTAGTTTGGGATTTCTGTTCTGATTTTTTCATGCCAAGAGCCAAGCCGATGCATTTCACTCTGTCCAAACAGGTACTGTCGCCGACTGGGGCGCAGCCGCCTCTTCGCGACACGCTTGGCCAATTATCACTTGTAAGCAATAAATTTTTCGCACTCAGAAGAAAGCAGGAGATACTCCGGACAATAGGTAATTGGGGACCGTGGATAACAATGCGGTTTTTACACTTGTGGTCCCCCCTCCCACATCTATTGTTCTGTAGAGGATACCCCATGTGTCGTCGCTTCCTAACCGTGTCAAATTTCCCCGTTCAAATACATTGTAGCCGCAACGGTCTCTGGATCTCTGCAAAGGCCTTAAGAATTGAATCCCCTTTTACAGAAGCCCCGGATAGCAAGCGTGAATGCAATTAGGAGGGGTACAGTTTGATGAATTGGATTGAAGTGTTGTGGTCTTTTCTTTCTGGTCAAGAATGAGAGTGACAAAAGTTGCATGCTTCTTTTAAAAATTGTCATTGCTACCTTCTTTATTGTGGAAATGTGGGTGTCATGACCTTTCATGAAGGGTGGAAAAGATGGGGAGTGTGTCATTTGGGCTTCTCTTTGTTGCTTGATGTCCTTTGTTGCGCTCTCTCAACCCCACTCTAGGTCAATCAATCATTTTACTGATAAACCTAGGGATTATCTGTGGAGGGAAGAAAAATTTCCTTGGATTTTGCAAAGGGAAATTTCATTTGCGCATTGCGAGTAACTGGATTTTACTGTAGTGCTAAATTATGTTCTCTTTACCTTTTAGCAGTAAGAAAGGTATCGGTTTTTGTGTTAACGCTATTAAGGTAACGTGTATTTTTTTTTACCAATTTTATAAAGCGGTAAAAATTTTCGCTTTATAAAATAAAGCGCACAGTTTCGCGAATGTAGGAAGAAAACCGCCGGAAAAAACACCACCGCTAAACTCGCCGCCGGAAAAAACAGCACCTGGAAAAAATCCACCGTATAAAACGCCACCTGAAAAGATATTGTGTAATAATTGAATTAAATACTTGAAATAAATTTCTTTTATTTTCTAGAAAATGGGGAGTGGAATGGGGTATTCAGCTGAATTATGAAGTTTAATGTACTTTGTTTTCCATAAATGGGAGAAGGCAGATGTGTAATTTAATAATTCAATTTTAATTCGATAGGCACTAAGGGGGGGGGGAGACTTTCCTAGAAAGATTTCCTCTAAAATAATAGTTTGCCATTTACAATAACAGCAAATGAAGCTTTCAGGGGGCTATGATACCCCGAAATGTCCCAAAAATTGCATTCAGGTACGCTGATGACCAGAGCCAGATTATCACACGGGCATGCGGGGCAATAGCCCGGGGCCCCGGAAAAATAAGGGCCCCCAAATCTCCCGATTTATTGCTATCATGATTTATTACATATTCATACATGCTGCAATTATAAATTTTTTGCAACTAAATTTCCTTTGTAATATCTATAGCATAATTTTTAACAATAAATCTACTTAGAGGCTTATTTTCTGTTTTAATTCAATGGTCTTTAAGACTCGTGGATCAATAAACAAGAAGTTGGGAGTTTTTGAAAACGTATGGTATGGCCACATATATGCTTATCACAAAATATCCATTAGTTAACATTTTTTATTTCGTGATGAAGGAAAGAAAATTTCGAACTTTTTGTTGTATCAAGAAAATTTTTTGGAGTGAGAAACTTTGCTCACATGTCTCGTAATTGCCATTCCTGAAATTTGCGCACCCATGCGCTAATAATACAAACGGACTAAAAATATATTAAAATCACTTTTAAATACATAGTCTTGTTCTGAATAAGTATAAATAAATAGGTAATTTTTTTTAATTCAATTTTAGTATTCTTTAAAAATGTTTTATTTTTATGTCGGGGAAAATGCAACAGCAAACAAAAATAAGTTAAAATGCTTGTGATAGTATAGGGGCAAGGCCATCTTGAATAGTACTTTCGAGACGGGCCTTGATAGGGGCTCCAAAATAACCGGGGCCCCGACCATCTATGATCAGGCTCTGCTGATGACATAGAAGTGTTAAGATTTCAAAGAGATGAAATCCCTATTAAACTGGGAATTAACACATAGGTGTAAGGGGGGGAGTGGTAATGATTTATTTTTTATGTTTTAATGTATATTTTTTTTCTTTCTTTTTTTTGTCGGATATCAAAAGGAATTTTGACTTTTCTTACTGAAGTGCTTTTTAAGAATTATCCCCTCCCTCCTCCACCATTAGCAAAACCGCTTGTTGAAGGATATACGAAAATTCTAAGGGTTTATTACTTTCATAATTATATATATATATATATATATATATATATATATATATATATATATTTGCCATAAAAATACAACAGAAGTTTATGTATTGAAATAGTGACACAATTAATGTATTATTTGCTATTATACAAATGATATCTACTTATGATCCTACATAAATAGACCGCCTTGTAGTTCAACAGTATTTAAAACCGAATGACCAAACCCAGATTATAATGATATCTGGCCCTTCCGATTTAATGTGCGCGTTCGCCATATTATACAAAATTGGTCATATATTGGCTTGAATCCAACGCTAGGTCTCCACTCAATCCGATTCTTCGTCGCAGGGGCGCAGTAGCGTAGCAGTTTGGTAGGTTTGGGTAGGGGGGAGAGGGGCTCAGAGTGTTCTCATCGATTCTGAACTCTGAAAAAGAGACTGATATATGGTTATTTTCTATCATCTTCCAAAGGTATGGGGGGGCTCGAGCCCTGAACCCCACCCTTTCTACGCTACTGCAGGCGCGTACCAGGGAGTGGGATATCGGGATATATCCCTCTGCGAAACTTTCAAAATTAGTTTCTAGTAAAAAGAGCTTTCAGATTTTTGTCGTCGATAAGAAATTGAGTTTATCAATGCAAAATTATATCTCATATCACCCATCCCCGAAAAAACTTTCTGGCTGCGCCCCTTGCCTCATCGACTCCATGTTACATCATAAAATTATCAAAAGTAGAGTACTATTAAATGCCTACCAAACAATGCAGCAATTTTGCAGCACTATATATGTAGAAAAAAGTGTGTATAAATGCATATTTTGTTTTGAACGTTATTAAAATGTAAAATATAAATAATATTTAGATGACTTTTATTTACTGGGCGGCGTTATTTGCGCTCACTCAGTGTCGCACGTACTATCTTTGATAATTAATTAAAACAGTTTAATCAGCAGATATGTAATTAATTGCTAATGTGCATAATTTAGTTTGTGAATTAACAGACACGTGCTCACGTCTCCGATCAGTTCGAAAATCAGTTGAATTAGCTCACTTTTGCTATGGATTTTGAAAAAGTCACATAATTTCTGATGAAATGCTACAATAATATTTTTAGTAATACTTAGTGCCATTCCCTGACATTTCTTTCTGAAAATTCCTGGAATACATACTAGTTCGAAATTATTAAACAAGAATTATTTTTCTGCTATTTCAGTTTCAAAATTCATCAAATATGTAAACGGGTACTTGAAAGAAATTTCATGTACTAAAAGTGGTTTTTTTTTTCTCTTCTTGAGCTGAAGTAAGAAATTCTGTTAAATCTAAACAGACTTACATTTAGTGAACTGAAAAATTGCTACTATAAAACAACACAAAGAAAGTAAAAAAAAAAAAAAAAAAAAAAAAAGGCAGTGGAAACAGTTTTTAAAAATCAGTACGTTGATAAAACATGATACATTTTCATTTCACTACAGTAACCTGAAAATCCCTTTTCGGGATCTTTTTGAGGGAATATTCCAAGCTGACCATCCAACTTCAATGCGGGGATGGCCGTTTGGTAACCACTCCCTCTATTGTCAAAATCTGTCAGACACGGAGGGGGAAGCTATTGAGCTGTCAAAGGGGCAGGCCCGTTGGCCAAAGTGTCTCACAATCGGGCTGTTTTGCAAGGGAATTGAAGAGCTAAAGATTAGTATGCATCACTGCAATGGATAAGTTCCTGTTTTCACAGCAGTCAAGAGTCTAAGCGAAAATTTCATCATCGAAATTCTATCACCGAAAAACTTCCTCTCCGCCATTTCCAGAATTTTTGAAGTTCAGTTTTTAGGTTTACTATAACCGGAGTCATGTTCACTAGAACCGAAAAGTGCTATACACATTTATAATGTAAGTGAATCGGGACTAACGATTTGCGTTCACTATAACCGAAAGTTCACTATATCCGGGTTCACTATAACCGGAGTTGATTGTATACTAATTAAAAGTACGCACTGATAAATTATTTTTTATGTTTGGCATCTCAGTAATTAATATTTCTGAGCTCTGTAATACTTGGAATTTTACTTTAGGGTCAAATCCCAATTTTCACGGTTCTATGATAGTTAATTACCGAGATATTAACTATGGAAATTTTTGTTTTCTTCAAGATACGCCATTTTTTCTCCGAATTTCTAAAATAACTCCTTACCTGTAGAAGTTACTGAAGTGAGAATTTGTTACCTCGGTAACTTTTTCAGCTGATTCCAAAAATGTTATCAAAATTTGCGTATCTTGTATTGTTTATGCATGAACATTGGATTTGCTAAGAAGTATCATGAATTTTTTTCGGGATGTTTAATTGAAAGCACATGTTTTAAATTTTTACATGTTGTTAGGATGGTATGCCACTACATCTCAAAAAATTTCATTTTGGCTTTCTCAGAAGCTGGAGCAAAAAAAATATTACATTTTCATGGAACGTTTCGTATACTGGGTCTAGCAATAAGTTTTAAAGACCGTGTCCAAGTAATGAATATGCAATAATACCTTTATTCGCCAAAATAATCTCCATTATTTTCCAGCACCCACCACCAACGGTCAGGTAGCGCACGGATGCCATCAGCGTAGGATTCCTCTTTTGATGCGATTAAGTCATCAATAGATTTGCATCTTTCGTCCACAGTTTGGAAGTGTAAGGTGTTATTCATTGACCGAAATAACTGGCAGTCAGAAGGGGCTATGTCAGGGCTATACGCCGTGTGCTCCAAAACTTTCCAGCCAAACTTTAATAACGTGTCCTTGACCGGTTTTGCAACATGAGACCTTCCAATGTCGGGTGGGATATGAATGGTGCACTGTATTACAAACTATTGTAGCCCGGTGAAAGTGTAACTGCTGAACGCTATAAACAACATTTGCTGCGACTAAAGCAGTAAATCGATCGTAAACGTCCATTTGCTGGCAAAGGTTTGCAGCCCGTCAGTTTGCACCATGACAATGCAAGGCCTCATGTTGCGAAGCTCAAGGACACGTTCGTAAAGTTTGGCTGGGAAGTTTTGGAACTCCGGCGTATAACCTTGATATAGCCCCTTCGGACTCTCATCTACTTCGGTCGATGAAAAATGCCTTGTCTTCTGTACACTTCCCCACAGTGCACGAAGTACGAAAATCCATTGATGACTTCATCGCATCAAAAGATGAATCCTTGTATGCTGCTGGCATCTGCGCGCTAACTGACCGTAGGCGGTGGGTGAGGGAAAATAATGGAGATTACTTTGATGAATAAAGGTATTATTGGATATTCATTTCTTTGACCCGGTCTTTAAGACTTATTAGTAGGCCCAGTATACGAAAAGTCACATGAAATTTTAATAATTTTTTTGCTCAGCTTCTGAGCAGAAAGCCTGGATGAAAGTTTTTTGTGATGTAGTGGGATACTATCTTAACAACATATGAAAATTTAAAACATTTGCTTCTGATCAAAACATGCCGAAAAAAATTCATGATGTTCCTTAGCAAATACAATGCTCATGCATAAAAAATAAGAGATACGCAAATTTTGATAACATTTTTAGAATCAGCTTAAAACGTCACCCCTAGAAACAAATTTTCACTTCAGAAACTTCTGCGGGTAAGGAGCTATTTAAGAAATTCAGAGGGAAAATGGCACATCTTACAGAAAACTTCACAATTTGCATAGTTAATTTCTCGATTATTAATTATTGTAGAACCTTCAAAATACAGATTTGGAGTTATCTTATTCTATAAATCGTTTACACAAAATTTGAGGAAAATCTGAAATGGCGTGGTGAACTTTTTCCAATTTTGTGTCTGATTTGACGTGGAAATGACGCTTCAGTGAAGTCATTTTTGAAGCCTCTCATTATATCAGTGCGTGATTAAAAATAGTGCTCTATCTTTGATATTTCTCTTTATTCCAGGTAGGTTGCTTTTGCCGGGATTTCTGCCTTATTCTATAAGCAAAAACGCTGTTATAGCGTTTAGTGATGGACTCAGGCTGGAAATGAGAAAGTTTGGCGTCCATGTGATATCCATAGAGCCTTGGACATACAGGTAAATATTTCATGTGTTCTGCAATCTGCACCAGGGGCGTAGCCAGGGGGGGGGTGATATCGCGATATATCCCCCCCCGAAATTTTTGGATTTGTTATGAAATTCCGTCTATTTATGCAGATATAAGTTCATATCCCTCACCCCCCGAAAAATTTTCCTGGCTACGCGCCTGATCTGCACTGATGTATTCTATTAGCTCCGGACTGGAGAGGTCGGATGGTCGGTGATTGCCGAGGGCCCTCGACCCGAGGGGTGCTCCGGAGAGGCCCCCTGAATGGATATAGTACAGTGGTCGCCGCTTAATTGGATCGCTGGTTCATTGGATCAGCCACTTTATCGAATCAAATCACGGAGAACGGAACGGAATCACTCTTTTCAAAGCCTCAACCAAAGCCGCCGCTTTTTTGAATCGGCCGTTTTTTTGGATCAAAAATCGATGGCACGAGCGTGATCCAATTAAGCGACGGCCACTGTACTATTCTATAATTAAGAGTAATTTGATATTATATATCAGAATAATTTGATTATTTATTTCACAGTAATCTTACGCCTTTACGCAATGGCGCAGCGAAGGACCCCGAAAAACCGCGGCTCTAGGGGGTCCCAAAAGCTCTAAAATAGTTAAATGCGGTTTTTAAGCACGTAAGCCTAATTTTTACAAGTATTCTAATACTCTCTATTCCCACTAAATTCATCTGTACGGGGCCCCTTTTCAATCTCTAGCCGAGGGTCCCCCAAAGGAGCCAGTCCGGGTCTATGTTCTACACTGATTTTTGTCCCCTCTTTAGAGGACCCCTAACGATCTAACTAATCCATTGTTTGTAAATGGATCGACAAAAGTTTAAAGGGAGAAGCGATAAGTATGACGAGGCATTTTATCAGAAACGGTTCTTTCTTTTTATTTTCCCTGTTACTTTCTAATTCCGAACCTGTGTTAGACTGACTCTCTTTCGCACAAATACTTTTTTTTAACAGCGTATTAGAGAAAAAAAATCATAATCTCTACTTATTATAAAATCTCTACTTATTATAAAATTAATCTCTACTTATTATCTGCGTCTGTCGGCAGCGTTACGGACAAACGGTTACGCACCTAGAAACACCAAATTTGGTACTCGGGAAGATGTAAATATGTAGTTGTGCACCTCGAAGCGATTTTTTCAAAATTCGACCTAGATTTTTTTTATTTTATGTTTTATGCGATTTTTGGCATTTTTTCATCATAATTTTAACTCATTTATTCCAGCTTTATTTTCAACACAGGAGACTAAACTAAGAAATTCACGATTATTATTATTAGAAGTGGTATTTTAAGCCGGTGCTTATTTAAAAATTGAAATGTCTTCACGGTGCTGAAAATGTTCATTTTAAAAGTTACCAAGTTCGTTTCAAAACGCGATCTATTAAAATTTTTCTATTTACTATTTTTATTTTTGGCATTTAATTATGGCGCAGGCGTTGCCTAACATATACATGCAGGTTGCGAGTATAGTTTTATTTAAACGTTGAATTACGTTTATCCATAAAGGTCCTACAAAACGCAAAGTTTTAATGATACCGTTTGAAAAGTACTATGCGAAATATCGAAATTAACTCCCTCAACCAACCGGGGTATCCTTTACGGCAGTCAAACAGTGACGTCATAAATTAAAAAAATGCGTGAAATTTGTAAACTCTGCAACTCTAACGCCCTGTCACAATTAAAGCGGGAATAAGTAGCTCCTCGAGATTACACAGTTTGATGTTTTTCAGGAGACAGGACTATGGAGGATATAAAAGATATCGCTATATTAGATACGTGGATATTTAAAATGGCACCCCTTGGATATTTTCTCCCCACAATAAGATGAAATGGTTTGCGGCGCTAAATACGCCAATCTTATAAAACTATGTATAAATTAAATATATATGGAGAGTTTTTTTTAATGGCAACCATTATGTGAAATGATTATTATTTATGCTAATGCGTAAATTGCAAAGAATCGCCATAGAATCAAAAGATCCCATTGGGGCCAAATAATCTAAGCTGTTTCCTTTAAGGGAGCCTTGAAGAGGGAGAAGCGAAGATAGATAGTATTAATGAACGTAATAGGTAGTATCATCAGATTTGTAAGGATAATATGAATAAATCACAATATACCACTTTAATAAATATTTCATGAAATTAAAAGTGTTTATCCTTTTTCAACGGTTGTCTTACAACCAACTAAACGAAAAGTAATTCTAATTTGCGTTAATATATCCCGCAGTAATTTCAACAGAGGAAATTACTTGATTAAAAAAAAAAATGAAATTCTGTTTTGTCACATGCAGATATGATTTTAGTAGTAAAATATCCGCTTCTTCCAGTATGAAGAGCGGGTGCGCAGCTATCTTAAAAACATCTCTTGAAATTAGCATAAATGAATTCAGAAGACCTCAAAACGTGTAAATACACCAAAATCTCGAAGTCGAATTTTTCATGATTACAATACTTTCCTTATATGGTACATGTTCGGAAAGAAATAAATGGTTGTCCATTTCATGCAATGTCTTAGGTATTTAATGCTACAACTTGAGCCTAAAAAACAGTATGGTGTAGAAATAAGTCATTTTGAAAGCCAGGAGTTCCCTGCAAACCATTAAGCTTTCCACTTTTTTGATAGTGAATGACACTGACGTAGATTATTGAGTCATTATACTGCATTGATGCCAGGTTAATACTCATGACGCAAACTTTACATCAAGAGTCAAATAATTTTGCTCTTTTTCTTTAAATTCCACATCACGAATAAATTCGAATTACACATGTAAGGAAAATTTTCGTTTCCTACCGTGCGAAGAACGGGCACGCAGCTAGTACTATTATAAATGAGGAAGTTTGTCAGTTTGCATGATTGTTACTCTTTCATGCTAAAACGGCTTGGATGGAGACAGAGAGATTTGGATTTGGATGGAAGAGAGGAAGGTTGGTTGAGATGGAAGATTCCGAGATTTGGATGGAATTCGGAATGGAGACAGCTTATTACCCTGAATTAAAATATAGGCTACCTTTTATAATGGGAAAAAAGATCTTAATAGATTTCTAAATTTTTTATAACCCGTTCCAAAGCATGACGTAAAACGGAATATCACGCTATCGGAGCCTTATCTAAATAAAATATAAATATATATACCTATACATGGTGTCCCAAAAACCATGGTAAAAGGGCTTTAATTCTTTATCTATTATAGAGATAAATGGGAAATGTAAATTAAAATATTTCAAAATAAGGTCGGAAGTAAGACTCTAAGAAAAAATTCCTCCCGTTCATTTTCAAAGGTTACTCTTTTTAAATTTGTATACGACCACCGTACAAAAAAAAAAAAAAAAAAACCAATAAGTAAAATGCGCCCCATGTACTCATGAGGTGACTACGAAATTTGAGAACTACATCTTAAAAAGTGACAGAGATATGAAGATAAATCGAACGCTGACTGACTTACACCATTTTTCAATGGCTCCCGAAGGGGGAAAAAATCACGCGAATGATCACATTTCATGGATCGTACAGAAATTACGAAAGAAAAACATTTTACTACTCTAGCAATAAACGTTTATATTCAAAACCATGTGTTGTCCCGGATGATATCCTTTTGACGTTGTAAGAAGAAAACCTCAAATTTGGTACATCACCTCATTAGTGTATGGGGCAATTTTACTAACTGGGACTGTTTTTGTACGGGGTCGTATACAAATTTACAAAGTGTAACTTTTTGTAAATGAAAGAGAGGATTTTTTTTTCCTTAACGGCGTCTTATATCCAACCTTATTTTGAATATTTTTTTTTTTCAATTTACACTGCCCACTTATCTCTAATAGATAAAGAATTGAAGCCCCTTACCACCTTTTTTGGGACATTCTGCATAATGTGATTCCATATAATGAATGAAAAGCTAACTTAAAATGCTTAAGTAAAATGCTGCATTACTGAGAGAAGCACAGTCTAAATACTGATAAAATCGAACTGGAAGATGTTTTATAGAACATGCTTTTGGTTCAATTTATCTTCTTCGTTTGTTCTTCCAGGACAAAGCTTTCGGACATTGCTGGAATTCATCGAATCATCGAGAAAGAATGGAAGTCGGGTTCAAGCGAATCTGATGCACAGCTGGCAACGCGGAAGAAAACCGCAAGCAACCTTTTTGCGTGGGGATCAAGTTCAAATCTAGATGAAGTTTTCGAAGTTGTGCTAGAAGCTGTTATGCTACAGTATCCGCTTTACAGATACAAGCCCGGCAAATGGTACTTGAATGCTGCTATGGGATTCTTGTATCTTGTACCGCAGCCTGTAGTTGATTATGTACTCTGTAACTTTATTTTTAAGAGATAAATTCTGTATTAAAATGATTATTTTATGTGGATCAACCGTCTGAGTGGCTGAAATACTACTCTAGTCCAGTCTAACTCCAGTTTAATTAAGCACACATGCAGAGCCTGATCATAGGTGATGGGGCCCTGGGTCAAGAGGTTAATTTGGGGCCCCTATACTATCACAAGCATTTTAACTTATTTTTGTTTGCTGTTGCATTTTCCTGACACAAAAATAAAACATTTTTAAAGAATATTAAAATTAAATTAAAAATTACCTATTTATTTATACTTATTTGAGTAAGACTATGCATTTAAAAGTGATTTTAATACTTTTTTAGTCCGTTTGTATTGTTAGCGCATGGTACACTAATTCAAGTAACAGAAATTACTAAGCACGGGAGCAAAGTTTCTCACTCCAAAAAATTTTCTTGATACACCAAAAAGTTCGAAATTCTCTTTCCTTCATCACGAAATAAAAAATGTTAACTAATGGATATTTTGTGATAACTATATATATGTTCATACCAAACGTTTTCAAAAACGCCTTGTTTATTGATCATAAGTCTTAAAGACCATTGAATTAGAAGAACAGAAAATAAATCTCTAAGTCCATTTATTGTTAAAAATTATGCTATCGATATTGCAAAGGAAATTTAGTTTCAAAAAAATTTATTATTGCAGTATATATGAATATGTAATAAATCACGATAACAATAAATCGGGAGATTTGGGGGCCCTTATTTTTCCGGGGCCACGGGCTATTGCCCCGCATGCCCGATAATCAGGCTCTGCACACGGGCGCACGCTAACAATATTGCTTTAGCAAAAAATCTATCTAAAGTTTTGGAACTATTGTTTAGGGTTCAAGAATGAGATTGAACCTCAGAATTCTCCTTTGTCTTACTATATCAAACACTATCTACTAGACACACGCGCGTTCTATAATCTTGTCGTTTACGGTGGCGGATCCAAAAGACTGTCTTGCGAGCATCAGACCAGGTCTGGAAATCAGATTTTGAAGCTGGCAGCAAGAACTACTCAGCTCGCTGTAAAATCTTCAATTTTCGTTATAACGCTAAACTGCAGTCGCAGTTTTTTCGCTCAAAAAAGAAAAAAAAAAATTGAATCAAATGCAACGAGGACTTTTTAACTAAATGTCAAACGGCAAAATATATGCTTCACTTTCCCTGTAAGTATTCTGTCGTTTCAATTGTAACCTTAAAATACATGTGAGATAGAGTAAGTTTTTTTAAAGTAAGTTTTAAATACTCGCAGATAAACCTTCTGTAAGAACTCGGTTGATCATCGTGGTTATTTGGGGGTGGGTCACACGGCATTTGTCTTGGTTTCCGCGACTTATTTCGAGCTGTATTCAGACCCCTTCCCCCAAAAAAAAACATGTGTTAAGGGCACCACTCTGTTACACTGAATATTCTTGTTTAGGTTAAGTAAGCTTCTTTTTTGTTTTAAAAAGTTAGCCAATCCACCTAAAACTTTTTATATATCCGCAACTAGCCTTTTTACTTAGATAGTAAAAAGGCTTGCAATAGTAACACTACCTTCTCAAATGAAAAAATTCTGAAAAAAAAAAAAGGTAAGAAAATCTGAAACACTTTCAGATTTTAAGTACGCACTTACGTGCTATATATTAAAAGCGCATCATAAACCATGCGTCTTCCTTACTTTCTTTCCTTATTCCATTCAGTTGGAAAGTGTATCATTATTCACGACTGTGGCGTGTTTTTCTCCCTTGTTCCATAAAACACATTTTTGGAATCGAAATCTATCTCAAAATAGCCTACTAAAACTGTTTTGCGATTTCCGCTAAGCATATTCCAACTGTACTTCACCGCTTTAAATACTATTTGGAATATGCATCATAATCCATGAGTGTGTCGTGTGACTTTCTCTGGCTAATTTTTACTTTAACGCCCCGACTCTCGCCAAGGGGGCGATAATAAAATATATGCAGTTAATACGATTATTTTTTGTATTAATGTGGCAGCCGTAATTTAGTATTAAAATGGCGATTTGGAACAACATGCAAGTACAGCATTCTAGTACTTATTTATTTCGGGTTGCCAATTAATCTAGTTTTAATAAAGTGTTTTCAAATTTCTTAACTGGTGCGTTTATCGCTAATTTGTTCACTTTAGTTGGGCAATTCCTACTAAAACTGAAGCAACAGGGAATGGATTAATTGCATTGAGAAATTGAGAAAAGGGCGACTTGCACCGCTGATGAATTTAATCCTCGGGCGAGTTGCATTCGCGAAGTGGAGGGGGGGGGCAATCATAGGGGAAACCTGAGGTCTCGCAAAAGGCCAGTGGTAGCATATTTCCAAGGTGCCCCCTATGGCGATGGCCGGACCTAGTGATGTTATTTTTGGGTCTCGCAAACGAACAGCGGTAGCATATTTTCGAAGGAGGAGCAAGATAAGGATTCCGGTGCAACTCGACCCTCGATTAGATTGATAGGTTGGCGCGGGTGCGTCGCTCGTCTAAGCAATAAACAATCTTCAGGAGCAAGAAACAGTCACCGAAAATAATTTAAAATGAAATACGAGTTATAATTATCAGCTGAAGCAGATTTCTTTTTTTAAAGGAAGATTAATTAAATTTTGATAAAAGCAGAAGACATTTGAATAACTGTAAACAAATTTAATTTTCCGACTGATAGTATGTACTGTTACTTTAATGTGACAGATGATGTCACATTTAACTTTTTCGGGAGGCTTTCTTTCTTTTTAAATCTATGTCCCATCCGAATTTCAAAATAACTAGCAAACATCTTAAATCTGGAGGAGTTGGAGTGAATTAATCTCACTATCCCTATTTTGTGAGCGCCATTAAGGTAACGGAGATTTAAATTCATAATTAAGGTCTGAAAATAGAGCTTTATTTATATATATTTTTTTTCAATTCCTAGTTCACACTCTCCTCCTTATATTTATATATCTTGTTCAAATTTTCAATCGTTGATAAAATACTTTTTATTCATACACTCCAGTTCAAATACATTTTTAAAACTTGCAGTGGATGACACTTATGTTAATACAGTTTTTTCTAGTATTAATTCATTAATTAAATTTCATTAATTAATTTTAGAACCTGTTACGTGGGATTAAAATTGAACGAAAACAATAAACTAAACAAACAAGCTGGATTAAACGATATCGACCCTTGCTTCACAAACGGCTTAATAACGGCACTTAATTTTAATTAATTAATTAAAATTATTAAAAAGTATCTAAAATAAATTTTTTTCTTTTTTGACTTAAGTTGGAATTGACTTTTTAAAAAAATTATTTGTTATTATGAAATCTGCCGGAAATCTACATTTTTTCCCCGAGGGAAGGAAGAAATCGCTGTCGGCAGATTAAATATTTTAAAACACTGACAAGGAAGTTATCTCATCTTGTATCTTTTTTTTTTCAATGTCATACACGATGAGAGTTTGGAAAGATTTCGATACTTTGAACTACGAGTAAATCGGCTGTGTCACCAAGATAAACGACAGTGTGTATGGAAGCTATCCAGCATCCACTTGCTTAATCATGAAAAATTCATAAGTTAAAATAGCGATAGTGAAGATAAAGTAATGATGACATTGAAGATAACGTAAAACTTTAAAAAATTGAATAAATAATGAGAAGAAAGATATATCCTATATATATAATATCTATGTGCTTCATTTTTCTTGTAAACATTCCGCAATTTAATATGTAATATAAAATACACATTGTGAAGAAACAACCAATTAGTAAATTTTAAATCACATATGGATAACTGCTGGACCGCGGGCCGGATGTGGCCCGCTACGGCTTTTGATCCGGCTCGCGGAACATCTCAAAACCCCGTATGAAACCCATATAAACCACTCAAAAGTCCATAATAGATCCCAATTATACGGCCTGCGACTTCAATAACATTCTAAAGTTTGACCCTCAACTTTTAAAAGGTTGCCCATATCTGTTTTAAATACTCGCATCTAAACTTTACGCGAAAACTGTTTGTTTTCGCTATTAAATATTAAGGTGATGTATGTGTGTGTGTATGTGAGTGAACACAACAGCTCCTAAAGGGTGAATTCGATTGAGCTCAAATCTGGGTATATATGTTATAAAACACCGTCACAAGACCGATATTGATTTTGGTGTGTATCGGATTTATAGATTTTTTACAGGGCTACGAAATACAATTCTTTTACATCATGACGAATGGACGGGAATTCTTGAAAATGAGCTAGCGACTAAACGGTGTATTATATTGACAGCACATCGGCATGTATATAATGGGTCAAGGTCACACGATTTGCCATGCGATTGCAAAAAATAATTCTTATACATTACGGGCTATGGATTCAAATAATTTAAAATGAGCTAGTGTCTAAATGGCGCATTCGAATATGTTCAAATTGGGTATGTAAATATATTACAAGTCACCATCACACAATCTATAAATAGTTTTTTCACAAGGTAAAAAAACTGGAGTGACTCCACTCGACTTTCCGAACACTTATGATTAAAATCATTACCAAGCATTTAAATAAATTTTAATCGATGAATAATTCAAACATATATACCATATTGAAGCTCAATCGAATGCACCGTTTAAACGCTAACGCACTTTCAAGAATTTCTTCCCATACGCCATAGTGTAAAAGAAATCTTTGTCGTAGCTCTGTAGAAAAACTATAAGTCCTATACATATCAAATCAATACCGGTCTTACGATGGTGGTTTATAGCATATATACCCAATTTGAGCTCAATCGAATGTACCATTTAAATACTTGCGCACTTTCAAGAATTTCCTCCCATAGGCCGTAATGTAAATGAAATCTTTGTCGCAGTCCTGTAGAAAAACTACACGCCTATACACACTTAAGTCCTATACACACCAAAATCAATACCGGTCTTGCGACGGTGGTTTATAACATATATACCCAATTTGAACTCTATCGAATGCTTTGTTTGGGAGGTATCGCGTTCACACACACACATACATACATACATCTCGTAAAAATAGCATAAATGAATTCAGAAGACCTCAAAACGTGTCAATACACCAAAATCTCGAAGTCGAATTTTTTCATGATTACAATACTTTCTTTACGTGGTACATGTTCGAGAAGTAATATGAATCTTCTTTTACATTATGGCGTATGAACCAAAATTCTTGAAAGTGCCCTAGTGCCTGTATGGTACATTCGATTGAGCTCAAATTGGGTATATTATAAGTTACGTATCATGATTCGCATAGATTTTAGTGTGTGTAGAAGGGATAGTTTGTTCACAGGGTTGCAGAAAGTAACTCTTATATTTTACAGCTTTAAGACACAAATCCTTTAAAATGAGCTAGTGGCTAAATGGTGCTTTGGATCGAGCTCCAATTAGGTACGCATATTATAGGTCAGCTGTCTTACATACTGCATAAAGTTCAGTGAGTATACGTCTTACAGTTTTTCACAGGGCTTTATAAAAAAGTATTCTTATAGATTGCGGCCTATATACTCTACTCTTTTTTAGAGCTCTAGCGCCTGAACACTAGATCCGATTGTGTTGAATGAAATTTATTTAAAGGCTCTTGTGTAGTACTGATAAAGCTCTCGGAAAGTCGAGTGGAGTCACCGCAATTTTTTTTTTAGAAATAAAATCCCCGAACATTATATGTTTCATGGATTTAGGATTATTAGCAAAAACCCCCAGTTCTGGGACAGATACTCGCGAAAGAGACTGCCGGGTAAGGGCGCATTTGCGCCTTCTTTCAGAACGGGTTATCCCTTTAACGCGCAGTGTTCCCGCTCTGGGAACACCAAACTCTGACATTTTGACTGTTGCCAGTCACGAAGAATAGATTGGATTTCTATAAAAATTGTTGCGGGTGACATAGCTCCACGAGAATCCTTTACTTTTTAGCACATCATTTCTCGTAACAAAAATGGTCACGATTATTTTTAACAGCACTGACATCTGCTGAAAGATGGAAGAATGCGAGAACAGCTGGATAGATCACCCAATGCTGAAAAAAGGACAGCCGTTGCCCATCGCTCGCGTTGCCCATCGTTTGGCGATTTATTGACCTTAAATCTGGCGAGATTTTGGAGATACTGCTTGTTGGAGATACAAACATTTTATGCCTATTGTACCGCGCTTGAAATAGATTAATGTCTCTCAACTGCTCTAGATCGTAATGTATCAGAATTCTTTTGAGTGACCCTGTAGAAGAACTATTTATTACACAGACAATAGTCTGTGCAATAAATAGTTCTTCTACAGAGATACTTAAACACTACACTGACACTCAAACATGACACAGTCGGTTCATATTCGGTCACACATGTACGATTTTGGGAAGGGTGCCGAAATGAGGAAAATGTGAAAAACAATATGTTGAAAACTATATAAATTTTATGTAATTTTAAAGGAAATTTAACCGTTTGAATATATTATTTTAACCTTTAATGAACTAATGTTACCTGAAAAAGTAAAAACTCGCTTCAAGCACGCCTCTCCGTTGTTATGAGAGGAGTGAGCAGTTATAGATACTGAGTCACAGTCACTTTCACATGTTTATTAGTGCATTAAAATTGATTTTATTTTTTACGTGAATAATAAATCAAATAAAATTTTAGTTGTAGTGAAAAAATATGTTTTATGCTGTCTACTTGAATTGACAATAAAAGCAATAAAAGAATTCGTTCGTTCGGTTGGTTGGTTGGTTGGTTGGTGTTTATTGGCACAAGGTCTCGTTCGGAGTTTTGCTTTTTGCGCAAGTACAGTACAGTTCGCCTACTGAAGTTTGGAAAAATCGGTTAAAAGAATGGGCGCTAAAATAAATTATTAAAATAATATTAATAAAAAGTACTAACGCTTTAATACTTACTATTTATTACTGCTCATTAGTTTTACATTTTGGTTTTTAATTTCTTTAAAATGCCAAATTTAGGTATTAAACTCTCACAAATTTTAGTTATAGAGCATCTATACATTTTTTGGAGTGTTATCTTTACCCATTTTTACTATCGAGCTATAGAGTGGTGTAATTAAATTTCTGATGTAGATGACAGCTATGCAGCTGAAACATTAAACTGTATCCCCCGACTTTGTTATCACAAGTTTTCTGAACTGCCTCCCTCTGTGGAAGCAAATTTAACCCTTTAAGGCGCAGTGATCCCGCTCTGGGAACACCCAACTCTAACGTTTTGACTGTTGCCAGTCACGAAGAATAGATTGGATTTCTATAAAAATTGTTGCGGGTGACAGAGCTCCACGAGAATCCCCTTTACTTTTTAGCACGTCATTTCCCGTAAAAGAATGGCCACGATTATTTTTAACAGCACTGACATCAGCTGAAAAATGCACAGCTGGCTGTGCGCGAGCACAGCCAGCTGCGTCAAAAGAAAGGGTCTCTAGATCTGTGGCACGCGATGAACGTTTCGATCGTCCGCCATCTTGCTGGTAGTTAAGTCGAGCGATGGCAACGGCTGCCCTTTTTCCAGCATTGGGAAAGGGTTGCGCCTCAAAGGGTTAAAGACGTATTCAATTAAAAAAAAAAAATCATTTTCCTATCCATAAAGCAAATTGTAACGCCTCAATGAGCATTCCCTTTGGGGGGGGGGGAGAACTCACAAGCCCTTTCCATGCATCCGCTCTGGGCTAATGCATCGGAGGATGTGTGGCGGTTATTAGTACCTTGTTTCAAACAGTAAACACGGGTCTGATGATCCGCCTCTTGTCGAAATGCACACCATTTGATTACACATCATTTCAAGCTTTGCATATGCTACTTTTCTTGCTATATCAGCATTAACACTTTGAAGCGCAACCCTTTCCCAATGTTGAAAAAAGGGCAGCCGTTGCCATCGCTCGACTTAACTACCAGCAAGATGGCGGACCATCGAAAAGTCCATCGCGTGCCACAGATCTAGAGACCCTTGCACGCGATGAACGTTTCGATCGTCTGCCATCTTGCTGGTAGTTAAGTCGAGCGATGGCAACGGCTGCCCTTTTTTCAACATTGGGCAATCGATCCAGCTGTTTTCGCATTCTTCCATTTTCCAGCAGATGCCAGTGCTGTTAAAAATAATCGTGACTTTAAAAGATGCTCTTGTCTTAATGAATGTTACGAGTTACAGTACTTTCACCACCCTCAGGTAAGGTGTACCTGATATGAGACCCGGACTGTCTCCTTTTGCCCCCCTACGAGGTATAGTAAAGGGGTCCCCTTACTGGGGAATTTAGATGGAACTAAAAAGTAGAATAAGTAATATTTGAAAATTAGGCTTACGTTCCTATAAACCACACCTGACTTGTCTAAAGACCATGTAAAGCAGACTCTTCGGGGAGCCCCTCGCGCGTGGGGTCCTGTCTTATGCTACTGTGAACAGGTGTAAGATTACTGGGAAATAAATAATTAAATTACTCTGTTATATTACTCTCATATATATCAAATCACTCTAATCATAAAGTAGTATATCCATTTTGGAGGAGCCTCTACGGCGCCCTCGGCAATCGTCGACCATCCTATCCGGCCAGTCCGGGATTGCCTGATACTACTGAATTCAAAGGAAAAAATTGTTCTCTGAAAATTCGTGTGGAGCCTATACACGCGTAAATATTCTTTCATAAAATCATAGCTATATACAACTACATTTCAGACTGAGAAATGAAAAACTAAGCTCTCGAATAGAAACAAGTAATATAAAATGAAATTTTTTAGTCAATTCCTACTTAGGTCAACAAAGAAAAATTTTATTTTAGATACTTTTTATTAAAAAACTCTATTAACATCAAGTGCCATCCACTAAGAGTTTAAAAAAATGTATTTGAACTAGAGTGGATGAATAAAAGCATTTTACGGTTGAAAATTCGAACAAGATATACATATAAATATATAGGGAGAGTGTGAAAGTAGAAATTGAATAATACATTTTGAAAAACCATTTAATTGGTAAATAGAAACGTCATTAGTAAGGGAAGTCACTACATAGTTTCTGAATGAAATAATTTTTTTTCTCTCTTTTAATCCTCCCCTGCGAGATCGATTGTATGCATCCATAACAGGAGAATACATGGCAAACTTCCATCTCTTTCGCGAACAAGTTTAGGGATAAAAGGAGGGAAAAACACTTCCGCCTGAGAGTTCGACGGGGAGAAAACGTCCGACTTTTCTCCCGTCGTCGCTGAAGGCTGTTTATTCCAGTGACCTTGGAATTTCACATGGTATGTTGTGTTGTGTTGCGTAAAGTTCCTCTTCTTCAGCAGGTCGTGCTTTTGTTGTTAGGCGCGCGATGGGATCAGGTAAACGACCCACCACTCTACAGCGTGCCGTCCGGGTCACCCTCCAGAACCATGGAGTGGCCGCTATAGTGGCGCTCGTACTTATATTGATTTTTATACCATGGTGGATACAATGGTGCTTGTTGTACTTGGGCGGCATTATTTTCCTGTGCAGTGTGGTGGAGCCTTTTATCGACGACTGGAGACCCAAGGCTCGAGTTCCTGCTCAAGGAAAGGCTGTTTTTATATCTGGTAAATCGATTCCATTATTATATTGATATCCAGTCTGTGCATAGATATAAGGACTAATTTATAGAGGGGCATTTGCTCTCATTTTAGGGGGAACTCCAAAAACTCCCCAAGTAGTATCGAAATACCAGTCTTTTATAACGTTTCAAAAATTATAAGAGACTGATTTCAATATGAAAATCAAGCTGAATTGTCTGATTATCTAATTCAGCCAGTGACAAACAAGCCTAAATAAATAAAATAAATAAATAAATTCGTTAATTTGCGTTTATTTTTTTTATTCTAAATATATAATTGTAGTAATAAGTAAAATTTTATACATTTAACAATACTTGTGATAATGAAAACTCATAACAATTTCATGAGTATGTTTTAAGTAAAATTCTAGGCAAATTTCTTCCGCAAAATTTTTTCAGAACATATTTAAAGATTTAGATAGAGGAAAAGTAAAAGTAAAACGTATTATATCTGAAACAGATCTCGGACGTAACGTGCCTTTTTACTCTCGAATATTAATTTGTAAAATTGATATATTTCACTTTATAAAAATGCATTAAAAATTTTGTAAAACTAAAAAGTTCACGCATAGATTTTTGTTTTCCCAATCGAAACAAGGGAATTGAATTCCTTTGAAATATTTTATGAAGGAATACTTAAAATTGGCTTGTTCGAGATGTTAATGTAAAGTAAATGTTTAGGTATGAATGTTCTGAGATATTTAAATTCGTTTCTGTTTAAATAAGCGCCGATCAATGGCTGAGTTGATAAGACGCTGACCATTGGGAGAAAGCTGAAGTGTGCAGGTCCAGGGTACTGACCTCTCGCGCAGGGCCTGATTACCGAAAAGGCTCGGGAAGCTTGAGCTTCCCCTCTGAATTTGAAAGGGGGGCCCGAAATTGACTGAAAAACTTCAATAAGAATTCAAAATTTTGTATATAAATGATCTTTTTATTGTAAAGATTTCAGTTGAAGAGAAGTGGAAAGCTATATTTAAGGATTTTCAGAAGTCATATACTTCATGTCCCAACATTTCTAAATTGGTTCAGTTTGCGATGTTTTTGCCTGGGACATCTGCTCTAGTTGAGAGATTTTTTTCTATTATGGGGAACAATTCGTTGGCAGAAAGGGGTAGACTTTCATTATATAATGTTTAACCATCTTCTAAATATCAAAATTAATTCTGAACTTTCATGCTGATTTTTGTAATGTTATCAAAACAAAAAGAATTTTGTATATTGAAAAAAAAAAAAAAAAGCATATCTAATGAAAAGTACTTCTAAACAAATAAAGTTTAATATTCCAGTAATGTAATGTTTTTAGTTTATTTTTTAAAGTAATTTCAAAAATACTGTAAAATCTTGTTACAATGTACTAAACTATCATGAAGATTAATGAATAAAATATTTGTATCGAAGGAAAATTTCAGATTAATAAATAAAAATATTTATATCAAAGGAAATCATTGGAGCTCATTAAATCAATAAAATTTCATTTCGATGAATAAAATATTTTTATAAAAGAAAATCATTAAAGAACTTTACTTTTCCCAAACAAAAAGGGGAGGGGGGGGGGCAAAACAAGACTGAGATTCCCCTCACTTCAGAGGTTAATCGAGCTCTGCTCTCGCGCATCTGTCAATCTAACCACCTGGAATTTTGGGTGGTTTGCTCCAAAAAGTAACGTGAATACGCGTTACAGCGCCTTAAAATCCAGCGCCAAAGGCACCCCCCCCCGCCCTTCTTTGGGAAGAGAGTTAGGGATGGAGACGAAAAATAGGCTTGTCGCGTCTCGCGAAACAGCCGAAAAGCTTTGTCTCGTCTCGCAAAATCTATATTATAATGTTAATCTGGTCTCGCAAAAAAGCAGTAAATATCTGTCTCGTCTCGCATCTATCTCTACAAACAGCCCTAGTTTGGCTTTGCCTTAAACAACCAAGTTAATCAATTTAAATAATATTGTGTAGTGCAATTTTGCACAGCTCCCTCCCGCAAGTAATTAGGGATGGACGCGAGACGAAAAATAGGAGTCTCGCGTCTCGCAAAATAGCCTAAAAGCTTTGTCTCGTCTCGCAAAAATCCCTATATCGTAATGTTAAAAATCTGTGTCTCGTCTCGCAAAAAAGCTGTCAATCTCTGTCTCGTCTCGCAAAAAAGTCGTCTCGCGTCCATCCCTACAAGTAATCTATGTCCTGGACCTCCAATAGTGTAATTCAGTGCCTCCGGCCCAGGTATATAATATGATAAGTGTAAGTGAGTCAAATACGTCTTTCGAAATGAATGCATTTTATACTACATGCAAACTCAAGTTTATTTCAGAAAAAATATTCCGCCGTCAGGGGGCTGCCCAATTTTTAGGTCCACTTAAAAAAATAATAAAATGAAAACGTGAGCCAATGCATTATTAAAAATATTCACGACAGATGATACACACACATAGACAATTTTATTTTCCCTTGGGAAAGATCAAAATGTGAAAAAATTAATTTCTCACAGAAAGGATTGATTATTATTATCTAGTTTTCGGAGGGGAGGGGTGGGGGGGTGGGAAAGTATATGCTAATGCTGTAGCATTAGTAAGAGCTTTTCTCAATTCATATTTATGTATAAAAAGTTAAGGATTTTTCAACAATGCTATCTCTTCACCTGACTTGTCTGTTTTAAATTGTATAGTTTTTTTTTTTTTAATATTTTACTATCGATGAAACACCGCAACTATTTATAGATCATAAAATCTTTGCATTTGTCGAAATACCCATCGTGGCTAATTTAGCATCTCGACAATTATGTGCGAGAGTATCGCTGTGAGACTAGAAGATATTTAATCCTTTAACGCGCAGTGTTCCCGCTCTGGGAACACCAAACTCTGACGTTTTGACTGTTGCCAGTCACGAATAGATTTGATTTCTATAAAAATAGATGCGGGTGACAGAGCTCCACGAGAATCCTTGACTTTTTAGCACGTCATTTCTCGTAAAAAAATGGTCACGATTCTTTTAACAGCACTGACATCTGCTGAAAAATGGAAGAATGCGAGAACAGACGGATAGATTGCCCAATGCTGAAAAAAGGGCAGTCGTTGCAACCATCGCTCGACTTAACTACTAGCAAGATGGCGGACGATCGAAACATTCATCGCGTGCCACAGATCTAGAGACGCTTTTTTTACGACAGCCAGCTGTGCGCGAGCACAGCCAATCTAGAATCGTCTCTAGATCTGTGGCACGCGATGAACATTTCGATCGTCCGCCATCTTGCTAGTAGTTAAGTCGAGCGATGGCAACGACTGCCCTTTTTTCAGCATTGGGAAAGGGTTGCGCCCCAAATGGTTAAAGACGGGGGGGGGGAGGATATTATTACTGTAATTGAAAAGTAAAGAGAAAAAAAAGCAAACGGTGAAACAAAGAAGTAGAACTGAAGCAATGAAACTGTTATGATTTTGATCTTTTTCAATACATAAGGAAATTTGTCGCGTTCTTTTAATGCATAATAAGGAAATTTGTCGCAATTCTACTGCATGGCGTTACATTGCAACACTTAAGGAAATGCCCACCGAATTTGTCGGTAACTTCATCAGTTGCTTAAAGTTAGCGATTTAAACCACGTGTTTGAACAAGTGATTTCAATAATGTATTGCATCATCATTTTATGTTTAATGACTGTCATTTTATCTCTCACCCCCCTTTCTTGAAAATTGTCCGAAAAATGTGTCCCAAAAAAGCGACCTAATTTTACATATATTTAAATACTATTAGTTCACAACAGCTTTAATCTATTGTTACAATATTTCATAAGCTGTAGAATATGTATCAGATGTATTTTTCTATAAAAAGGTTACAATCATAAAAATTTCAACATAGGACCAGGCGAAATACGCGAAAGATGAGAGATAAAATGACAGAGTCAATTAATATCGTTTTAATATGGCAATAATGAAACTAAAAAATTAGGGGGGGGGTGTCTCCCCTGACGAGGCTCGAACAGCCGAGTTTTTTTCCCTTCAAATGGTGAGAAGAAGTGTTCCAAAAAGCAGTTATTGATATAGTTCATAATGCTTTCATTAAAGATTTTATGAATTGTTAACAGGGAAATTTTTAAGCAGGTGAGTGTTTCTCTTTAATAAAAATTATTATAAAACGACATTTTGATTAAGATATATTTAGCTGTACGTGTTGCAATTTTCTCATATGTTTTAATAGCTTATGTTCTGAATAATGCAATCATACACAATGAACATAAAATAAGAAAAAAAAAAGCACAGTTAATCACTTAGGGGTGCAATAATAGTGCCCCTTATAAAGACCCCCACGGAGGGCACTGTAACGTGTCCGTGATAGCATAGGCTTTCAGAAGGAAAAAAGTAACAAACTAAAAATTGTCAGAGGAAACAGAATGGATTTAGATTCACAAATTTATTTTAAAAATATCTTAAATATGTCACCTTTACACCCATATGCCATAATAATATTTTAGTATACTGGATGATTTAAAAAAATCGATATTTATTATATTCTGTAATTGTACTTAATCACACAAATTTAAATGCTCTATACTGCAGCTTTCATAAGACAGAAAAAAGTTAAAAACAAAAATAATTATATATCTTAATAATTATATATCTGTATTCATATGGGTTAAATCCATATTCCATTTTGATGTTATTTAATTCCATCTGCTCCACAGGGCACCCATAAGAAAATATTCCAAAAATGTGCACAACCGGCAAGCGGTAGAACACGAAAGCAAAAAATTTCGTTTTTTAAAAACAGAATACACAAGTCGTTGTTGCCAACAGCAAAAGGGGAAAATGCTATACCAACAAAATGCTTGCGAAAAACACTTACTTACGTCATTCACTTCAGCATGATTTACTTATTGGTTTTTTTTTTTATTATGTCCGAGAAACAGAAAAAAAAAAATCGTTGCTACAGGCATCCCACCCCTTGATCTAGAGCCCTCATGTATCTAATTGGACGTAATCCCACGACACAACACAACGCAATAATAGTGCTTTAGTTGCAACAAAAAAAGCTTATTGCCGATCATTGAATTTTAAATTTTAAAATTAAATGATTGCAATAAACACTTTTTTTTAAAAAGAAAAAGCTTGTTTTTACTATATATTTCTTGTTTCGTACCAAATGTTTTCAATTTATATTAATCCTCATCATTAAATGACTTTGTGAGCAAAATACTGTTCATTCTTAATAGCATCTAATTAGGAGTAAAAATTAGTCTGAGAAGAGCAAATCTAATCTGCATAGTAACCATTCCATAATTAATAGAATAAAACTTAAAAATTCTGTTTCTAGACCAGAAATCGACTAAGGCAAGACGGGTCAGCTGCCTCGTACCCCCGGCCCCCTCAGAATTAAGAAATGGCACTATCTTCAAAAGTAGAAATATGTGACTTGTGTGCGTGTGTGTATAACAGATATGGCCACATATGATCAATGTACATAGAAAACTGTTGTTTCAGGGGTGGTGCAAAGATTATTTATTTTAACATTTGGTTATGGTAATTGGAAAGAAAAGAAATGCAGGGAAAAAAGGCGCACAAAAATCCAGGAAAGGGCATGTGCCCTCCCCCCTCCCCCTCCCCTTTTGCTACCAACATCCATAGCACCATGACAGATTTCTGACCTGGGCTTCATGCCAGTCGATCTCTGCTCTAGGCTAGTATATTCTAGGCAACAAGTCTATCTCAAATATCAAAGGATGACATCATTCAAAACGACCTTCGCCTGGCATTGATGCTAAGTTAAAAGAACGCTGAAGCGTTATTTGTGATCTGTCATGCTGAATTGAAACGCCGAAATGCTATTTGCTTATTGCTATTCATAGTTTATTGAATAGAAAATTTGGACAATGAATCGCTGTTATATTTTGTGCTTGTTTAAGAGCAAGAAAGAATATTCGGCTCGAAGGGAAAAAAAAAAAATCCAAAATTTTCGAGCATCAGATCTAGCCACTTTCCTATCATTAGAGAGAGAAGATCAACAAACTCCTGTATGCTTTTCGGCTTTGGCATTTTATGACGTATTTTATTTAGGTATCTACACCTCAATCACAAAACAAAATATTGTAAGGCTTTAAGGATGCAATTCGAAAAAACACAAAGGTTGCTTCATGGCGGGATCGATTCCGACATATCATTGAAGCTCACCGTGTACATGTGGTGTACGAGTATGTTAAATCCGTGGTTCCGTAAGTTTTAATCATATCAAAATTTAATCGTAGTTTTAATACCATGAATTCCAAATGACCCCATCTCTTATAAGCGAATAGCGCGTAAAGTTTTGGGTGCATATAACTGGCCTCCGACCTCTGATATCAAATCTAACAATTAATTTTTCTCCGAGGCGTTTGAAAAGAAAAAAAAAATATCCAGGTCAGTTTGGATCTTCCAAAACTAAAATATATTTGCTCATTTCTCTATCCATTGTAGCATGGGTTTTCGAATGCCCCGCTGGCATTTAGTGATTGCGTCAAAGGAAGACATTCGAAGACCTCCTCCTGAAACGACTGCATACACAGAAAAGAGATTTTTGTTACGAAGGGAGCGGACATAAGTACAAGCTCAAGTATAAGATCGTGATGGTTGCTGTTTTTCATTATCGATTAGCTAGGCATGATCTAACTTTATTTCTGCTACGTTAGGTCTAGTCTAGTGGAAATTAATATAGATATACTATTTTTGTTTTACATTAAATTCAAACAGATTTTTCACAAGTTCTAAACGAGTTGTGCTAAACATGGAATATCAACTTGTTACATTTTAAAAAGCGAGAATTCCATGCGTAACTGTTTTATTTAAATAAAGATATGTGAAAAAAAAAATAGTATGGTAACTCTGTCCACCCGACTTGGCGAGCAAGTTTCAAAATGTCCTGAAATTCATTTACAACATACACACCAAGTATTTTACAGATAACTTATTTCTTCATTGAGAGTGATATATCAAAAAAACTGTTTGTCCCCCTATTCCCCCGTTGGTTACGAATTTGACAAATCCTCTCTTATTGAGCACTAATATCAGGCGCGCAACCAAGGGAGGGGTTTTTAGGGTTAAAACCCCTCCCAAGACGAACTTTTGTCGTCTTTTCTTTCTTTCAGATCAAAAAATCATCAGGCAAAAGAATC
Source organism: Cheiracanthium punctorium (assembly GCA_038373885.1). Classification (NCBI taxonomy): domain Eukaryota; kingdom Metazoa; phylum Arthropoda; class Arachnida; order Araneae; family Cheiracanthiidae; genus Cheiracanthium; species Cheiracanthium punctorium. The sequence continues at coordinate 435,394 of JAWZYV010012048.1, forward strand.
TACTCCCTGTGTTTACAACGAAGGTAATTAGAAAATTTGTGTTTTTTTCAAAACACCAAATTGAACCCCTAAAGCAAATCAGCAGACTGGATCATCTACCAAAACTGCAACACTTAAAACAGCTGCATGCCACTAGATGGATTAAAAGGCACGACAGTATGTGCGCGTTTTTTGAATTGATAAAACCAATTCTCCGTACTTTGCAGAAAATCTCGACTGTCTGGTCAAATACGGAAGCAGCGACAAATGCTGTAAATCTGTGTGCAATTCAAAAACTTTAATCTTATTTAATATTAAAGTATCTTATGACTCTGATTTCATCGGTAAACTCTGATTTTATCGTCTACCCTGCAAGAAGTATTCACTTGAACAGTCTGCCGTTGAGTAAATAATTGCGAAACGTCAAGATTAATCGCTCTGATGCAGTGGGATATGCAAAAGATTCAGATACAACAAAGAAAAGCGCCTTAACGTAGTAAATGATTTTCCAGCCATGTTTCAGCCAGTAAATTGTGTGAAGAATTTGATATTCCCTATAAGCCAGGCCCAGACTAGCTCCTTACGGGGCCCTGGGCTGGAGACTGAAAAGGGGAACCTTACTGATCAGTTTAGAGAGAATAGAATATTAGAATATTTATAATATTTGGAATTTAGTCTTAAGTGCCTAAAAACCACATTTAACTATTTTAGAGTCATAGGGGCCCTCCGAGCCTCGCGGTTCCTGGGTTCCTCCGCTGCGCCATTGCATAATGACGTAAGATTACTGGGAAAAGAATAATCAACTTACTCTGCTATATATATATATATGAAACATAACAGCATTGGGCAGAGCAGGAGATGCGAGGCGACTCTGTCAGAACACGGGCCTTGAACTCGGAGCTGGAAATCGTCGAAAAGACCGACTGGCCGCTGCTGGAACTTGGTAGCCGGATCGACGCTAAGGCTGGAAGGTCTACTCGATCTGAAGCTGTAGGTGCATGGAATGAACCACTCCGGGATTACGAAGACATATTTTTATTTAGTTTTCACACAAATTTGCATGGTGACTGAAGTCACGAAAAAGCCCCTCTCTAAGCTGCGTTTCAAAATATATAAATTCAGATCACGTATTCTATAAAGTTATCGCATGTTCCAAAAAGAGGTGCATTTATTGGTTATTAAAATGCCCGGGTCTCCTAGCCCTAGGAAATTCTTGCGAGGGGTGGTGACAGAAGACCGTGAGAAAGAGATGAGATATATTACTTGCGTTTTAATTAAATTTCGATCCTGATACAAATCCTTTGTTTAAAACGAAAGTTACTACGCTCCCTAAAGAATTTTGAAGCCAGCTAATAGAAAATTTGAATTTTGAGAGAATGTTTAATTTTACATGCTATATATATATATCTAATTACTCTAATTATAAAGTAGCATATCCATTTGGGAGGGGGTAGGCCGGCAATCGCCGACCAGCCGACCTGGCCAGTCCGGGCCTGCTATAAGCATGCCACTCGTTGCAGGACGACAAATTAATCGAAGAAGTGCGCCTTCAGGCACTCTGGAAAAATATTACAGGAGGTCTGTATACATACCATTTTCAAACACTTATTCGCCAACTCGATGCAAGATTTGTGGATCATAAGAACATTTTGAATTCCTTTCAAAATTTCTTACCTCACTGTATACACTGTCACCTGATTCCAAATATGGAAAAATGTAATATATAACGTATTTTAGAATTGGCATCCATGTATAAAATAGAAGAGGGTTCCGTGACAGGTGAATTCGCCATGTGGTACCAAAAGTTAGATCGCCAACAAATACGAACAACGAAAGCACTAAAAGGCTTAGATATTTGCAGTCGGAAAAGACTTCCTACATATCTGCAGGTTGCTTCAAGTAACGGCCACATTGCCAGTAACAAATTCTGCTGGTGAGCGTTCCTTTTCAACACTTCGCCTTTTAAAAGAAGATATCTTCGGAGAAGATTTCGTGCGATTGCATGGTCATCTGTAATCGATTACAAGAAATGATATGGATAACGATTACGATTACTAACAATTTCCAAAATGATAGTGAATGTTAATTTAGTAAAATAACAGTAATCTTGATGTTAAAGAAATCAAATATCAAAAGAATTCGATAATAATGCAATTTTATCATAGTATTTTTGTAAAATTTGTAAAATATTATTTTAGTCATCGATTACAGTCACTTGTAATCGGCACGAAGTCTGTTTCGGAGCACAGCGGGTGAAACCAGACAGAATGGACTACGATGCGGAACATCCAGAAAAGAAAAACCTCCATGTTAGCCCGAAGAAATATTGAATGAGCTGGCGAAACAACCCCCCTCCCCCTCCCGCTTAGATATTAAATTATAACATTATCAATTTAGAATACTTAATTTATGTTTTAACGTAAAATAAATTGTGAGCACTGTGAATTCATTTTTTGAAATACGCTTTTACAGATAAAAAAACATTCGACAATGTTTGACAATTTTTTTAAGAAACCCCCTCCACAGGAAATTTCTGGTTGCGCCCCTGACTACTATCAATAAATTCATTGAAGATACTGTGGACCGGAATGAATTAGGTTAACGAATCCCCTTGCAATTAAAGAGGAAAATTATTGTGTCTGCAGAATCTCATAATTTCAGACTGTCGCTGGAATCTAACAGTTAAAGAAACATAAAAAAGGCAAGTTTATTATTTAACGCTACATGCATGCAGTAATCGCTCCATTTTCTCTTCACATGTATATTTTAAGAACAAAACTCGGTCATCCCTTGCCCAGCCATGGCGAATAGAAAAAAAAAAAAAGTTCTTCACGCCTGGTTGTTATAGGGTCGTCATTCTCAAACAATATATTCGAAGCAAAAACACCAGTGATGACATCGAACTTCCGATTGTTCGTTCCCTAAGAGGCATAAATGATGTATGGTCAATTTCATGCTACAGTTGATTGATTGCATGTAAATAAAAAATCTTTCTCGAAGAATTCTTGCAAATTCGAATCTAACGCTTATTCTTGTTGTTAGATGACAATGACATATTAAAAATTCAATCGGCCATTTTAAGATTTTTTTTTTTTTTCCCAGTTCGGCAATTAGCAATTGCCTCACCATAAATGTTGCCATTCCGAAAGGAGCAAATCTAAATCTTTCTTCTCAACTGTGGAAAACGGACCGTATGCTAAAATACGTGATAAATGGTACCCTAAAATGGGACTGATTATTTGTAATGAATATTTTCCTTATTCGTATATAGGAAAAGAAAAAGGGTGACATACTTGCGAACAAAATTACATTACTTTTCAGATACGTTTTAATTATAATAAAATGAATCACATGAGTGCATTATCAGTAGCTTTTCTGAATATAATGTCACAAAATTATTTTCATTTATCTCCAATTTTTACGAGAATGCATCTTTTATCTTATTTTAAAATTGAAATACGTACATATCAGGTTAAATTTCCAATCTAAAAGCTTGAAATTTACATTGAGAGCGTATTTTGATTATAAATGCTTTCTATCCAAATTTGTAATTATTTTCTTACTAAAATAGCATGAATTGAGTAGCATTTTTGAAGATTCTCTGGCTTTTTGCTTATCTTGAACCCAGGTTTAACCTGTTCGCATCAATTATTAAAAATGTGCATTCCATCTGTTTCCATTATGCCTCAGTTGGTTCTCCAGTGCTAAGCTTTTGCAAATCTGAGACATCGTGAGACAAAAATTTCTTATTAATGTTGCTATCCTAGTTGACATCATTTGGCGAATCCAAGATGGGGCAAGTGGGAGGGCGATAGCTCTATTCACCCTGTGTCCACTTAAACCTGAAAATCCGCCAAGTTTTTAGAGAGTTTAACCTACTGATGAGTTTATGTTTAACTGACCGATCTTATCATTCAAAATAATACTCTTTTTTTATTACCAGCGTTGCTTCCTAGATGGATCTTTGAATGCCCGACACGTTGGACCCATTCAGAACCTCAGGCAACATTAGTCAATGAGAAGAGTGCTGTGTCTTTTCGATTACGATAACGAAAAGGTTAAACATACGTTGGAGAATAAAAATGAGCACGGGAGAAAAAGAATGTTCCATCTCTAATAAAATGTGTCGTCATGTATATGTCCCACGGGCCGGTTCTAGATGTTCGGTCTCTTGTGTGCAGCTATTATTTGACCTTTATTTGAAAGCCTAGCGGAGTTCAGTTTTGGGAACTTATTTTTTGACTCCAGACTCGACGATAAATCGCCAAAAGTAGCCAACCTCTGCGACTTTTGACATTGAGACCAGCACTATTACTGGCAACCCTTAAAGCAATGGTTTGAAAACAGGTTTTTTACGATTTTCGGAATGATAATATAATGAGAACGTGACCAAATTAATATGGGACCAACCCTGAGCTACATCCTTTAAAAAAATAATAATAATGATTTGTCTACGCGAGGTGAAAAAATTATCGCTTTACAAATGTAAAAAAAAAAAAGAATGTACGCGTTGAACATAGTACCTCCTCCTTTTTTGAAGGCGGTAAAAACCAGGGAACGTGTGAATTTTTGGATGCTTAATATAGTAAAGATGTTTTTCCATTAAAAAAAAAACAAAAACAAAAATAAACACGTGTATGGCAAAATTTAACGCTTTGTACCAACTGTGTAGATTTTATTAAGTTTCTTGAGCATAACTTTCTAATCTTTTTTGGAACTAATGGTGGTAAAAAAAAATTGTTTTGGTGTGACACAACCCGGAATTGTTACACCATGGCTTTTATTTATATAGCATGAATTAAAGTTTTGGGGAGCAGTAAAGGAAAAACACACATAAAGAAAAATTGTCATATTACTTTACAAGAAGTAAGTTTGGCGTTTGTCCGTAAATTCAACTATTAGATCATGCATACATGTAGAAAAATATAATCATGCATTAATATAAAAATAACTGGAACAATTTTTCAGTAATGCAGGACAAAGATAGCAAGTAGAGTTTGGCCAACCCCTTGTTTCGGCTTCCTGTGTGCCGTGCACTGAACGCCTTGCACACTCTAGAGTTCGGGCTCTTTTTCAGCCCGAGCCCGAAATTTCAGCTAATAGATAAATGAAAGTCAATTACTTCATTGACAGAATATCATACATTTTGCCGTTTGTGCAAATTAAAGACAAATACAATAGCAAACTCTTAAGGCACTTTCTAATTCTTTATACTGTAAAACCTCGATACAACGATACTGAAGGGACCCAATAAAATGATCGTTCTAGAGGGATGTATCATTATATCGAGGGAGATTATATTGTATTGGAATTCCGAGGGACCGCAAAATTTTAGCGTTATACAAGGATTATTGTTGTATCGAATATCACTGTAGCGAGGTTTTACTGTATTCAAGTTTATCAAATAATAAAAATTAGTTCATTTCTCCCATGAATCAGTTTTTAAAATCTGTTTACAAGGAGTGTGTTTAATAAAGGAGTAATTTCTCACGAGCCCTAGCCCGAACATCATCGTGAATTACTGAGCCCGTCTCATCTCTTAACCCTTTAACGCGCAGTGTTCCCGCTCTGGGAACACCCAACTCTGACGTTTTGACTGTTGCCAGCCCCGAAGAATAGATTGGATTTCTATAAAAATAGTTGCGGGTGACATAGCTCCACGAGAATCCTTTACTTTTTAGCACCTCATTTCCCGTAAAAAAATGGTCACGATTATTTTTAACAGCATTGACATTTGCTGAAAAATGGAAGAATGTGAGAACAGCTCGATAGATTGCCCAATGCTGAAAAAAGGGCAGCCGTTGCCATCGCTCGACTTAACTACCAGCAAGATGGCGGACGATCAAAACGTTCATCGCGTGCCACAGATCTAGAGACTTTTTTTGACAACAGCCCGGCTGTGCCGCCCTTTTTCAGCATTGGGAAAGGGTTGCGCCTCAAAGGGTTAACACTCATGGCAGAATTTACCCTATTTATACCTCCTTCCCTTGAAGCTTAAATCTAACATTAACTTTTCCGGGTGTATTTTTTTCCGAATAAACTGAGACTGTCTCATAAAAACGAGTTGTTCTGTTTATGTTCCAGGGTGCGACAGCGGTTTCGGCCACAGCTTAGCTCAACGCCTGGATGATTTGGAGCTGCACGTTTTTGCCGGATGCCTTTTCCCGGACAAAGAGGGCGCGCAGACCCTCAAGAAGTCATGCTCCGAGAGGCTGCACATCGTGCCTTTAGACGTCAGGTCTGACGAGAGCGTGCAGAGCGCCGTGAAGTATGTCAGCGACAACATCGGTGATAACAGTAAGTTTCTAGGCTCGTAACTGTTAAGTTCCTTAGCTGTGTTTTCCAAACAATAAGTGTTGTTACGTTATTTATTTATTTATTTCTTTTTAATCTGATGGGAACGTAACATGACTTCTTTGCACGTCTATTATATTATACAAAGTTTCTGAACTCCATATGAAAATATTTCATTTGAAATTCAGGTACAGTTTTTCAATAACATTAAGGTTTGGGTATTTCATCCATGATATTTACAGGGTGTCCCCAAAATGGGGTAAGTGTGTTGACATCCATTAACATCCCACTTGCACGTAAGATAGTCCTCCAATCTATATTTCGTGCAAGGAAGTAACAAAAGCGTATATTTAAAAAAGAATTAATACCTTAAATTTAGTTTTTATTTTTCTATGAATGATTAGATAAAATACAATAGTATGCAAAATTTCGGCTCAGTTGGAGATTGGGAAGTGACGGTAAAACTGATGGCAAGTTTGATCCCGACATATATTGTGAGTTAAACTAAAGCAATTGTAAGAATTACCCGTAAACAGGCACTTTAACTCAAAATATTACCTGTTTCATGTTTCAATCTTATAACTCCTTATAGATACCTAAATTTCAGACTATAAGCCAAAAGTGCGTTTTTCGTAGAATAATTTACTCAAAATTCTAAATTCCTTTTCTTATTATAGTTACCAATAAAATATTTGCAGCCACTTAAGTCGTTAAATTAATCTTTAATCCAAGGTTTACATGCAGACGATAATCGGGAATAATTTCGAGATCCTTCTTCAACAAACGAACTGCTCCATTGCATTAGCTAAATATTCCTATTAGCTATATATTCCTATTCCCATTAGCTAAATATTCATTGCATTAGCTAAATCTAAAGTTAAAAATCGGGGAAAGGGTGGATTTTCAGATTTCTGAAGTAGCGCCTTTTCAACTCTCTCCATATATATTTTTAATGTACTTGTGCAAATTTCTATGCTGATCTGTCCATTGGTGCGAATTCTGTTACATTTTTTGCAGAAAACTTTTCATGAATCGCAAAAGTTGCTGATTATTTCGACTATGACGTTAATGGAAATAGCTTTTAACTTTTCTACATGGATCGAGCAATTTCCTAGAATCAAAAATAGCAAAATATTGTTAAAACCCTGGGAACGGGTGGGCATTTAGATTTTTAAAGTAGAGCAGGATGTTTTTGGATACTTGTTTTACACATATATATTGCAGAAAACTCGGCTTAGTTTTCGGGTTCATGCCTTAAAAGACCAGTGTAGATCTAAAGTTCTAGTAAACAAACCACTTGTCAGGACTAAACAAAAATTTTATTGATTTCAGGACTTCGACGAGAACAGTCTGATACTCACAATTCGCAGGAATTAACTAGCAGTAGCTTGATTTATAGAAGTCAGCTAGCTCAACACAGAAGCTTTCGCAGGTGCTGTATTTCATACACATTAAAATCCTTCCACAAGCTAAAATTCAGTGGAAATTCTCTTGGAAAATTGATATATATATATATTCTTTAGCATAAAACAATGAAGAATTAGCAAACCGAGTTCAAAAACAAGCTTCTCAAAACAAGCGATAGGTCGCTTACAAAAGCACACAGAGCCTTATAATCTCAGCAAAATCGACGTCTGCTCACAACGGCTGACTACAGCAAACTGAACTCCTAAATTGGTTCTGCCTCTGCTTGTATGGATGGGTTGATGGTTTGGGGCTGTCGCTGTACATGAATTTGCATATAAACATTTTTGCTGCTAGAGTGCAAAAAAGTATTCTCTTTTGTAAGAATCTGGACGAAATTTCTAGCAATCTCACTGGACTTTCTAGAAAAATCACAATCAATCGCGAACCTTGATTGTGTTATAGAAATGTAATTGAGTAATAATAGGCTATTAATGCAGGAAGCAACCGCTACAGGCTAAATTAGTAAAATCGCGCCAAATGCCCGAATGTTCGCCAAGCTTGGTGACTTTTAGGTGAAATATCTCCAAATTTGGAGCCAAAAATAAGTTTTTAAAAGTGAAAGTAAGCTCTAGTACCAATATTTCTTGAAAATTCGGGAAAACCCAATGTTAAAAACGAGGGCAGCCAAAACTCCTTATCTGGCATTCAAGTTAACCAATTTTGATGCAACAAAATGGAAATTTTAATTATTTGAGGTGAAGCATAAAATTTCAAACCGATCACACCAACGGTGTGAATTTATTATGCTTTTCAAGCAGAACTTATTGATATTTTTGGAGTTATGGTGGTGAATGTTTTATTTTAGAACGGTACAACCAGAATTGTGACAGAATGAATGAATCGGTGAGTCAGTGATCGGTGTAGCTATATATCGAGCTTCAAGTTGAGATTGTTAATGAATTGAATTGGTTAAGCCAGTTTTTTCGTGTGTGATTTTCCAACAGCGTATTATCTTTTGAAGTGGTAAAAGATAATTTCTGTTGATGTTTTTTGATAACCACTTACAATTTTTTGAAGTTGGGGGAGGGGGCGAGTAAAAATAGCGGAATCTGCGCAAAAGAGTTGTCACTCAAATGACGTATACGCACATCACTTGACGTGACATTTAATGCGTCACGTCTACAGATGTTCTATACAGGGTGTACCAAAAAGATGGTAACACGCTTTAATTTTTTATCAATTAGAGATAAAAGGACAGTGTAAATTTAAAAAATGTGGAAAATAAGGTAAGGAAACAGACTTCATTAAAAAAAAAATATTCCTCTCCTTAATTTCAAAATGTGACACTTTTTAAATTTGCATACGATCCCTTCCCCACTGAAAATTATTCCCAATTAGTAAAATATACCCCATACACTAATAAGGAGATGTTCAAAATTTCAGCCTTTCATCCTAAAACGTGTCAGAGACTAACAAAGATAGGTTGGGGCTGTCGCTGTTCATGAATTTGCATATAAACATTTTTGCTGCTAGAGTGCAAAAAATTATTCTTTTGTAATTTTTGTATGATCGCTGAAACACCATCATCCGACCACATTTCCCTCCTTCCAGAACCATTGAAAAGTGGTTTAAGTCAATAGATATTTATCTTCATATTTTTGACACATTTTAGGATATAATGCACCCATTTTTTACGTCACGTCTTCAGTAAATGTGTCGCATTTTACTGTTTTTTTTTTTACGGAGTGTCATACATGCAAATGTAAAAGTGTCACTTTTTGGTGAAAGAAAGAATTTCTTTCTTAATGTAGTCTTTTCTCCAGCATTATTTTGAACAATTTTTCAATTTATATTGCAAACTTATCTCTAGTGGATAAAGAATTGAAGCATCTTACCATCTTTTTGGAACACACTGTATAATCCGACCCTTGTAATGTAGCTCGAGGAAAGTTCTAAAAATTATGAGATGCATCGCAAAAATATACGGTATATTATGAACTTTGAGATTGGCAACTTGTTTATCTAGTTCCATTCAGTCCAGCTCAGTTCAAAACTTGCTAGTCGCAACTAAAAGGAACTTAAATTTGCGATTCGTTTCTTCCTATCAGTAATAAATGAAACTGTTCGAATTGATGCTATTTTTAAATTTTGTGTGTTTATCGATGTGTTAAAAAACACGCTATTTATCGTTTGCAGAATTCTGGGCCGTTGTCAACAACGCCGGTTTAAGTGATGGCGGAGAGATGGCGTGGACCTCACTGGAAACTATAAAATACGTATTCGAAGTCAACACTTTTGGCGTCATAAGACTGACAAAGGCTTTCCTGCCTCTCCTCATCAAGGATAAGGGCAGAGTTGTGACCATCTGCAGTGCAGCTGGTAAGTGGCAAGTAAATATTTACGCGTTAAAAGAAAGCAGTGGCGTAGCCATGGGTGGTTTTGGGGGTTAGAAGTCTCTCTAAATTCTCAAAAAGTGCCTTATTCTTAGTAATGAGAAGCAGACTTACAAAATAGGAAGGGCTCTGTATCTCTCATGTTCTAATTTTAAGTTTAAAATTTTAGTATCCTCCCATATTTTTGTTTTGCCTTTCCACCCCCCTTGAAAACTTTTCGAAGTATATGACATTTTTAAAGTTCGAATGCATATGAATATACCTTTCGTTTAAATTAAGAATTTTCCCGCCAGGCAGGTACACATACCCTGGCATGGTTACGTACTGCATGACGAAGCAATCTGCCGTGAGTTTCTGCGATGGTCTAAGATTAGAGATGTACAGATTTGGCGTGAAAGTTGTAACCATCGAGCCGTGGATGTACAGGTGAGTAAAATGTCGCTTTTCTGGCACGTTTACGGGCCAATACGTCAAAATTAAAAATTGATTAGTATAGTGAAGCGCCGATTATCCGAAACTGTTCAGTTATCCGAACACCATCTCTTTCGCTTTCTATTACTCAGCACCCAAATTTGAATCATTCTTTCCGACTAGTGGAACAGTAACAAGGGCCGCGGTAGCCCGGTTGGCAGAGGCGTCGATCTTGTAGCCGAAAGGGTGCGGGTTTGATCCTGGGGCCAACCAAAGACTGCCGTTTCTAGAGGACCAACAAAAGTTTTGCTAATCAGCACCTCTGAATTGAATACTAGAACCTCTTAAAAAAGCCTCCGACTACGGCACCCCCTATCGTTGGCAGATAGCCCTTGCATAGCTTTGCAGTAACATAACACAACATAAAGTCACTTGTTTTCTTGACATTAAAACATCGTAAAACGCCATGTGAAGGTGATTTATTTTTACTATTTTTTCCCCCTCTACAGAAATTATTCTCATATGATCTCTTTAAGCTTTACTGCAAGTTTGGTAGTATTCTAACCAGTACTTTTTGCTAAGTATCTCTCAGAATATAGAGAAATTTAATTGCGAACACCCTGTTTATTGAATGCCGAAAATGTTATTATTTTTTACCCCAAGGGCGGGCACTTGCCCATCAGACACATTTGTCACTACTAAAGCTCGAAGTATTGACTATTTTGTTATGGAGGTAGCCTGTAGGCGACCAACGTTGTTACCCTTATGAAAGGAAGTAGAAGTTAACACCCTAGCTCAAGCCGGGGATCAAACCCGGACCGTAGGTGTGATAGAATGACACACACATATACACACAAAATAAAAAAAATAAATGTAAAAATAAACCTCAAAATAACTGAGGTTTAAAAGATAAAATAATTAAAACTTAGTAAAATAGCACACATAAAAGGTACTTAACAAGCTAAACACGTGTTTCGATCTAAAAGATTTCGATCTACTTCAGTAGTAGACTGTGTATTACATTAATACTAGTTATGAGGTGATTTTTGTTACAGATCTTGAATTTAATATATTATTCATAGTCACCTGATGTGCTGTCTTTGATTATTAATTAGAGCATCACAGTTGAATTAAATTAATAAAAAAAATATTCTCTCATCTTCCGACTAGCAAAGTATGTTCTAAACTTTTCAGTAACTACTCCTTCAAAAGAAGGTTGTTTAAGGTACAACCCTCCATGCATCTTTTATTTGATCTATATGACAAAAGTTTCTCCCTAAACAGGAAAACTACTGAGACAGAAAAGTTTTGAGGTTAAGGAAAGTTTTAAAACGACGTATAATCGATATTGGCGTCATATAAAGGAAGCATTTTTGCATTAAAATAAAATGGATTGAAACGGGACTTCATGAAAGTGACGTATAAATGAGAAACGTATAAACGACGCTTTACTGTATATTTTATGTGTTATTTTAAAAATTAATTATTTTTTCGTGTGATAGACTGGTTCTTTCACCAATACACTACCTGGGCGACAGTGCCAAAAAGATTGCTTTACTTAGAAATGCATTCTTGCTGTGCTGCATGCAGCACAGCACCTCTCACCATTTAAGTGATATGACATAATAATACAGAGACTAAACTCAATTTCCCTCCTCCTAGGACCCCTATCACCGACAAGAACAAAATTTGTGACGCCATACAGAAGACCTGGGATGAAGCTCCACCCGAAATAAAGGAAGTCTACCCAGAAAATTACATGGAGAGGTACATGCGCGGGACAATGAAGTTCCTCAAGTTTTCCATCAGCGAAAAGACTCACGAGGTGATCCAATGCCTCGAAGAAGCCGTTCTTGCCCTCGACCCGAAATATGCCTACAGTCCGGGAACTTTCTTTTCGAGGTTCACCTTCTGGTTTCTCAGAAGGCTTCCCAAGCCCATCGCGGACTTATTGATACACGATGAATGCGTAACTGGCATCGCAAAGTAATTTTCCTCATCATGCGGCCGGAAATTACACAATCATTGAGCCATGATGAAAGAGAAAGATTTTCGTTGACGTTCGACAGGAAAATTTTAGCTCAAAATACATTTGTGTGTTTTATTTTTCTCGAATTTAAATGTTATTGTTGAATTTGATTCATATATTCACCGCAGGGAGCTGTGAAATTTCATAGTATTAGTTACCCAGTAGAGGTTTTCTGCTCGAACTAAAAGTCACCCCATCTACTGACATTTCCACTAAATTTACCTAAATTGAAATATTAATTTTTTTGGGGTATTGCATGATTAATATGGACTGGGGAAAAATTGGAATACTTACAAGAATATAAGTTAATGATTTCTGAAAGGTATATCTTATCTATTTAGATTATTCCCACTGAATTTTCTTTTTAAAAAGTTTTCGCCCTCAAAGCGTTATGGAATAGTAGTAACCTCGTCATTTCTTTGTGTTTTTTGTAGACATGTAGTCAGTAAACTGTAATAATAATAATATTATGAAGGTGGTCAGTGGCTTGTAGGCAGTGTTGAAAAGACATTAATAACTATTAAACATTTTAAACTGAGGATTAATACTTAATAAAAATTAACGATTGATGATTGAAAATTTTTAGTCATAACCACGATTACAGATATCGTTTGCTTGATTACCGAGTAAAAATTTTGAATCGTTGATTGTGATTCATTTTTTAACGCCACTTCTAGACCACTACTGTTGATATTACGTTCCTTTCTCATTTACTTACAATAAAAAAAAATTATTATGATTATGCATCTGCTCTTTGGTTTAAAAGTCAGTACCTAAGAATTGCGTGTTGTGTCCTTATAATTCACACAGTTCTCTTTATATAAAAAAAAAAAAAACTGTTTGTCAAATTTCAGAATTTTTTGTTTAAAATATTGCTAAAAACATCTGAAACATCCAAACTAAATTTTAAAACTTTGAAATTTGTTTTAAGCTACAGAATTTTTCAGTGTTTATAAAGTTCTTCAGCAATGACTTTCCTCATAGGTCAATCAGGTGCTCAAAAGCTACCAAGGGCTCTCAATCATGCATTCACTGTATATCGATATGTAGCGAAATCTTTCCCACAAGAATACATTTTTTCAATTTAAATTTGGATAGCGTAGTATTTCCGATTCTTAGAATTTTGAAATTGAAACTTTTCTACACTTACAGTTGAATTCACATGACGTTATTTATTCGCATTTCGATTCGTTAGTGAAAAAAACTTAGCTAAAAGTGGATTCGTATGGAGTAGCACTTGTCATGTAAGTGTACTGCAAATCAGGGGACCAACTCTAAAACGTTTATGAAAGTATAGAGACTAATTACTACAGGACAAGGTATGCGATTTCTTTAACAGAGGCGTATTTGAGGACTGCACATGTTATTTTAAAACAGTATCTTCGTAATAAAGTCCCTTTTCCCTCTCCCTCAAACTGTATTGCTTGCTAAAAATGTTAACCCTTTTCAGACCCTGCGTCTGCAATTGAGGATATGAAAATTGCATATGCTATTGTACAGAATGGGTGTCCTAATTTGTGCACTTGTAGAAAAACTAGATTTTTTGAAAAATTCAATTTAATGATCGTGATTATTTATTTTACCTTTTTAATTTCAAATTTAATCTATGTTACTATACAAAAATACTTAATTCAAAGAGAAATTATTGAATTAGGTCTGAAATGGGTTAATTTCCTCCAGGAAATTTATCATCTAAACGTTTTTGGGAGCATCGAGTATAGAATACCAAGTCCAGTTTGAAAGGTGTACTACTCTTATAGTGATATTATTTTACGAGTGTGTGTGTATATATTTCACAAATCACTCAGTCTTTTTTGTTCGTAAATGATCCCTTCTTTGTTTAAAGTTTAATTCAGAACTAGACACAAACTGTAATATGAAAATAAAAACTAATTTATAGATTGTGCAGTTATTAATATTAAAAACTCTTAAAATGCTCGCTTTAAATGTTTTCCTTACACTAGTAAATGATTTGTTTTTTTTTTTTTTGTTCTGTGGTCTTGAAAACTATATTCTTGCTTGAAACAAAGGAATGGTTTTAAAGAAAAGTGCACTTCATTTAAAATAAATGGAATCCAACAAAACCGTTTCCTAGCGCCATTTTCTGCCTGAGGCAGTTTAAGAAGAGTAATTTCGCTCCGAAGATGAGAAAGAATGATAACGCCTCACCAATAATAAATGCAATTAAATCTTTCGTCTTCCTGGAAACGCATGGAACTGACGCTTCCAAGAAAGAAATCGTTTTCTAAAAGGATAAGGGGAATTGGGTGATTTTCCTCTTCGTAAGAAAGGAGATTCTTTTCGGTTTGAATCGTTTTCTATTAATCTTAAAACAAACCTAGAACATTGTTTGAAGTCGTTAATTTTAAACGTTTCGGTAACTTACCCACAGTACTTTCAAACAAAACCCACGTCTGTCCTGTTTTATAAACCTTGTCTAATGGTGGTTTTTCTTTGGTTTTCTAAATTGTGCAATCGAAATATAACTGCCATAGGATGGATATTAGCCAGCGCGAAGCCCTGTGCATTTCGAAAAAGAATCTTTCCATATTTTATAAATACAAATTTCAATTCTATTTGTATTTTGGAATTTAATAATTTACTATAGCTTCATAGTGTCTCTTTTCTATAGAATTTTAAGTAAAAGTAACTCATGTATAGTATTAGACAGTTCATGCTTTTGTAATTTTTACGCGTTCACGCGACTAACTTTTCTAACGCTCAAACTTGGATATAATGTTGATAGGTTATAATGAAGAGGTGAACTTTTGTCTTTCAACAACATTCATGTTTTGCTATAACTAAGTACTTATTATTTTTACTGTTGAAATTACCTTGTAACACATTTAATTGTTTAATTATAAATATTTTACTCTCTTACATCAGTGACATCTATGTAATTTCTGGAAAATAATGTTATTATATCCATTAATTTTTTACTAAAATAAATTAATTACAACACTACCAATTTATTTAATTTATGTAAGTTGAAAAATATTTTGAAATCTAAAACTTTAATACATTTTTACACTCACTGATGTAACTGGTATAGGGAATATCCGCGATCTGAAAAGACCTAAAGTTAAAATAATATGAATTACTAATTCTAAAAGGAAGTACACTTATTTTCTTTTAACAGAATATTTATGTATTTTTAACAAGTTATATCGGAAAATTATTTATTTGTATTTAATGTATAAATAGAATGTTTCAGTACTAAAATGTCTATTTAAGAAAAAATGTTGTATAATTTATTTGTACAGATTTTAGTAAAAGAATGGATGAATTTTTTTATTATTCATTAAGTGCACTAAATAATTTAGAGTTGGTAGCTACAAACATTATTTATTTACTGTTTCTTGGAACATAGTTTAACTTTTCAAATATGTATGCTCTTACTGATTTCATAAATAAATTTCTATTTTTATATTTGCGTGTAGTTATTTCCAATAAAAAACAAACAATACATTAACTATAATAGAATTGCCTGAAATTATTTCCAAAGCATTAAAAAAAAATACATTTTCTCGTATAAAGAAGTTCACTATTAGCAAGTATAAACTATGTTCAGCTTCCATCATTTTGCTCCATCTGCAGTATCTATTAGCTTAAAATTTATATTTCCAAGTTTTGATAAATGCACCTGTTTCAACATCTAGATGATGCTATGACATATAATTCTGTTTGCAGAGTTCTGTTTACAGAGAGAATTTAATTTGTCGAAATTATCTTATGATTATTTTTCTTTTAAGCTTTTCGTTAACTTTCCCTGTTATTACGTCACTGCAACATAAAATTCGTTTCGAAATTTTGAAACGCATTCATAAGTAGTATTACTTTTTTATTTCAAATGTAAAATAAGATGTGATTTTTAAAAGCTCGAGGTAAAAGCTTATTATCAATTTAGTAGCTGAGTATTTTAATCTTTAAAAATTGTTTTATTTTACATTAAAAAAATAATTTTCAATGAATTTTCTAAGTCAGCGATTGTCAAAATATGGGGCGTGATAACCCTACGTGGGGGCGCGAGCTTATCGAAAAGACGAAAATAAAAGATTATTTAAAAAAAAAAAATCATTAATTTACTAAAAGGAATGAAAACAAAATACACATTTATACTAATTACTTATAAATGCACAAGTATTGCACAGTGCATTTGATAATTAAATTATCAATGCTAAATCAAGAGCAAGTTTAATAATTACTGTGATTTCCATAGCGCACTTGTCTCGCAGAGCAAAAATTTTCAAAGGTAGGTTTAATATCTGAAACTGACAATCTAAGTTCTTTTTCTATAGTTAGCTGAGATCTATATTTTGTATTCAAAGCAGTCACAGTAGAAAATCCTGTTTCACTAAGGTAGGATGTTGGTAATAAAATGCGGATGTTAGTAATAAAATGCATTTGTTTCCAGTGCAGAAAATTCAGCATCAACCCCTGCCCAAAATTCTAAGAGTGATTTTTTACTACTTGATAATTTGCACGGTTTATAATTAAGATCGTATTGCAACTTTAACGTCAAAGTAAATTATTATTGCGTTCAATGCATTGTTATTGTATTGAGAGGGGCTCGCGATTAAAATTATGATTGAAAATTGGGTCTCAAATATTGAAAGTTTGAGAAGCACTGTTCTCAGTACTTAAGTACCTAATGTAATGTCTAAGTACCTGATCGGTGAACTACTGGGTTGATTTGTTTGTTGCAGAAAGTATTCAAACTTAAAATTCTTTCAAAAATAAATTTTATACTTTTTAAAATGAATCTTTAAGTAAAAATATTCATTAAAAAATTTTTACTTTATTTTCTTTCAAGTTATTTTTTTTTAACCATTACACCCGAAAATTAGAACTTTAATTGTTGAATAAAAGGAATTAACCCATTAAGAATTTTTTAAAGATACTTTTTTTCAGAGTACGCAATTATTTTAAAAATAATAGTAACGAAAGGAATAAAATTTAATAATTACTTAATTGCAAGAATTTTCAAAAAATTAATATGCATTAAAAAAAGCATTATTTTAATTAATTTGAATAATGTTTTGTGCTTTATCCTGTTTCATTTCTTAGGTAAAATCTTTCAGCAGAAGTTGCTATATAATTATCACTATAGGTGCATGTCACATTAAGTTTAATGCACAGAGAAAAAAAAAAGTTCTTATGCAAGCAATCTTTGCTGAATATTGCTGTGGGAGGAAAAATAATAACAACTGCATAAATTCAAAATGAATAACTTTTGACTTACCTATGTGGCATAATTTACTAGCATACATTACAATTAATACAATGAAACGTAAAATTTCATTAAATAATGGCATTCATTTAAACATCTAAAATAATTTTTACTTAAAAAAAAAAAAAAAAAATTCTTACCTGGAATTTTTGCTGTTTCCTGAAAAGGATATTGATAAGTAGGTTTTTGCAACATTTAAATTCGGAGCAACATTTTACATTATATTTCATGCTCTTTTCCCTACGTTTACAGACATATTTAAAGAGTTTAAATTCGCTAAAGAACATACACACTATCGACTGAAAAATAAGCAATAAAAACATCATTTTTATTTCGGTTTGCATATTATATACATAATGGACATTGGTTATATCAAATATCATTTGACTGTTTTGCATATACTTAACAATTACGTTTGAAAAAAAAAGAGGAATTTAGTATTTCATATAAAATGCCTCAGTAATTTAATTAGTGTTCCCAGATTCAGTAATGTTAACTTTGAGAAATAGAATTTGTCAAAGTCCTTCACAGATTCTCATTGCAAATGAGCTGTTTGTTTAAAAGAGAAAAAATACAAAAATTTCAATCAATAATATTGAAGTGGAATTTCTTTAGCCGTTTTACATATTTACACAAACACAAATTATGAAAAATTTAAAAACCAAAGCAAGAGATAACTGAAAAAAAAAAAGATATCGTAAAGAGTTCATGAATTTTTAAGATTTAGAAAAGCTTTTCCTTCATTTTTTATCAGCAACAGTTAGTCATTTCAGAGTACGTAATTATTAGTTCACAAATCTTGAATAATGTCGATGAATTTTTGCTTATATACAAGCCATAGCAGTTTGTGGTTCTCGTCCTGGTCCTTAGTCTGATATCAAAATGGAAAATACAACACGTGATCGAAACGAAAGTTGAAGATGAAATTGTACTGAGAGGGCTTTGCATCAAAGACCATCACTTTTTACTCATCTGTTGGTAAGTCGTTTCCCGGTACGTAGTTTGCCCGAACGGTCCAACTCTCTGTTGAACAGTCTCCGTTTGTCGGCCGTAACCATTGTTTGTGGTCCTCGTTATGGTTGTTTGTTGATATCCTGGATTGTACTGCGGCTTTGCATCGGACACCGCCAACAGAACCAGCACAGCGCAGACCATCAAAGCAACTCTTTGGCTCATGGTTAATACTAAGTAAGAGTATCTTACCACAACTTCTCAAACAGTAGAAAGTCTGATGAGTTGCAAGGAAACCAATACACCAAATATCACCAGCGCTTCCAGATCTTATCGATTCTTATGGAAGGCTTCCGACCTCTGCGAGTTATATACTCTCAGCTAACACGCGATTGCGTGCAGAGGTTTAGCTGAATGCAACTTGAACCGTTGGAAGATTCGAGGTCTTCTTAAAGTATAAGGTTCGCCGGAATTCCGTTCATGCAACGCCGTTTTAAAGACATCTCTTTTCTTGGGAATACCGTAAAGCACGTTTACGTCCAATTTGTCAGCAGCTGCGCACTTTCATAATGACACACCATGGACGTAATTTATTTTTGTTTACATGCGGTTTTTTTTCCCCTTACTCTTGCATTAGAGAACAATCCATTCGGGGGGAGGGTGGAATGCATGTCTTTGTTGATTTCTAATCTTCTGGGAAACTTGGAAATACACCATTTCATATAATTTGCCTCACGTTGAAATACTTCGTGACTGATAATGGCGAAGATTCCGGTGGATTTTTCTCTGCAGAGTATATCATCCCGTTGACATATGTCACTCTCCAAATATAACGTTTTACTATAGATTAATATTTAAATGTTATACCGTTTTTCTTCTCACCTCGTGTACTTATTTGAACTGGCTAGTTCGAAAATTCTGAAAGAATTTTACAAACTTACTCTCGGCTCTCGGGTCATGTTTCGAAAAATCTATGTCCTCCGAGAAGGTATACTTCATGCAACAGTTGGAGTCATTACAGTTCGGGTACTGAAATCCTCGATTGTAAGTTGCCTGTATTCGATTTATGTTCAGTATGTACGTCGAAACTTTACCAACTTTCTCAACTGATATGCTTAAATGTGAATTGTTCGATTTTGAAAACTTCTGCAAGGCAGTAACTGAGGATCATTCTGGATTACAGCACGTAGGATTTCTTTACTCTTTTTTTTTTTTTAACTACTACCTAAATCCCGAGCAAGTACAGTAAGCTCTCGATTAATCGGGTTAATCTTTCACGGATTATCTGAGATTTATTTCGCATTTTCAATTCTTGGAGGGCCGAGACAGATACATGATATTAAATATCTAATTTGAATAATTAAGTTAAATACAAAATGATATTAAATATCTGGCTAGGAGATGAGAAAAAGGACTCTCGTCTCACATATACCAACTTCATTTTGTTTTCTCGTCTCGCAACCATCTCAACCTGACGCAGAGCCACCAGTATTTATTCACCAAGCAAATTCAATCCTCATTTTATCGACCCAAACAAGGGATGGAACGCTGAGTGAATCTCAACCACTTACACAAGATAGCTGATTAAAAGAAATGACTTTTTTTTTTTTAATCAACACAAGATAATACTGATACTTAAATTTTGAACTCTAAAATGGTCGCTCCTATAAGGTGTAAAATGATAGCCAACTTGAACCTCCTTAAAAAGTCCTCCTTCCAAGGCGGTTTCGTCTTACTTCCGATCGGAGTTAAAATCGTCGCTCTTCCGACTGCTTTGGTTCGAGGGTAGTTCTTGCGAGCGCTTTTGTTCAGATGTGCAGGATGGCTTGGGAGTCAAACTTTCAACCTAATTTGGTTTCTAATTTTTTTTTTTTTTTTTTTTTTTTTTTTGACGCGTGATTTCAGTATGATGTCGATATCATTTACGACATGTAACTTGAATTTTTGGAATCAAAAAATGAATTTCCAATTGATAATGCATGAAACAGGTCCACGATTCGATTGCCAGATTTTGAAAGAAGTGCTTTCTTTCCCCCCATATTTCTAAACATATCAAGGACGTACACAGGGTGTGATCCAGGGGTCCGGACCCCCGAAATTTCAGTTTTTGTTAATAAAATAATAACCAAGTCTTTTTATGGAAAATTCTGTCTTTTTCACCGTTTGAACCCCCTCCGAAATTTTTGGACCCTCCGCGAAAATTTTTTCACGTCCCTGAAACGTATTTATGCTTTGCAAGTTGATAGGTCAAATGATGTGAACTTAATTGATGTAATTCTCTCTGAAATAACACTTTTTTACAAATCGCAGAAATTGCAAATCCGCCAGTTTGAAAATAGAAGCATGACGTATATTCAAAACCTTAATTTTTCCCAAAGAAATAAAGCACTTTCATACAAAGTTAAAAATGGAGGGTAGGAGAAGCTAAAAAAATCAGGGTAAAGGGTGGTTTTTCAGATTTTTAAGTAGTGTAAACTGCTTTCTATATTTCCTATAAATGAAATAGCAGTCAGTGTACAGGCATAATAGTATGGGGCGCCTAAAGTGACCTGTTGCCCAGTAACCCCATCTAAGAGTGATTAGGTCCTGACTGTATACTTAAATTTCAATCAACCTTTGTGTTTAGAAGAAGACTAGTGTTACTTAAAGAGCAAGAGGGGGATTTTCAATGTAAAACAATTTAAATTAAAAAAATAGAGGTGTGGAACATCACAGTACTTTCCATTTTATTTCCTATAATTGACGCAGATATTAAATATTTAAATAGATTTTTGTTTTAATCTTAAAAATAAAAATAAAAAACACTCTATGCATAGCTGCTAACTTTTCATTTTGAAAATTAGTACAATTTAACTACATTCTATTTTTATATGCAGAGCGTTGTGTTCAGTATTTTTCCTTTGTGGAGTTATGCAACTAAATAAAAATTTTGTAAACATCCTTATTTTTATTCAAAATAACTTGAAAGAATTATGACTCCATTATAGAATGACCAAAATTTTTTCTTCTTAAACAACGGTCAGCATGAAAAAAATACTCAAATCTTGCAACACATGATATTTTAAATGTACATATTAAGAAGTACTGAGATCGGCGCTCCAATTTTTTTTCTGAATGCGTTTCAAAAATTACATTTTCAGTAATGAAAAAACTGATTTTTACCTCAAATTACGTATTTAAAATTATATATATAAGTAAATTATCTTATTACTAAATTATACGGAATATTTCATTAGTAAAATACATGACATTTTAAATATATAATATTTCTGAAAGAAAACTGTACATTTAAGATTAATTTAGTGAGTTTCGTAAGACAAATCAAGTTCACTAATACTAAAGAGATAATTTGAGTAATTTCTAATACATAAGGCGACGAAAAAAGTAGAAAACTAAGGCGATAATCTGGATAATAATATCTGGAAAGCAATTATAAGAAAAATAACTATTAGGCATATTCAGTTTATTTCTTGTTTGCTTACACAAACAGTTTTATCCAATTAGAGCATTCTTTGTTTCAGCGTTTAATGTAATTTTTTTGAATTTTCAATCATATTCGAACCCGCACTCGTTTATTTTTATTTGTAATATTTTTATTTATAATATTATTTATATATGAAATTTAGAAAGCCTAGAATTACAGGCTTAATTAAGTTACAGGCTTTCTACTCTTGTGGATGCTTGGGACTTTTTTGCAACTGAAAAAGGATGGACCTCTTGGTACTGCCCAAAAATGATCCTATTGACCAGACATACATCATTTTTCTCAAAGTGTTATATTAAAACCTTTTTGTAGCATAGTTTTATAACTTTTTTAGAAAATTGTTAAAGCAGAGAGAGTTTCTAGAAACAACCATTCTACAAAGCATAAAAGGAATGCTTCTGGATTTAGAGGCTCCGTCTTTGACTGGGCACCCAGTCCAGCCGCCCCACCTGCCCTACCTGAGTTACGAAATCTGGAAATAATATTTTTTTTTTTAGTGCATTGGAAATTAACGGTGGACCTATAAGCAGAAACTATGGAGTAGACATAAACGGTCTTTATGAGAGGTGGCCTTTTTATAGAGCAGAGGCCAATTGAGAAAAGTTACAAAGAACCAAGTACATTTTAGAGCATTTTTTCAGAGATGGATCTTGATAAAAAAAAAATTCTCTTCATTTTTAATCCTGAATCCCTCTTTAACCTGTTCACACTCATCATTGAAAAGCTTCAACGGAGGAATCTCCTTCTCTCTTTATTGAGGGTTGCTTTCCGGAATGGGTCTTTAAATGATCAGCTAGGATCTCGGTGCTGAGCTTGTGCACAGTCTACGATCCTCATCGGATTTGTATTTGAGTTCACAATCAGTCTCGATTGCAGAAGGCGGAACGGTCAATCTTATGATAAAAAGAGCTCATGACTTCGATACCCGACAGCGTGTTCGAGGTCCCAGAGGCGGAGAATCTCTTTCAGTGACCAGCGTTGCTTCCCGGTATTAGTCTTGGAGTGTCCCAGTCTCAATGAAGGATTCAAAGACTAATATGGGAAAGCACCTCTGTATTAAGGAGACTATCTATTGTACGATGTGTCTAGCGGCCATTTATCACAAGGAAGGCCCTGCGCGATAAATGTTTTTTTTTAGTCTTTTAAATAGTCTTTTACTGTTTGTGAAAGGTGACTATACATTAGAGATGAGACGGGCTCAGCCCGAGCCCGAAAGCCCGAGCCCGAGCCCGGCCCGACTCGGGCTCGGGCTCTGTAATTCACGATTGCGTTCGGGCTCGGGCGGCTCGGCTCGTGAAAAATTTCTCCTTTGTTGAACATACTCCTTGAAACAGATTTTAAAAAGTGATTCATGGGATAAATAGACGTACTTATTTAAAAAAATAGCGGCACGGGGGACTAGAAGGTGTGTGAAGCTCCAAAATTTATTGTATCCTATTAATGAAGTAGTTCATTTTATTTGTCTTTAGCTGAAATTTCGGGCTCGGGCTCCAACTTTCATAATATTGATCGGGCTCGGGCTTCAAAAAATGAGCCCGAACTCATCTCTACTATACATAGATAATTCTCAGTGCTTCTAATGACTTTATTTTGTTTGCATCTCTTTATAATGCAAAGTGATTTGTTAAAGTAGTATACAAAATCGGATGGAAATTCTGAACACATAAACTACTGTCACACAGATATTTAATAATTTCTCATTTTTTCTCCCCGTGATTGTTAAGAAGAACTAGAAATTATGCTAAACGCATCCACAATAAAATACTTTCCTAAAATTTTGTCTGATTTGTGTATATAAATATACACAGCCGTATAGAAAATAGTTAACTTGTTCCCTCGTACATTTGCAATGATTCAGTGAACAGAGAATCTGCTTCTAAGCCCAACATTGCTATCCTAAATTAGTATGTGAAAGTCACTACTGAAGCCCGCAAGGCATTTGCAAGACCAGAGCGTAGAAGCAATGCTGTATTCAGGAGTAGATGCTCTGCCATTGTGATATAAGGGTCCGTTTAAAAAGCTGTGGAGATAATTAATTTAATGGACGTATTCTAAATGTCTTCTGAAAGCAGGATGCGATGGAGTGGCGTAAATGGAGCCAGTAGAAGATATTTCTGTGAAAAACCCTTTTAAATACTCACTAAAGTGCTATATATTAAAAGATTTTTGCATTCCATGCGTCGTCCCTATTTTTCTTTAATATTCCATGAAGAAGGAATTAAATTGGAACGTGTATCATTATTCAGGAGTCTGCCATACTTTTCTTCATTGTTTTATAAAATATTTCTTTGGAATCGAAATCTATATTATAATCGCTAAAACTACTCTGTAATCTTCGCCAAACATATTATAATTATACTTCACCATCATAAATACTGTTTGGAATGCGAATCTCCATGAATGTGCCGTGTTTGTCTTTCTTGTTCCACAAACCACTTCTTCAGAATTGAAATATATGTAAAAATTGCCTACCAAAACTGTTTAACTATCTTCTTCTTAGTCTAACTATACTTCACGTTTCCAAATTCTGTTTGGAAAGTGTATCATAAATTATAAGTGTACCGTGTTTGTTTTCCCTGTTCCATAAAACACTTCTTTGGAATCAAAATCTATCTTAAAATAACCAACTAAAACTATTTTACGATCTTCGCCAGGCATATTCTAACTAAATATTTCTCCTTCGTAATAAACTGTCGCGTTTACTTTTAGTTAAATTTTTGGGAGTCAAACTTGGCGATAAATCATCAAAAATTGCAAACCTTGGCGACTTTCAATATTTTGCCCCCCCCCCCCCCCGCGAGCGCTATCTGTCATTTTTAAGTATTTCTATGCATAGGCTGTAATGTATGAGAAATATTTTTTGTATCCCTGTAAAAAAAATTTTAAACACACCGAAATCAATCTAAACACACCAAAATCAATAACGGTTGTACGACGGTAGTTTATAGTACATATGCTAAATTTGAGCTCAATCGAATGCATCTTTTAGGAGCTAGCATAGTTTTAAACATTTCTTTCCATGTAGAGCGAGGGCGTATTGTATAAGAAATATCTCTTGTAGCCCTGTAAAAAAAATCTGATGTGTCCAACACATGACTTCCTTGCACGTCTATTAAATCAAAAATGTTTTTTACGCACTTCCTCTAAACTTATTTGTTTGAAAGATATAAAATATCAATAATAGTAAGGTTTAGCGATTTCTAGCCAAATATTTCGATATCGCCAAGCTGAGTTCAATTTGAAAGATTTCCTTCTGACACTTTATTTGGCGATATTTCACCAAAAGCCGACAAACTTGACATAGTTTGCGAGATTTTGGGGATAGCCAAAGTAGTCATTGACCACAGACTTTCAATGAATTGAATGCATCCATACACCTTAATGTATTTAAAGTCATTTGGCTCACCCTGTAAATAAATTTCCAGTCGATTGCTGTCAAAAAAGATATTGAAAACCGTTAGATATTATATAATAATATTATATAATATATATAATAATATTATATATATTATATAATATTATTAGTTAGATGTTATATATAAACCGTTAGATATTACTAATATATAATATATATTAGTAACGGTATATACACTAATACCGTTAGATTAGTGCTGTAGTTCTAAATACAAAAGTTCAAAATTCTACGGGTTAAAGTTTTAGAGTTATACAAAATACGAAATAATTTTTGGCGCCGAATTTGGCGATATTTCGGCGAAACTCGTCAATGTCAATGACATTTGGCGAGATATTAAGCATGGACCAACAATGGCAGATTATCGCCAAATTTGGCGACATTTCGGAAAAACTCGCCAAGGTCGAGGACAGACGGCGAGATTTTGGGCATGTACCAAACAATGACTGTCTACAATTGTATTATATTGAAGATGTCCATAGACATTAAAGTACTGAAATTCTTTTCGGTGGTCCTGTAAATAAACTCTCCAGTAGATTTTAAGCAAAAATCGAGATGCAGAACTAGATGTTACAACAATCTTATATATGAAATTTCATAATAGTTTTTGAGATTTGAGAGTTAAATATGCACACACGTACACAGCAAAGTCGCCAAGCTTGGCGACTTTTGGCATAGTTCTTGAGGGAGGCACGTGACCATCGTCTGACCATTACCTAACTTATGAGGTAGGAGGTAGGACGGTATTGTGCTTGAAATGGATGAATCTCCTAAAATTGCCATTGGCCGTAATGTATTGGAAATCTTTTGAGTGTTCCTGTAGCAGAACTATAAATGATAAAGACACTTTTTTTAATGGAGAAATTTATTTTCTAACTCTTTACAGCATATATCACTTCTGAGTCGTTTGAAATAGCCCAATACCTCTAAAAAACGCTGTGATGAATTTCGGCCCATAGAGCGTAATGTATTTCGAATCTTTTAGGCGGTTCTGTAGATAAACTATCCAGTCGAATGGAACCGAAAGGGGAGGTGCACAACTAGATGTTACAACAATCCTAAATATAAAGTTTCAACATTCTACGCCTAATAGTTTTTGAGATATGCGAGTTTAATGAATTTCGGCCCATTGAGCGAAATGTATTTCGAATGTTTTGGGCGATCCTGTAGATAAACTATCCAATCGAATGGAACCAAAAGGGGAGGTGCACAACTAGATGTTACAACTATCCAAAATATGAAGTTTCGACATTCTACGCCTAATACTTTTTGAGATAGGCGAGTTTAATGAATTTTGGCCCATAGAGCGTAATGTATTTCGAATCTTTTGGGCGGTCCTGTACATAAACTAGACATTCGATTGCGACCAAAAGGGGAGGTGCACAACTAGATCATAGAACAATCCTAAATATCAAATCTTAACATTCTACGACCAATAGTTTTTGAGATATGCGAGTTACATACATACGTACGTACGTACGTACGTAGAGACGGCATGGAAAAACTGACCACAATAAACTCGCCGCTGGTCAAAATGAGTTGCAAACGCGTTAATATGATCGTGCATGCTAGCCTACGATGAGATGCATCGAAAAAATTCTTAAAATTAAATTTAGAGGTAGTCAAAATCGGATTTTTTGTCGAAATTTGGCCCCCAAAATTTTTCGGGATCACATTACTTCCTTATACTACGTACAAGGAAGTAAAAAAATCTGATGTGTCCAACACATGACTTCCTTGCACGTCCATTAGATCAAAAATATTTTCGACGGACTTCCTCTAAATTTATTTGTTTGAAAGAGATAAAATATCAATAATAGTAAGGTTTAGCGATTTCTAGCCAAATATTTCGATATCGCCAAGCTGAGTTCAATTCGAAAGATTTCCTTCTGACACTTTATTTGGCGATATTTCACCAAAAGCCGACAAACTTGAGATAGTCAGCGAGATTTTGGGGATAGCCAAAGTAGTCATTGACCACAGACTTTCAATGAATTGAATGCATCTATACACCTCAATGTATTCAAAGTCATTTGGCTCACCATGTAAATAAATTCTCATTCGATTGCTGTCAAAAAAGATATTGAAAACAGTTAGGTATTACAATAGTTCTAAATATAAAGTTAAAAAATCTACGGGTTAAAGTTTTAGAGTTATACAAAATAGGAAATAATTTTTGGCGCCAAATTTGGCGATATTTCGGCGAAACTCGTCAATGTCGACGACATTTGGCGAGATTTTAAGCATGAACCAAACAATGACAGATTATCGCAAATTTGGCGATATTTCGCCAAAACTCGCCAAGAACGATGACAAATGGCGATACTTTGGGCATGGACCAAATGACTGACTATCGCCAAATTTGGCGATATTTCGCCAAAACTCGCCAAGGTCGAGGACAGACGGCGAGATTTTGGGCATGTACCAAACAATGACTGTCTACAGTTGTATTATATTGAAGATGTCCATAGACATTAAGGTACTGAAATTCTTTTCGGTGGTCCTGTAAATAAACTCTCCAGTAGATTGGAACCAAAAATCGGGATGCACAACTAGATGTTACAACATTCTTATATATGAAATTTCATAATAATTTTTGAGATTTGAGAGTTAAATATGCACACACATACGCCAAAAGTCGCCAAGCTTGGCGACTTTTGGCATAGTTCTTGAGGGAGGCACGTGACCGTGGTCGGACCATTACCTAACTTATGTGATAGGACGGTATTGTGCTTGAAATGGATGAATGCCCCTAAAATTGCTATTGACCGTAATGTATTGGAAATCTTTTGAGTGTTCCTGTAGCAGAACTATAAATGAAAAAGACACTTTTATTAATGGAGAAATTCATTTTCTAACTCTTTACAGCATATATCACTTCTGAGTCGTTTGAAATAGCCCAATACCTCTAAAAAACGCTTTGATGAATTTCGGCCCATAGAGCGTAATGTATTTCGAATCTTTTGGGCGGTCCTGTAGATAAACTATTCAGTCGAATGGAACCGAAAGGGGAGGTGCACAACTAGATGTTACAACAATCCTAAATATAAAGTTTCAACATTCAACGCCTAACAATTTTTGAGATATGCGAGTTTAATGAATTTCGGCCCATTGAGTGTAATGTATTTCGAATGTTTTGGGCAGTCCTGTAGATAAACTATCCAGTCGAATGGAACCAAAAGGGGAGGTGCACAACTAGATGTTACAACTATCCAAAATATGAAGTTTCGACATTCTACGCCTAATAGCTTTTGAGTTAGGCGAGTTTAATGAATTTCGGCCCATAGAGCGTAATGTATTTCGAATCTTTTGGGCGGTCCTGTACATAAACTATCCATTCGATTGCCACCAAAAGGGGAGGTGCACAACTAGATCATAGAACAATCCTAAATATCAAATCTCAACATTCTACGACCAATAGTTTTTGAGATATGCGAGTTACATACATACGTACGTACGTACGTACGTACAGACGGCATGGAAAAACTGGCCACAGTAGACTCGCCACTGGTCAAAATGAGTTGCAGACGCGTTAATATGATCGTGCATGCTAGCCTACGATGAGATGCATCGAAAAATTTTTTTTAATTAAATTTAGAGGTAGTCAAAATCGGTTTTTATGTCGAAATTTGGCCCCCAAAATTTTTCGGGATCACATTACTTCCTTATACTACGTACAAGGAAGTAAAAATAGAGTTGTAGAGCGAGCGCGTGGTAAAATAGAGTTGTAGAGCGAGAAAAAAAAAATAGAGTTGTAGAGCGAGAGCGAGGGCATGTAGAGCGAGGGCGTATTGTATAAGAAATATCTCTTGTAGCCCTGTAAAAAAAAAAAAAAAAAAAAAAAAAAAAGCTGTAAGTCCTATACACACTAAAATCAAGACCCGTTGTGTGACGGTGGACTATATTATACATATATATACCAAATTTGAGCTCAATCGAATGCCCCGTTACCCAGTTGGAAGATGCAACAGACTCAAATCTGTCCACAAATTAAGTCTACTGTGGCGTCATAAACAAAGAGATGGAGCCCTTTTGCTCACACAAAACACTTTATTAGACCGCACATACAAACACATAAATTATGAGTTGAAAATTGAAGAATCAGATGGCGGGTTCGGAAAAATCTGGCCGTTACCGGCCCAACACCAGAGGAATGTTACCTCTGTACTGTCACTGTCTGAAACCGATCTCTTGTGCCTTGATCTATTCATCTCGGCGCTCGGCTGGAATTTCAAGAGGATTTCTATCATGTGGGATGCTTGAAATAAGTGTTCGAAAGTTATGAGATTCCTCATGTCGCTATAGTGCCAAATTCTGAAGAGCCCTTGAAACACTCAGGGACTGCACATTATCAAAGATCTATAGCTTTTTGTCGAAGACTTTACGATACAGCCCAGGTCAAAGGTTATCGGAGAGATTCAAGTATTGGGGGTAAGAAAAAGGGAGCATCACAGATATATCTCTATAAGTACTGATTATTCGTAATTATTCGGACAACGTCACACTACAGAAAATACCGGCGTGAACGAAATAGCACTTCAGTGCTGAAAAACTTCACTGTTTGACAGGAACTTCCAAAAGTACTTAGCTGTGATAGTTATTCCGAGGTTCTGCCTCTAGAAGTTGACTATCTGTAGCAAGAAATGCAGCTCTAGATATCGCATTAAAAAATAAAAATAAAAACTGGAAAAGTCCATTTTGAATGCAGTGCTTTTGTACTCTTTTTAAAATCTAATTGCTTATTTTTGTGGTATTGTTACTAATATAGTTTAATCATATCAGTATATTATCAAAGGTATAAATACAATCGCTTAAAAGAAAACCCTAAGTGAACAGTGTTTAAATAATCTTAATGTAACAAATGCTATACTGGATGTCCCGAAAACAATAACCTAGGCTTTTATTCCTTAATCATTGATCATACATGTATGCAATAAATTACTAAGTTACGTAAAAAAGTACAAAGTATTATGGTATTGATTAAAATGTTCTGGAAATTAAATCTAAATAAATGCAAAATTTAAATTTTTATACGTCTCCCGTGCAAACATTTCCCAGTTAGTAAAATGCGCCCCCAATTAACTAGGTGATGTGCAAAATTTCAGCCTTTCTTCATAAAAGGACTTAGAGATATGAAAATAAATATACGTTAACTGGAACCACTTTTCAATAGCTGGCGAAAAAGAAAAAGCACATCGGAAGACCGCATTTCAGGGCTTGCATGCAAACTACGAAAGAAAACAATGGTTGCATAAAAACATTTTACTTTTGCTGTTAGTATTGGTATTTTATTGTCCCTTACCAACTTTATCTCAAGATCTCTCAGAGCCCTTTTATGACGAATAACTGAAATTTTGTACATCACCTAAATAACGTATGGGCCACATTTTACCAATCAGAAATGTTTTCGTTTTTTGTGCGTGGATAGTATAAAAATTTAAGTTTTGTATTTAAGTTTAATCTAATAAAAATTTTATTCGATACCATAAAATTCTGCCCCTTTTTTAACGTATCTCTATAATTTGTGGCATACGTCTAGGATCAATACTTAGGGAATAAATGTCTAGGTCAATGATTTTGGTATAATTATAATATAGCTATAAAAATAAGTTTTATAATTTAATCCATTAAGTGTTGCTTAACTATACCAGAAATAAATGACTCCTCAAAAACAGCATTTTTGTTTTCTTATTTTCAATTGATCGCTTAAAGAAGAAATATTAAGAAATTACATACTATTAAAAACTAAACATTAAAAAGGAATCTGAAAAATGTAGACAGTTAATAAATAGGGCTTTCTTAAATGCATATTAATAGAGCAGTTTATAAATAATGTTTATGAGATGGAGCATTAGAATACATAATGAATTATTTGCTTACCCAACTAGTTTTCCACTTTTTACTAATTAAGTGAAATAAACAAATTTAGAGATAAAAATTACACAATCTAACTTATAATGTGTATGAACATCTGCTGAAAATTCGAATGTACTGTTAATATGTAAATAGAAATATGAGAAAAGTCTTGAAGCTGAAAAACACCCTTTTATTTTCATGGTAGTTTTTAGGAAACTTGCAGTTTAAATTGTTACATATATAAAGTATATTAATTCAATCAATTTCATTTCATATTATAGGAAAGTTAGAGCATTTACATTAATAATTTCACTAATACTTAAAAATCATATCAAAAGTCATTTTGCGCTTAAAAAACCATTAAAAAATATGGGATGCTTACAATGCTAATGCATCAAAATTATGTTATAGATGACAAATTACTGATAGAAAATAAAAACAAGAAGAATATTTTGTCAATATACCTTTTGAAGTAAAAATTTCTTGGATAAAATATTCAATTTTTCTGAACGTCATATTTTAATAAGCAAAACAATTTTTTTATACTTGTATCAGTTTGCAATTTGACCAATTCTTTTGCTTTTCCAGTATTATTTCGCACTCTTTGTAAATATACCCAGTTCACACGGTTGAGAAACGAAGAAAAAGACGTTTTAAACAAACCGTTCAAGAGAATCTTGAAGAAAACGCGTCGATGGGAAAGATTTATCAATAAACCTTCTCTCAGTGATGCTGTTCCTTGTTGTATTTCAGCGGTTAGGAGAATTTGGTGCTTTTGCATTTTTATTTTTTTTTTCCTTAAGAAACTACGAGTTGCAAGTTTCACTTGTCCAGTACCGCGATGCTGGCTTTGTTCTACTTTTTCCCGTAGCCAGTAGAAGTCGTCTGTTGACTGTAAGTTGTCTGTTGTCCGCCGTACGGCACCTGACGAGTCTGCTGCTGCACAACTCGAGTCTGTTGGCCTCCGTAGCCGGAATTGCTGGTTGTTCTCGTCATCGTAGTCTGTTGCACTGGCATGCCGTACTGTGGTTTTGCATCGGTCACTGCGACCAGGACCAGCATGGAGACAATCACGAAAGCTGATATTTTGCTCATGGTAAACACTTGAGTGGGAAAAGAAGCCTTTTAAATAAAGAAGATTTCGGAGAGGAATAAGATGAAATTTCTTTAATGCGACGATGGAGAAAGAAAATCGAGTTTTTATAGTCGTAAAAACTTTTGAAAAAAAAAAAAAAATGCATAAGTGTTCTTAAGGAGGAAGGGGAATGAGATAATTACTGTTTGTGCATCTTCGTAGACTTTCCAGTTATGTTAAGTTCAACCCTCGTTTGCGTGCGCAGTGTGTTTTGATGAAAATAGAAAAACAAATTTTCACTATAATTTCAGAGGTTACTCTGAAGACACTTTTTATCGACTTGTTGCATTCAAATGATGAAAATATTTTCCTTTAGAACGTTCCATCTGCTAAAAAATAACGTGATGTGCTGACATTTATGCTCACAATGGAGTGTAATATCGTTCGGATTTTCGTAAACTACTTAGAAGTACCTCGTTTGTGACCAGAATCTTACGTGCGTTGCTAAATACAATGTCACGAAACGACTTTACAATCGCCATTCAGCGATGGAACGGTCACGTGATGTTTTAGGCACATCCGCTACTCACAAACAGCAGAAATAGGAACCATTTCTGAAGAACCCTACGAATTACGATAAACCCATAATAATATTTCATGCAAACCTGTCGTTTACCAGACATTATTGAAACATGATGGGTACTCCACTTAGCATCACGACGGGAA
This sequence comes from Cheiracanthium punctorium, assembly GCA_038373885.1. NCBI lineage: Eukaryota > Metazoa > Arthropoda > Arachnida > Araneae > Cheiracanthiidae > Cheiracanthium > Cheiracanthium punctorium. The sequence goes on from JAWZYV010012048.1 coordinate 468,641, forward strand.
AGCTCTTTTTTTTTTTTTTCCCCCGAATGAAGCAAATTCAAACAAGAAAAACAACTCCATTATGTCCTTGACATTAAAAACGGAAGTGCATTGTAAAGCTAGTTAAGAGCTAAAATAATTAAATAAAAAAATAACATACATAAATGATACTTATTTATAGGAGTATATATATACATAATCTTAGAGTATATATAAATATATATGTCTTCTCATCAATGCAACAATTTTGATTCTTACAGGTTTAACACTACTAATTCAAATTAATGAAAATATAATAATTGTAAGTTCTTTTAAGGTACTGGCAAATCCCCTCAAATTAGTTTTTAGACTAGAAACAATAGCCAGATTAACAAAAATCTCCTAAATGTGAAACAAATTGTACCTTCATTGTACTGTATCTTAAATATTGCATATACTTAGTAAGTTGAATGCAGAGGCGTAGCCACGGGGGGGGGGGGGTTAGGGGGGTCATAACCCCCCCCCATGAGGAATTTTTGCCATACAAAATGTATATTCTTCACTCCATTATCACACACATGTATGCATATATGTGAGTTGCAGTAGTCGTAACCCCCCCCGCCATGAAAAATTTCTGGCTACGCCTCTGGTTGAATGAGTTGATTTTTGTTACAGACCTTGAATTTAATATAGCATTCATAGTCACCTGATGTACTGGTTGAATGAGTTGATTTTTGTTACAGACCTTGAATTTAATATAGCATTCATAGTCACCTGATGTACTGTCTGATTATTAATCAGAGCATCACAGTTGAATTAAGTTAATGAAATGTTTTTTATCTCATGTTATGACAAACAAAGTATGTTCTAAACTTTTCAGTGACTACTCCTTCAAAAGAAGGTTGTTAAAGGTACAACCTTCCATGCATCTTTTATTTGACCTACATGACAAAAGTTTCTCCCTAAACAGAAAAATAACTACTCAGGCAGAAAAGTTTTGAGGTTAAGGAAAGTTTAAAAGGACGTATAATCGATATTGACGCCTTATAAAGGAAGCATTTTTGCATTTAAATAAATAGGAATGAATAGGGACTTCATGAAAGCGACGTATAAATCAGCGTATAAATGGCGTTTACTGTATATTTTATGTGTGCTATTTAAAAAAAAAAAAAAAAAAAATTGTATTGTGTGGTAGAATGGTTCGTTCACTCATGCACTACCTGGGCGACAGTGCCGAAAAGATTGCTTTACTTAGAAATGCATTCTTGCTGTGCAAGAGGAAGCACAGCACCTCTCACCAGCAAAGTGATATGGCATATTAATACCAAGACTAACTCCATTTTCCTCCACCTAGGACTCCTATCACTGACAAGAACAAAATTTGTGACGCTATACAGAAGACCGGGACGGAGCTCCACCGGAAATAAAGGAACTATACCCAGAAAATTACATGGAGAGGTACAAGCCAACACCATCTATAAAGGGGGAAATCTATAAAGGTTCCCTTAGAGACGGTATTGTACAAGCGCGGGACAATGAAGTTCCTCAATTTTTCCATCAGCGAAAAGACTCACGAGGTGATCCAATACCTCGAAGAAGCCGTTCTTGCCCTCGACCCGAAATATGCCTACAGTCCGGGAACTTTTTTTTCGAGGTTCACCTTCTGGTTCCTCAGAAGGCTTCCCAAGCCCATCGCGGACTTATTGATACACGATGAAAGCGTAACTGGTATCGCAAAGTAATTTTCCTCATCATGCCCCCGGAAATTGCACAATCATTGAGCCATGATGAAAGAGAATGATTTTCGTTGACGTTCGACAGGAAAATTTTAGCTCAAAATACATTTAAGTGTTTTTTCTTTCTTGAATTTAAACGTTATTGTTGAATTTAATTCAGACCGCAGGGGGGCTGTGATATTTCATAGTATTAGTTAGCCAGTAGAGGTTTTCTGCTCGAACTAAAAGACATCTCATCTACTGACATTTTCCACTAAATTTACCTAGATTAAAATATTAATTTTTTTGTGTATGGTATGATTAATATGGACTGGGAAAAATTGGAATGCTTACAAGAATATAAGTTAATGATTTCTGAAAGGTATATCCTATGTATTTATATTATTTTCATGGAATTTTCTCTTTTAAAAGTTTTCGTCTTCAAAGCATTATGGAATAGTAGTAGCATCGCCATTTCTTTTTGTAGGCATGTAGTCAGTGAACTATAATAATAATATTATTAAGGTGGTCAGCGGTTATCAAGGTGGCAGTGTCGAAAAAACATTAATCACGATTAAACATTAAAAACTTACGATTAATACTCTATCAAAATTAACGATTGATGGCTGAAAATTTTTTGTCATAACCACGATTAAGATATGGTTTGCTTGATTACTGACTAAAAGTTTGGATTGTTGATCATGATTAATTTTTTTAGCGCTGTTTGAACGCCACTACTGTCTATATTACGCTCCTTTCTTATTTACTTACAATATAAAAAAATTATTATGATTATACATCTCCTCTTTAGTTTAAAAGTCAGCACCTAAGAATTAGGTGTTTTTGTCCTTATAATTCACACAGTTCTCTTTATAAAAAAAAAAAAAATATTTGTCAAATTACAGAATTTTGGTTTTAAATATTGCTAAAAACATCTGAAACATCAAAACTAAATTTTAAAACTTGACATTTGTTTTAATCTGCAGAATTTTTCAGTGTTTATAATGTTCTTCAGCGATGACTTTCCTCATAGGTCAATCAGGTTCTCAAAAGCTACCAAGGGCTCTCAATCATGCATTCACTGTATATCGATATGTAACGAAATCTTTCCCGCAAGAATACATTTTTTCAATTTAAATTTGGATAGCGTAGTATTTCCGATTCTTAGAATTTTGAAATTGAAACTTTTCTACACTTAGAGTTGTATTCACATGACGTTATTTATTCGCATTTCGATTTGTTAGTTAAAAAAAGTCTTAGCTAAAAGTGGATTCGAATGGAATAACGCGTGTCATGTTGCAAATCGGGGGACCAACTCTAAAACATTTTTGAAAGTATAGAGACTAATTACTATAGGACAAGGTATGCGGTTTCTTTGACAGAGACGTATTTGAGGACTGCACATGTTATTTTAAAACAGTATCTTCGTAATAAAGTCCTTTTTTCCTCTCCCTCAAACTGTATTGCTTGCTAAAAATGTTAACCCTTTTCAGACCCTGTGTCTGCAATTGAGGATATGAAAATTGCATATAAGTTTGTCTCCCCAGAATTGTTAATAAGAAGTTATGCTGAGCGCATTGGCAATAAAATATTTCTCCGAAATTTTGTCTTATTTGTGGCCATAAATGTGTACCGGCGTATAGAAAATAAGTTGTTGCAATCATGCAGTGGCAGAGAATCTGCTTCAAAGTGCTATCCCAATTCGGTGTCTGAAATTTTTACCACCAAGGCCAGCAAGACATTTACAAGATTAGTGCGTTGAAGCAAGGCTGGATTCAGAAGTAGATGCTCTGCCATTGTGATATAATGGTACGTTTCCAGAGCGGTGCAGATAATTAATTTATTGGACGTGTTCTTAAACGTCTTGCTAATTCAGGATCCAATGAAATGGCGTAATTGAAGACGAAGATATTTCCGTGGAAAATCACTTTTACCAATAAGTTCATAGTTGATGTTACTAAAACAAAAAATTTCATTGTGCAACTGCGGCTTCTAAAAAAATTGTCTGTGATAGTTATTCAGAAGTTCTGCCTCCAGAATTTGACTATTCATGATGTGAAATGCAAGCTCTTGTTATTGTGTTTAAAAAAATAAAAAAAGGAAAAGCCTGTTTTGTACAGTCTTTTTGTTATTTTTCTACAATCCAGTAATTAATTTTAGTGGTATTGTTATTAATATAGTATTAATCATATCAGTATCTTATAAAAGTTTAAATACAATTTCTTAAAAGAAAACCCTAAAGTGTACACGGTTTAAATGATCTTAATGTAATAAACAGTATACAAGAGTATCCAAACACACTAACCTAGGCTTTCATCCTTAAGTATTGGCTATAGACGTATATAATAAATTAAAAAGTTACTTAAAAAATGTACAAAATTTTACGGCATCGATTAAAATTTTCCTGAACTTATATCTAAATAAATGCAACATTTAAAATCTTTATATGTCTCCTGTACAAAAATTTCCTAGTTAGTAAAAAGAGCCCCCAATTAATTAGGTGGTGGAAAATTTTGAGCCTTTCATCGTAAAAAGGCTTAAAGATATGAAAGTAAATATACGTTGACTTGAATCACTTTTCAATAGCTCTCGAAGACAACGAAAAACCGCATTTAAAGATCGCGTTTCAGGGGCTGTGGTCAAAGTTTGAAAGAATGATTGCATAAATGCATTATACTTTTGCTATTATTGGTATTACCAACTTTATTTGCTATTACCAATTTTACATCTAGATTCCAATTTTAAAGATATCTCTGAGCCCTTTTATGATGAAAGGCTAAAATTTTGCACATTGCCTAATTAACGTATGGGGCACATTGTACTTATCGGGAATTATTTTTTAAGGGCCGTATAAAAATTTAAATTTTGTATTTATTTAAATTTAATTTTCTGAAAAATGTAATGGATATCATAAATTTTTTTACCTTTTCAACGTAACTTTGTAATTTGTGGCATATGTCTATGATCAGTACTTAAGGAATAAATGTCTAGTGTCAATGATTAAGGTATAATTATAATAAAGCTGTAAATGTAAGTTTTATATCCTAATTCATTAAGTGCACTATGCCAGACATACATGAGTCCTGAAAAACAACATTTTTTTTTATTTTTAATTCATCGCCTAAAAAACAAATACTAAGAAATTACATAATATAAAAAAAAAAAATTAAACATAAAAAAATATGAAAAATCTAAATAATTTATAAATTAGACTTTCTTAAATGCATATTAATAGAGCAGTTAATAAATAATATTTTTGAGATGAATCTTTAGAATACATGCTGAATTATTTGCTTACCCAACCACTTTTCTTCTTTTTACTAATTAAGTGATAAACAAATTTAGAGATAAATTTACATAATCTTACTTATAATATGTGTGAACATCTGTTGAAAATTCAAATGTATTGTTAATATGTAAATAGAAATATGGGGAAAGTCTTGAAGCTTTATTTGCTATTACCAATTTTACTTAAAGATATCTCTGAGCCCTTTTATGATGAAAGGCTAAAATTTTGCACATTGCCTAATTAACGTATGGGGCACATTGTACTTATCGGGAATTATTTTTTAAGGGCCGTATAAAAATTTAAATTTTGTATTTATTTAAATTTAATTTTCTGAAAAATGTAATGGATATCATAAATTTTTTTACCTTTTCAACGTAACTTTGTAATTTGTGGCATATGTCTATGATCAGTACTTAAGGAATAAATGTCTAGTGTCAATGATTAAGGTATAATTATAATAAAGCTGTAAATGTAAGTTTTATATCCTAATTCATTAAGTGCACTATACCAGACATACATGAGTCCTGAAAAACAACATTTTTTTTTTTTTTTTAATTCATCGCCTAAAAAACAAATACTAAGAAATTACATAATATAAAAAAAATTAAACATAAAAAAATATGAAAAATCTAAATAATTTATAAATTAGACTTTCTTAAATGCATATTAATAGAGCAGTTAATAAATAATATTTTTGAGATGAATCTTTAGAATACATGCTGAATTATTTGCTTACCCAACCACTTTTCTTCTTTTTACTAATTAAGTGATAAACAAATTTAGAGATAAATTTACATAATCTTACTTATAATATGTGTGAACATCTGTTGAAAATTCAAATGTATTGTTAATATGTAAATAGAAATATGGGGAAAGTCTTGAAGCTGAAAAACCTTATCTTAAATGCGCTGTCACAATCGAAATTATTTCACAATTTTAAACAGACAAGTTGCAAAGAGAAACACCCTTTTATTTTCATGGTATGGATTAATTTTTAGAAAACGTGCAGCTTAAATTGTTACATATATAAAGCATATTAATTCAATCAATTTCATTTCATATTATAGGAAAGTTAGAGCATTTAACACTAATAATTTCTCTGACACTTAAAAATCATATCAAAAATCATTTTGCTCTTAAAACACCATTAAAAAATATGGGATGCTTACAATGGTAATGCATCAAAATTAAATTATAGATGACAAATTACTGATAGAAAATAGAAACAAGAAGAATATATCGTCAATATACCTTTTGAAGTAAAAATTTCTTGGATAAAATTTTCAATTTTTTATAACGTCCTATTTTAATAAGCAAAACAATTTTTTTTATACTTGTATCAGTTCGCAATTTGACTAATTCTTTTGCTTTTCCAGTATCATTTCGCACTATTTGTAAATGCACCCAGTTCACACTGTTGAGATATGAAGAAAAAAACGTTTTAAACAAACCGTTTTTGAGAATCTTGAAGAAAACGCGTGGATGGGAAAGATTTATCAATAAACCTTCTCTCAGATGATGCTGTTCCTTGTTGTATTTCAGCGGCTAGGAGAATTTGGTGTTTTTGCATTTGTTAAACAAACCGTTTTTGAGAATCTTGAAGAAAAAGCGTGGATGGGAAAGATTTTATCAATAAACCTTCTCTCAGATGATGCTGTTCCTTGTTGTATTTCAGCGGCTAGGAGAATTTGGTGTTTTTGCATTTGTTAAACAAACCGTTTTTGAGAATCTTGAAGAAAAAGCGTGGATGGGAAAGATTTTATCAATAAACCTTCTCTCAGATGATGCTGTTCCTTGTTGTATTTCAGCGGCTAGGAGAATTTGGTGTTTTTGCATTTGTTAAACAAACCGTTTTTGAGAATCTTGAAGAAAAAGCGTGGATGGGAAGGATTTTATCAATAAACCTTCTCTCAGAAGATGCTGTTCCTTGTTGTATTTCAGCGGCTAGGAGAATTTGGTGTTTTTGCATTTGTTAAACAAACCGTTTTTGAGAATCTTGGAAGAAAACGCGTGGATGGGAAAGATTTTATCAATAAACCTTCTCTCAGATGATGCTGTTCCTTGTTGTATTTCAGCGGCTAGGAGAATTTGGTGTTTTTGCATTTGTTAAACAAACCGTTTTTGAGAATCTTGAAGAAAAAGCGTGGATGGGAAAGATTTTATCAATAAACCTTCTCTCAGATGATGCTGTTCCTTGTTGTATTTCAGCGGCTAGGAGAATTTGGTGTTTTTGCATTTGTTAAACAAACCGTTTTTGAGAATCTTGGAAGAAAACGCGTGGATGGGAAAGATTTTATCAATAAACCTTCTCTCAGATGATGCTGTTCTTTGTTGTATTTCAGCGGCTAGGAGAATTTGGTGTTTTTGCATTTGTTAAACAAACCGTTTTTGAGAATCTTGAAGAAAAAGCGTGGATGGGAAAGATTTTATCAATAAACCTTCTCTCGGATGATGCTGTTCCTTGTTGTATTTCAGCGGCTAGGAGAATTTGGTGGGTTTTTTTTTTTTTTTTTTTTAACCTTAAGAACTACGTCTTGCACAGTACCGCGATGCTGGTTTTGTTTACTTTTTCCCGTAGCCAATGGAAGTCGTCTGTCGACTGTAACTTGTCTGTGGTCCGTACGGCACCCGACGAGTCTGCTGCTGCACAACTCGAGTCCGTTGGCCACCGTAGCCGTTTGTTCTCGTCATCGTAGTCTGCCGCATGCCATACTGTGGTTTTGCATCGGTCACTGCGTCCAGGACCAGCATGGAGACAATCACGAAAGCTGATATCTTGCTCATGGTAAACACTTGAGTGGGAAAAGAAGCCTTTTAAATAAAGAAGATTTCGGAGAGGAATAAGATGAAATTTCTTTAATGCGACGATGGAGAAAGAAAACCGAGTTTTTATAGTCGTGAAAAGTTTTTGGGAAAAAAAAAAATGCATAAGTGTGTGTTTAAGGAGGAAGGGGTGGGGATGAGATAATTATTGTTTATGCATCTTCGTAGACTTTCCATTTATGTTAAGTTCAACCCTCGTTTGCACGTGCAATGTGTTTTGATGAAAATGGAGAAACAAATTTTCACAATAGTTTCAGAGGTTCCTCAGAGAAGATACTTTTAACTGACTCGTTGCATTCAAATGATGAAAGAAATTTTCTATTTCCTTAAGAACGTTTCATCCGCTAAATAACGTGATGTGCTGACATTTATGCTCGCAATGGAGTGCAATATCGTTCGGATTTTCGTAAACTATTTAAAAGTACCTCGTTTGCGACCAGTATCTTACGCGCGTTGCTAAATATAATGCCACGAAACGACTTTACAATGGTCATTCAGCGAAGGAACGCGCACGTGATGTTTCAGGCACATCCGCTACTCACAAAAAGCAGTAGTTTTAGTAGAAATAGTTTCTCGAGAACCTATAATAATATTTCATGCAAGCCTGTCGTTTTCCAGACAAACATGAGTATGTATTGAAACATGATTGTACTCCACTTAGCATCACGATGGGAAAGTTTTTTCCCCGAATGAATCATATTCAAACAAGAAAAACACCTCCATTGTGTCCTTGACATTAAAAACGGAAGTGCATTGTAAAGCTAGTTAAGAGCTAAAATAATTAAATAAAAAAACAACACACATAAATGATACTTATTTATAGGAGTAATCTTAGAGTATATATAAATATATGTCTTCTTATCAGTGCACATAAAAACACTAAAATTAGTAGAAATGTGATAGAAATTACGCATATTAGAAAGATGTATTCCTTTAATTTCAAAGTTTTTACAGTTATACAGTTTATCATTTTACTCTTCAAATTTATTCTATTCTATTTTATAATTTATTAAGAATCCGATAGGTTGACTCTGCTTAATTAACTCACAAACATGAGCTACAAATTAATCAGATGCGCAACATGTTAGATGAGCCAGACAAAAAACACTCAAAAGAAACTGGTTTTCAAAAGATAAAATAATCAAAAATTTGTCAAAATAATACACGTAGATAGGTACTTATCAATCTGGACACGTGTTTCTGGCGAAAAACATTCGATCTTCGTCAGCAGCAGCAGAAGTTCATCCATACACAGACTGCAAGTTTTTCGCTCGACACAAGTGCCCAGGTTAAGTACCTTTAATGTGTGTTATTTTTGAGAATTTTTGATTATTTTATTTTTTGAACATCAGTTTCTTTTGAGTGTTTTTTTTTTTTTTTTTGTTGATCAAGAGCTAGTCAAGAGTATGTTTAGAAAGGCTCATCTGGCATGTTGCGCATCTGATTGATTAGTAGCTAATTTTTGTAAGTTAATAAACAGAATTAATCCATGGGATTCTTAAAAAATTACAAGGCAGAATTCAGTAAATTTGAAGAGTAAAATGATAAACTAAATAACTGAAAAAACTATTTGAAATTAAAATAATACACATCTCTTTAATATGCATAATTTCTGCCCCATTTCTACCAATTTTATTGTTTTATAAGCCATGATAAGAATGAATATGATAGGTGCACCAGTAATTGACACTTTTCCAGATAATTTATTACAATAAGATTTTAATTTTAGAACTGTTATCAAATGATGCTGTCTAGTACCAATTTAGCAATTGTTTTCAATTTTATCCCCCTTGTTTTTTACCGCCAGGGTGCACTAGGTATCAGAAATTAAGATTTTAAACTCAGCTCTAAAAAAAGTCTGATTTTTAGTAGTTAGCTTGATGCTAAAATTAAAATAAGTTCATTTTAAAGCTATTTCTTTTAAGAAATCAAATAATCTATATAAATAAAACAGAGTGTAAACTGTCCGTTTGTCTGTCTGTCTGTGTCTCGCGTAGCTCCGAAACGGGTGATCGTAGACCTACCAAATTTTGTACGGAAATTCTCCAAGACGGGTCTCGACACACCTCGAAGCGATTTTTTCGAAATTCCAATTAGAAAATGTTTTATTTTATGTTTTGTCCGATTTTTAGCGATTTTTCTTGCGTAATACATAATAACGCCGGTCATTGCACTCGCAAGAAAACGATATTTACATCATCGTATAGAGGAGAAAATTTTCTTTTAAAAACTGTTTGTTCGGACTGTGTAACATAATTTGCAGATTTTTGGGAATTTTTCAAATAAAATTAAATTTGACGCTGACTTTCGTAAAATATTTTTAAAACTGCTGCATCTTGAATTCTATCTGTGATAACTTTTTTATATTTGGGCAAAAGACGGAGCACACAATTCGCCCACTTTTAAAAGAAGAACGGGGGGAAAATATAAATTAGGAGAATTTTTACGAATTTTTAAGTAAAGAAGGATTTTCATTTCAGTAATATCTGCTTATGAGTTTCGGTTTGATATCTTGCGGTTTGGTTGTCATGGATACAGTAACAATGATTAAAATTGCCAGTTGAAAAAAATAAATAAAAACGGGTCCCGCGAGCAGACGATTTCTTTGCTTGGCTCGATTTCCTTTTATAAATACTGGATTTATTTGCGAGAAGAAAAATTAAACTGAGAAAAACAATTTTAAAGCCTTTATAAATAGTGCAGTCTTATCTCTTATCTCATTTCTTTTTGTAAAGGGTTGCAAGAGAGGGTGACGTATTTTTAATTTTAAAAAATTAAAAAAATGTCCGTTTCATGTCGTGTCTGAGGTATTTAACGCTAAAACTTGAACCTATAAGACAGCATGTCTGAGGAAATAAGACATTTTGAAAGTGAAGTTCACTGCAAACTGTCCATTTTCACTTTTTTGATACCGAATGATGCTGACATAGTTTTTTTTTTTTTTTTTTTTTTTTTTTTTGTGTCATTATATTGAAATGATCTCAGGTTATTACATATATGACGCAAATTTTAAGTCAAGAGTGAAATAATTTTGCTTTTCTAGATTCCACATCACTGGAATTAATTCGAATTACACATGTGAAGAAATTTTTCGTTTCCTACCGTGCGAAGAACGGGCACGCAGCTAGTAATACATAAAATAAGCCTGTAGACAGAGTTTCTTTCTAATAAATAAATAAGTTTATTGGGATTATTGGGGTTATTGGGATTTCGGTCAAGTTCATGATAATTGCATAAAATTTCTAGGAAATGCAGTAAATAGCTAAGAAAATTATCTACAGACAATTTTTGAATACACAAGGTCTCCCAAAAAAGTGGTCATCACGCTTCCATTCTTAATCTATTAAAGTAAGCAATGTAAATTGAAAACATTTTTCAAGATATGGTTGGAAAAAAGACTAAGATAGATGCACCAGTAACTCACTCTTTTCCAGGCGATTTATTGTAATAAGTTTTTATTTCAGAGCTTTTATAAAATGATGCTTGCACGATTTTAGCTTCAATTTTATGTAAGACTTTTTTAATATCTAGGGACTCTAGGCACCAAAAATTGAGATTTTAATCTCCGTCCTAAGAAAATTCTGACTGTCAGTAAATGCTGTTATGCTGTAATTAAAATAAGTTCACTTTCAACCTGTTTCTAGTTGAAGCATATTTCTGTTTAGAAATTAAGTTGAATTGGATTGTATCAGATATTTTACAATTTTATTATTATTTAAAGACAAATATTGTTTAATTTTATGAGAAACACTGTTAAAAGAAATCTACTTAAAAATGAGTGCTTCAATGTACTTTTTCAAGTACATTTGCCTCACAAACGAGTACGTGACATACTTACGAATAAATACAGTTTTGAAATAGGAGTACTGGAGTATTGTTCAAGTTTTAGAATAAAGTACTACGAGCTACTGCCAGATGACAAAGTACTCAGAAATGAGTACATATTGCTTATTTCTAAGTACCTCCTTTTCGCACTGTATTCTCTGGAAACGATAAAAAAAAAATAATGTAAATAAAAATGCACTGAGTAGGAATATTTTATGTACAGAAACATTTTATATACTATATATATATTATCTGATACAATTCAATTTAAATTAATTTCTAAAAACAAATATGCTTCAAAAAGAAACATTTTGAAAATGAACATATCTAAATTTCACCATTCAAGCAGATAAGGAAAATCAAAATTTTTTTAGCGCTGAGCTTAAAATCTCAAATTTTGATACCCAGTGGACTTGGAGATTAAAAAAAAAATGTTGCATAAAATTGAAGATAAATGTCAATAGCACCATTTCATAAAAGTTCTGAAATAAAGGCTTATTATAATGAATGGTAAAGTGTGAGTTACAGGTGCACCTACCCTACTCTTTTTCCTTACCCTATTTTAAATATTTGTTCAATTTACATTGACCACTTAATTCTAATAAATAAATGATTAAAGAATGTTATCACTTTTGGGGACACCGTGTATATTCAAAAACTATGTGCGGGTAACTTTCTCAGTAGCTATTTACTGCATTTCCTAAAACCAAAATCTTGATAACCAAAGTATACGATTGCAATTGCATAGTAATATCATCGCTTATATTACAGATTTTTGTAGTACATAAATATATAATTCAAAATAAGCTGTCCCCAAAAATATGTATGGACAGTGGAACGATTTGCATTTATGGGTCACTTTCAAAATTTGGTGACATTTGCTGTCTGTGAATAAAGTTTAAAAAAAAAAAAAAAGCAATGCGTAAGAAAATTTAAATATTTCTTTTTATCCTGGTTTTATTCAGTTTCCAATAGTCAAAGAAAACATTAAAAACCATAGTACTGTATTAGCTCGAATATAACGTGTAACTGAAAATTTTCATCAAGATAATTAGAAAAATCTTATCGTTAGGCCGCGACTTTAGCACAATATAGGTTTGTAGCAGAAAATGATCAGTAGAAAAATATCCTGTTATATTCAGGCTAATATAATATTGAATAATAATTAAAAAAAAAAAAAAAAAAAAAGGAGTAGAGATGATACCGAAATATATCTGTTCATAGAACAAGAAACGTGCTATGCAGAATTACTGCCATAAAACTAAAATTTCTTCTCTGAAATACCTTAACAGGAATCAATCTAGGAATTTTTTCTGAGGTCCCATTTTTGAGAAAATTGCTTATTTTTGTGAATTTCAGTACTTAATTATGTGAGATTCAACACTTATTTTTGTGAATTTTCAGACGAATTTTTAAATCAAGTCACTTTTTGGTTAAAATAATGATGAAACATATTTGAATTGTGGGATAAAATGCCAATGAAGGGCTGTTTTAAGCGACTGTACTTTTGTGAAGGGGCCTTTTTAATCGACTGCAATTTTATGAAGGGTCTCCAAAACTGACCCAATTTTCCTCTGCATCGACCTCTGTATAACATAGTAAAACAGAGTTTAAATTACATTTGATGCAATTCAGTTTAAATTGCTTTCTAAAAAGAAATATGCTTCAAATAGAAACAGGTTTAAAATGTTCAGCGTTAGGCCAGCTACTGTGAATCGGACTAATTTTAGCACTGACTTTAAAATCTCAACTTTCCATACCAAGATCCCTCTGGGGGTAAAAAAAATGCATAAAATTAAAGAAAAATGTCTAAATTGGTACTAGACAGCAGCCTTTGATAACAGCTCTGAAATAAAAGCTCATTATAAAAAAATATCTGGCAAAGTGTTAATTACTGGTGGACCTATCCTCTTATTCACATTATTGATTTGTAATTTAGTATGGTTTTTTCTTTGGTTTTGAAACATAATGTAATGTGAGTAAAATATCACGTTTTAATAAATCCTTTTTGCTGTTCTTAGACTTTCATTAAAGAATAAACGAGCATTCTTTCAATTTCATTTTTTCAATCAGTTTTCCGACTTATTTCGTACGTGTCAATTACTGGAGCATGAAATGTCAATCACTGGAGCCAAATTTTTTTCTTAGTGTCAATTACTGGTGTCGCCACCATAACAACATAAAAATCATGGAAAAAATTAGAAATATCCAATATTCTATGATAAATTACACCCTACAGAAATCTTCAAAGTTCTTTAAGCTTTGGAATCAAAAAATTTGTTTCGGGATAGCCTTAGTTATTTCTAGTTAATTTTTATTTTATTCTTAAAGAGTCAATTATTGGTGCACCTACCCTATATATATTTGAAGAATAAACCTAGCATTTGATACCTTCAGTAACTAATGATGTTCCACCTTAGAAAGATTGTTTCACACATATTCATGCTTTGGTGTTTCACTCTACAACACAACTTTTTAAGTTGAAAACTTCAACAATTTAACCCTTTGAGGCGCGTGCGTCAAAAAAGGGTCTCTAGATCTGTGGCACGCGATGAATGTTTCGATCGTCCGCCCTCTTGCTAGTAGTTAAGTCGAGCGATGGCAACGACTGCCCTTTTTTCAGCATTGGGCAATCTATCCCGCTGTTCTCACATTCTTCCATTCTTCAGCAAATGCCAGTGCTGTTAAAAATAAGCCTGACAATTTTTTTACGGGAAATGACGTGCTAAAAATAAAGAGGATTCTCGTGGAGCTATGTGACACGCAACTATTTTTGTAGAAATCAAATCTATTCATCGTGATTGCCAGCAGTCAAAACGTCAGAGTTTGGTGTTCCCAGAGAGGGAACACTGCGCGTTAAAGGGTTAAGGAAAAAAAATCCGTAGAATTCTTAATGTAAAATACAACACTCACGAATACCTAAAAATCAATTCCAGAACATTTTGAATATCGTCCTGCAATGACGGACAGTAAGCGTGAAAAAGGAGAGGGTAGCCATCTTTGTTAGAAGGGGGAAAAAATATTTTCTATAAAAAGTTTTGCTTTAAAATGTAGCAAATATGAATCTTATGTTTAGGCACAGCTTTCTGGTAACTATAAACTTCTTAGAAATGAAAACTGATTTTGAATTAGGTCTAAAAAAAAAGACATTACTCTTCAATACCTCTAATAAATAGAGCGTGGGAAAAAAAAAAAATCTACATATCCAAAATAAGTTGGTAATGGCTAATTACTGTAACCGTAAAATCCCCAGAAGTAGGCAAAAATCAAAAGTATTTCATCTCTCATATGTTTGATCAAATTTTTCATTCGTAACTTATATTTCGCAGGTTTCTTTAAGAGACGCAATGGTTATATTCGAGTATCCTAGAAGTATATTTTTTTTCAGCCTTGATATGTCGATTTTTCCTTTTATTACTTCAACATAAGCAAGGCTTTTAAATGCTATAATTGGTAGCCTAACAGCACACACAACCATTTTATTTCCACAGTAAACACCCAATTATTACGTTTCTATTCGCTGGTTTCGTGATCGAAGTATTATGAAGAGGCGAGATTGTTTATGTGAAAAAAAGGAAAAAAATAAACACTTTTTACATCAATATTTTGAACATTTAAGTGTTACTCATTGTTTTTATATTTATGTACGCCTTTGCAGGAAATCCTAAGTCTGAAAAATATTTTTTTTTCCCTTTCCCTGAATTTTTGTATTCATTCAGTGGCGTTTCTTCATTAACACTGTTCCACTTGGAAATCATGCAACTTCCGAATAACTCTTTAACCCTTTGAGGCGCAACCCTTTCCCAATGCTGAAAAAAGGACAGCCGTTGCCATCGCTTGACTTAACTACCAGCAAGATGGCGGACGATCGAAACGTTCATCGCGTGCCACAGATCGAGAGACCCTTTTTTGACGACAGCTGGCCTTTTGCCACAGCCCTTTGCCACACACAAGTTCACTTACTTTGCCACACACAGCCCTGCAGCCCTTTGCCACAGCTGGCCCACAGCCCCCTTTTTTGACGCAGCTGGCTGTGCCCGGCACAGCCAGCTGCGTCAAAAAAGGGGTGTGTGGCATGCGATGAACGTTTCGATCGTCCGCCCTCTTGCTGGTAGTTAAGTCGAGCGATGGCAACGGCTGTCCTTTTTTCAGCATTGGGCAATTTATCCAGCTGTTCTCGCATTCCTCTATTTTTCAGCAGATGTCAGTGCTGTTAAAAATAATCGTGACAATTTTTTTACGGGAAATGACGTGCTAAAAAGTAAAGGATTCTCGTGGAGCTATGTCACCCGCAACTATTTTTATAGAAATCAAATCTATTCTTCGTAACTGGCAACAGTCAAAACGTCAGAGTTTGGTGTTCCCAGAACGGGAACACTGCGCGTTAAAGGGTTAAAAAAATTAATTGCGTAGAGACACGGAAATACTTAGAATGTCTCTTTACAAGTTGTACTCTGAACTATTACAAACAATGAACCTGTAGAATTGACGGAACACGCAGGAAAAAAGGCTAAACATACGGAATTAAGCGATATTTCCAAAAGTGCTAAAATTTATGGCAAATTTTTTAAAGGCAATTTTTTCTGCTTATGATTTTCTTTTAAGTAGCATAAGACATAGAGCTTTACTGTTAGATTTATTTTATGGTGTATCGGGTAAAAAAACATTAATATTAATTGTTTCGAATGTTTAAGATCGTTGGTTTGTTTTTAAAGCTGCTCGAAAATCCTTTGATAACGATCGCAGAATGTTTGTATGACGTTATAAGAGAGTTATAACAATAATCATGGTCACTATAACCGAGTTCAGCAGAATGTGTAGCCCCCTCCAAACACACACACACACCCTAAACTAAAATCCTGGGTGCGCCACTGGTAGGGGGAATAGGGCTTAGATTTCTTTTGAAGAAGTTTAAGGTGAGACATTATAGTACAGATTGAAACAATTTTAATTTATATTCTTTTTGCAAACATGTCAATTATTCTAAAAATTCACACGAAAGTACATTTTTATGTAGATCAAGACAACATTCTTTCTTACTAGAAGGTGTAATTCTAGGAATGCGTTTAAATACCGATTCGCTCAGAAACGACTGAAATCTCTTCGAGTAAAAGCCTGGTTTGTTGACCGAAATGGTGCTTTTCTTGTAGAATAAAGATTTAAACTGGCATTCTGCTTTCTTCTTCCAGTCGTAACTCTGCAAGATATCGATGATGCCCATGAACAAGTACACTGTGTCTCCTTTCATAGTGCGGGCCTCAAAGGGGCCAATCAAATTCTGATTTTTCTTCAAGTGTTGAGGAGATGCGATTTTCCGGTATTCCGATATATTGACTGAAAATATTTGATCATCAGGCAAGACGACACCGAGCAGCAGGCTGTAGTCCATGATATTGTAACTCTCCAGAACTTTACAGTCTCGTTCTATTGCTTTTAGCAATATGTCGTATGTCTGGTGATGCAGGAAGAATCCTTCAGGCCAGAATTCTAAAAAGTCCAAATCCTTGAACACAACAGTCTTTCCGCCACTTTTTTCGCAGTCGCTTTTGCTACGCCTTCTTCTGGCATAAGTTGCGCCTTTCAGGTCGAACTTTTGATGAAACTTCAAGTTTGTGGGGAGGATGTTGTTCATTATCAACACCCTGATGGTGTGAACACCCTTTACGTGAGAAAACAAGCCATAGTACTTGGGTAATAAGGTTTTTGTGTGCTGAGTGAGATTTAAATAGTAACCAGGGAAAAGGTCTCTTAAGAAATTTGCTTCTTTCTTCTGCACAGTCTTGAGAATAAAGCGATCGTCCTTCGTAGTGTAAAAAACACTTCCACTATGGCTAAAACTGTTGACTGGGCAGAAATGCGCCTCACAAACAGACCGTTGAAAATCTTCTGTAGTGATGCCAAATAATTCACGAAAAAAACGAAACGCAACAGGGGCATATACTTGTATAGAAAAACTTGTATTGGCAATATTCGGTCCCACCTTACTAAAATTGACTACTTCTACAGTATTAAAATCAGTCATCAACACATCTCTCTTTGGATAGCTTGGGAGTTTTTCCAGACTAAACTTGACTCCGAGCTGCAATTCCTGGAGGACGCCTTCTATCTCATCCGAATCATCACAGCTTTCTGATTTTTCACTTACTTGATTGTCGCTATCACTTCCGACAACCAAACCTAACTGATCTTCCCAGGTTAAACTTCCCCGACGAAAACTTATCCGACTTAGACGACGGTCTAACACTTCTACAGAGCGAGTTTCTTCTTTGAAATCACTACTTTTTGGTAAAGATGACACTGCAAATTTAGGATCAGGTTTATGAATGGGAGATTTTGTATCAACATCAAGATCTGGTTTAGTGTCTATCGGATAATTCTTTCTTAGAATGTCAACATTTCTCTCAAAAGACATTGTATTTCTCCTTGCCAATAAATTCTTAAAAGCACTTTTAGATTCTTTCACACCTTATAAAACCTAAAATAAACAAAGAGTGAAAGTGCAAGTTATTTTCAATCAGAGAATAAACAAATAATAGCTGGCAAAATATCGTGAAATGCATAGTATTATGTCAAGGCTAAGGTAGATCTATTCGCTGGTTGTTACACAGCGTTTGTGGATCAAGTTTAGCCTTAATTATGCGAAAACGAATTTGTGCATGCATTATAATCATTGATACTGGAATCATAAAACAGAGGAAATGCTATAAAACACGTTAATCACTTAAAACGTTTGCGATCTCCATGTTTTTAAACAACATGGAAGTCACAAACAAAATCAAACAGAAAAAGAATGTGAACATCCAGAGATTTTTTTCCCGCTTGCCGATTTCAAATCAAGTGAAATTGAGATAAATGTCATTTTTACATCAAGCGTTTGAAATTGTATTAGACACTAAATCGGAGAGAAAGAGAGTATTCACGACAAAACGGAGCTCGAGAATTTGTGAAATTCTGTCAATATTAAGCGACCACTCGAACAGACCCACATGCAAAAAGCATAAAATACAGTGTCCTAAAAGGCATCATATGGATATCATTTGGATATTTATTTCGCTAATCATTTCTGCATCTTTCATATGATTTACGTTCATTGCGCTATTAATTCATTTCACAATGAAGCACAAAATAACATACAAAGAATTTATTTTCCTACAACCTGACAATGGAAAGAACCAAACAATAAAAACTAAAGAATTGATGCAATGATAAGCAGACGATAAAATTTAACATTTAAAAAAGAAATCATAGATTACAATGAGTTCTTTTAGTATAGGCTCGTTTACAGGAAAAATATTTGGATTAGCCTCTTTTATTGACTTAACTTTTGTTTCTATTGCTTTTAGTATTTTGGATTGTTGTGTTTTAGCTAGTCATTTTTTTTCTAGTTGTTACCATAGACGTCTAATACGGTAGACAGCGTATCCTAAGGCCAGTATGTATGTAGCGCAGTAACAGGGATGCACCACTTGACTATTAGACTGATGCAGCCAGTTTGAGACAGTTATTGCTCTTTTGGCACTATTAAAGGGGAAAATAATTCTTAAGACCTGTGGTTCTTGATCATAGGCATCTATTACTGTAGATAGCGCATCCTACAAAGCAGATAAGCAGCACAGTAATAAGGATATGTCACGTGACTATTTGACTGAGGTGATGGTAATCTTGTGCACACGCCAGGTTGCTGGATACACTGTCTATTGCATTAGATGTCTATGGTTATTACCTTTTACTGCCTGTTTTTGTTATCCTACCTTCTGTTTGAAGTAGCTTATCCTTCCTGGATCTTATGCCATAAAACTTCAATTAACCAACCAACCAACTACATGAGAAAATGGAAAATCCCTGGTAAAAGCAGAGTACAGAAAAAAACGCGCAAAGCATCATGAGAAAGCGCATTTTTTTTTCCCCTACGCAGATGACAGAGCCATTGCTAGGACTTTTTTTAGGGGAGAGGGGATATGTCGATAAACAAAACGTCAAATATCGGTTTTTACGAACTTACTTACTTTTTTATCAACTGTATAACTGACTTTTTACTTTTGTCGACTGGATTTGCGTAATTTTGCAAAGTGTAACAGAAACAGAAAGTAAATTACGTTTTCGTTAAAATTTTTTCACCAATTTTGACAACTAGGCATCTAAATTTTGCAAGTGTTGAGAGAGGGGGAGACTACCCCCCCTCCCTTTAGCAAGGGCCCTGGCAGGGGGAGTGGGGTAGAAAGTAGCGAAAGTTCCAGTATTTATCCCGTATTTCTGTGCATGTAAAGGTTTCCTTTGAGTACGGGAACTTTTAGGACACAATGTAATGATACCGGCTTCCAATTTGCAGAAAATTTCCTCGCTTTATAAGTGATTAATTGACAGAACATCAGAACCTGAGAATATGCAGCATTCTGTCGATATTGTGACTAGGTGAAAAACAAACACATCCTCAGATTGTAAAAAAACAACATGGTAGGAATTCCTATTATAATAGCATTTGCGGAATTAATTCCAGATTCTGATTTTCTTCGAGAAACCTCCTTTTAGAATTCCCCTAATTCTGATTGTCTTGGAATATCAAATGCAAAAGTTGTATCAAAAACGAAATAACTCAACGTATCCGCAGAATTAGCTCGGAATGGCCTCCAACTAATATGCAGACCACTGCTGAAGTGTTTTAAGTTCTGAGCAGTTTTTATTCCTTTTTTACTACTGTTGATTTTTAACAAAAAAATCTGGAGGCAAAATATTTTTATTTGTTTCGCTGTAAACTACACTCAATGCTTTTCAACTTAAAAAGAATTGTTAATTTTATTTAGTATTTTTAACGTTATAGTTACTACAGTAATGAAATCTATTGCTTATTGACCTTGTATTATTAGCTAAATTTAACAAAAACTGAATTGTTAAAGTTCTTTGATTAAATGTGAAATTTACAAGTCGAAAAATAAAAATTTACAAGAAAAAAAAATTGGAAAAACTTTCATATTTTAAATATGCACTAAAGTGCTATACATATTATAATACGTGCATTTGTCCTATTTGCTTCATTATGTTGAAAAGCGTATCATAAATGTTTACCATACCTGTTTTCTTTGTTCTAGAAAACACTAATCCAGAATTGAAATCTTTATGAAAATCGTATGTTAAAACATTTTTACAATACTAACTACTACAAAAACTAAACCTTGGGGTCTTCTCCTTGGTATTTTCTTGAAAATTAAGAAATCCCTGCTAATGATCAGTAGTGCTGCCATCTATCGGCTCCTGAGTGAGGTAGAAACAAACTCTTTGGGAGTTTGTGGTAAGAAACTAACACCCTCGGCCGGTACTACTGCTATCGAACTAATCTGGATTTGGGGTTGGTACAAAATACTGTAAAAGCAGACGTGCCTAAGGCCCCGTAATCAATAAAAATCAGACAGACCGACGAAAACTTTTAGGCCACTCTGTATTATTTTCTTATTCAGCAAGCAAGCTATTAATTATATCTTGTAAATTATAACATACGAACAGTACATTAGTGAGATATCTTGATGATTCTCGTGTCAATGGATAGATAATTACACTAAGTGCCATTGCCCCTGAGGGATTGGACTTTTGCTTGTTGATCCCTAATTTTGAACCAATTCCAGATGACTGACCAACCACCTAAAATTGGCACTCCAAGAGGTATCGTTTAACAACTTGGAGACACGGAGGATTTTACATGCACCAGCTCTCATTAGTGTACACAGTGGCAAAGCAGTAGAGCCAAGAGGGAGTTGACCCTGCCAAGCACTGGATAAGCCGGATGCTGCTTCACTTCACTTACAGGAACAGAGTGGTCCAGTCACTAAACTCTGTTCTTACAGGAACATGGTGACTGGACCACTACATGACAATATACATGAGATGTAACATTATTCTGCAATAGAACCCCTATTAATTTCCTTGACCAAGCCACCTATCCCTTCGCAGATACTCTTGTGCAGATTTGCCTTAACACACAATATTATACACGAAATATTTGTTAACACGTTATACTGTGCTTGAATCCATATAGAAAATGTTCCTTTTTTAAATATCATAATCTAATATTGGCACTGCACAACTAAAAGATCATACCTGTGTCTAAAAGTAAAACCAATTCATATCTTGTAAAATGTTTAGTTTAAATTCTCTATGGTTCAGCTAAAGAAAATAGTTTTTACTTTAATCTCATGAAGAATGTCAAATTGAGAAATCTTGATGGACTATTTAGAGTTGCACAAATTGAGAATATAACAAATTTTTTGACAGTGTTTATCAATATCACATGTATATTGTTACATTTTTTAATGCTGTAAAAGACATCCCAGTTAAGTTTTCCTACGGATTATTACTGAAAATTGAAACGATTTTGTAAAAAAAAAAAGAATCTTCACACTGTTAATGTTTTAGAATACAATCCTACATTTAAAAAAAAAGAAAGATACAGATAATCTTTCTTTTGAAGGTTATTTCTGGTTTCTTTAGAGCTTAAGACAAATCGCATAATTTTATAATTTAAAGCAATTGCTTTTCAAACCTTTAATTTAATGTAAGATTAACATTCTACATGTTTTATTTGCATTTTGTTATATATAAACTGCTTTATTAGTTTGTGAACTGCTGAGCATTATATTCAATTGGATACGAGTAGGATTTAGTGATATCTGGCTTGATACACACAAAACTGCCAAACTGACGAGAATTTCGAGTTTAGTATGGTACGAAATTTGGCAGTACATCGTTAAAGTAAGTGACATTTGGAAGAAGGCTCTATGTACCTACAGTTAGTTTTTCTAATATAACAACATTACTGATTGATTTTTTTAAGGTGTTTAATGATGGAAATATGTAATGTATTCCAGAACATTTGAGAATGGATTATGAGAGCTGCATAAATAAATAGCAAATCACCTTGCAACAAAAGCTTAATCTCTCAGAGAAGTGCATTGAAATATCAGCTTTATGAAGCAGTAAAAAGGTTTTATTTTGATCCACATTATGAACAGGACTTTCTGTGCGATATCTGTAGTGGCTGCCATCATAGGGCTAGAGGTACTTAGTCATACCCTAGAATTCATAAGCTCTACTTATTATATAACACAGTTCTTTTAACATTTTACCTTTTTTGAAGAAAATGCAAGTATTTTATGCTATTTGATTACTATCTATTAAAAAATCTCCTGAAAGAATATTAATTATTATTTGATTTCCTGTCACATGCATACACGGCTGCTTCATTGGTGTCCCTAATTTGTCATCTTCCTCCATGGATTGAGTTGATATTTTTGGCTATTTAGCACAAAAACCATATTGACACACGGTTGACTTGGCTTCAGAATGACTTACTTGGCTGCCTTTAGCGATGGACACAAGACGAGGTAGAGATGTACAGCTTTTTTGCTAGACAAGACACACATTTTTAACATTATGACATAGGGATTCTACAAGACAAGATGAAGCTTTAAGGCTGTTTTGCAAAATGCCTATTTTTCAATTTTGCATCCATCCCTAGCTGTCTTTGGGGCCCAGGCCATTTGGCTTCAGCATGGTGTTCTTCTCTTCAGAGGGGAAAATTCTGCCAGTTTGGTAGCTATTGACAAAATTTCCTGTTTAGTAAGAAATCATATTCCAATCAATCTTTATAGACAGCTATTTCACTGTTTTCTTTTCCACATTTAGGAAATTTGGTATGTAAGGGTATTTTGTATATTAATAATGATTTCATATTGATTTACAATAAAGAGAACATTTAAAAATTACGATAAAGCAGTTATAATGAATATTAAAAAAATAAACAAATGTATTGAGGAATAATGTCTTTTTTTAATAGTAACATTATTTTGGGTACCTCACTTTTTGATTGAAACCAACAACCTAATTTATTTACAGGCACAGTCGAAAGACTTTCAACACATTCAAGTTTGGGCAGTCATTGTTTAAACAGTATTTTATAATTATTTATTTATCTAGATGTAATTAATATATAATTTATTAAAAAAAGAAAAATTACACATCATCAAAAATAGAAAAATGTTTAAAATTTAATGGATATATATATATATATATACAAGTAATAAGTAAAAAAAAATTTTTTAAGTCAATTCTACTTAGGTCAACAAAGAAAAGTTTTATTTTAGTTACTTTTTATTAAATTTAATTAATTACTTTTAATTAATGAATTAACATTTGAAAAAACTATTTGAATTTGAGTGGATAGTTAAAAAGCATTTTATTAATGGCTGAAAATTTGAATAAGATATATAAATATATATAGGGAGCAGGTGTGTAGCCAGAAATTTTTCATGGGGGGAGGGTATGACCACTACAACTCACATATATGCATACATGTGTGTGATAAGGGAGTGAAGAATATACATTTTGTATGGTATGATAAGGGAGTGAAGAATATACATAAGTATTTTATTAACGATTGAAAATTTTTAGAAGATATATATATATAGGGAGAGTGGGACCTAATAGTAGGAATTGAAAAAATGATGTCTATTTTTATTTTTGTCTAAGGTTTAACTTCCAAAAATATGATTAGCAGTCCTAAAATTGATTCATTTTTGACACACAATTATTTTTCCTCCCCCTTCCCCAATTTAAAATGGCACCATTTTCAAAGGCACAGGTACCAAAAAAAAAAAAAACCTCATGGGGAAAGGTTTTTTTCTTTAATAGAAAGGAATAAAATAAACTTCAGAAGACAAAAATTCTGAATCTCCTGCCTGATGGTAGTGAAATGTTTACCCAGCAACTTAATTCCACAGATACTCAAAGTATTTCTGTAAATGACACTTGATGGATGACAGTGAACTTGTT
This sequence comes from Cheiracanthium punctorium, assembly GCA_038373885.1. Taxonomy (NCBI): domain Eukaryota; kingdom Metazoa; phylum Arthropoda; class Arachnida; order Araneae; family Cheiracanthiidae; genus Cheiracanthium; species Cheiracanthium punctorium. The sequence continues at coordinate 493,070 of JAWZYV010012048.1, forward strand.
TGCTTGTGGCACATTCATGTTTCAACTTGATATTGAAGATCTGCTTCTAAATCCTCATTTGTGAAGATCTGCTTGTAAATCCTGCTTCTGAATCCTCAAGCCCAATAAAAGTTCTTATTTGCACAGCGAAGGAAATAACATAATTTGTAAGAAAATATTAAATTATACTAATTTAACAGTTATTTTAAACGATCACAGTGAAACGATGAAAAACAGAGTTTTTTTTTTTTAATCTCAACAATAATTAAAAAAAAAAACTGCACTGGTTGACATTTTTGCGTGAAATTTCATATTTTTTATCCTCCTCATTATTTCTAAGCATTAACCACTACTCCACTACCAGAAACCACAATTCTCTTTTACCTCTGTTTCAGAGAACCCTTTGGTGCAGTTTAAGATCCCACGCTTTGAACACTAAGTTATCCTGCCTTTGATGATGTATTGCTCTGAGGATATTATTATAGCTCCTAAATTGATGATCAATAAACTTGGAAGTCTTAAAAAAACCAAGTTTTTCACTTGATTACAGGTCTGGCAAAGTCCATACCAACTGATACAATGTTGCTATTAACAGAAAACAAGACCTTCCAAGATATTATGAAAAAGAAGGCTATGAAATATTGAGAATGGAAGATCCTTATTGGAGGAACTATATGGTCAGACCTAGACAATTGAAAACTCAAACTGAATTTATCCAGCAAGTCCTAAACATTAGAAAAGATCTTTAAATCCCAGGAGATGTGCAACCTTTCTTAAGATATGGAAACCCTTTGCAGATAATTAATATTGAGGTTAAATTAGATCTAGGGTGAAAAAAAAAAATGTTGCTCAAAGTATCTTAAAAAGTCTTGCCTTGGAGACGTTAAGAGACCACGTATCTATCACCAGTAGCAGATCCAAGGATGGGGTAAGGGGGTTTCAGCTCCCCTGAAACAGATTACTAAAGAGTAACATTCTGCTTTATGATACACATTTTATAGGCAAAATAATTCTTTTTTATAACTTAGCCCTTCCCAAAAAATTTTATACATTGGTTTGTGCGAAAATTTTGTTTTATTGTACATTTAATTCAGGTGAAATAAACTTTTTTCAAATTTTAGCTCCTCCCCCAAATTGTTTCTGGATCTGCCACTGTCCATCATCTGACTGGCTGCATATTTTTATAGATGGCGCCCAGTTTGATAGCCATTTTAATGTAGGGGCTGTTGTCTTTTCTGACCTTTATTCCCTTTACTCCCCTGCAGGCTATATTGGTACTGCCTTTGAAGGAGAAGTGATGGCCATGTGTAGCAGCCCTTAAAATAATAATAGCTATCCAGCACAAGTTTGAAAAACAGTCCTCCGGTTCGATTCTCGGGCAGCCATTCAGTCAGTTGGCTCTGTGGAGCTCCTATCATCGCCAGAGGTTCACCAGTGCCAAGAAATTAGACTTAAAGGGAAAACAAATTGTTCTCCAGTGGGTGCCTAGCCACTGTAGCAATGAACAGGCAGACTTCCCTGCAAAAAAAGGTGATAATTTACTTTAGCATCAAAATACAGCAACTTCTTAGTATTAAACTGCTTATAAATAACTAATTTTCTTCTAATTTCTTGTAGGATCTACAGACCCATACAGCTTTGAAAAGTTGGAGGGGTAGACTCTTCTTATATCCCTCAGAAACCAAGACACGTTACTGTTGCAGCCTTTTGTCTGTCTACCGAACATGACTGTCTGGTTGCCCCCAGCTGCACCACCTGACTATCTTTCCTGAGCCTATCTGCTTGTTATGTGATTTTGGAGATGCAATGGATAAAGATCACCTGCTCCAATTGTGAGGCTCTTCATGGATCTCTAGAGATGTTCAAATATTGGGAAGCAAGAACATTCCTTCAAGGACAATGATTTTGATCTTTGTTCCTTTTGTTTTTTATTTTGGTAACATCTTGGCCACTGGGAAACACTTTGAACACTAGGAAAACAGCATCAAAGGTTTCTGATGTTGCCTTGATTCTATCTCCTGGTGCTATCTCCATATAAATCACATATTGGCAAATGCTCGCACTGGGGCTGGATGTGGCCTGCTACGGCTTTTGGTCTGATCCGCGGAACATGTCAAAACCCCATGCGAAACCCATATAAAGCATTCGAAACCTCATATAAATCCTGCAACTTCACCAACATCCTAAAGTTTGGCCTGCAAACCTTTCAAAGGTTGTTCATATGTGATAGGGATAATAATACTTTGAGACAAACATGAGAAATTGCCTGAGCAGAAACTTTAAAAAATAGGAAAAAATGACAAATTCCACAAAGAAAAAGGCATTTTCAATTGATGTAAAAATCAGAATAAAAATTTTCTGATTTAATAATCTGATCACTTTATAATTATTAAACTATTATTATTATTTATAAATATTAACGGACTATTTAAGCAATTAATAACTCATCAGTAAATTGTGCATCATTGCAGTGAATGTTTTTAACAAAATTTTTCAAATTCTAAGAAATAATCAATGCTTTAGCAAATCTGGATACTGAAAACCTTCAGTTACAGTGAACTTTTCATTCGGCGACTGTCAGGGTTTAAGCTGAGCTCAAAAATTTTTAAGCAGAAAAGCTAAAAGAAAAAAAAAAAAAACTTTAGCAAAATGCTAAAAGGATAATTCAGTTTTTCGCTCCGGGAGATAGTGTCTGATCTCCTTTTCCTCTATTGTTTTTGCAGTGGTCTTGAAAATTATAGATGTACAGGCTTTATATTTCAATTCAATGTGGTAATCAAAGAATGTTCCCACAACCGTTCTATAATCATTCCATAAAGAAAGTTTTTACTTTTATCCCTGTTTCTCTTTTATTTTTCAGTTCCAAACTTTTTTTGAATACTTTCACAAAAAAGCAAAAGCCCATTAGTTTCATTTTAGCATTTTGACAAGTCTTTTCGCATTATGCGTAAAATGCGACTGTATCTTAAACCTTGGCGACTGTCAATGGTTCACTATAATGGGTTTGACTATGAATGTAGGCATGCTACCATACTGGCTGATAACAGGTATTACAAAAATCACTGGAAAAGTTCAATGGTTCTTGTTTTTGATTAAACAGCTTCTGAATTTGAAATGCAATGTTTTAAGATTATTTTAAGCAACTATTTTGTCCAATTTGAATAATAAAAAAAAAAATGAAAATAAATGAAAAAAGAAAAGTGTGCACCACAAAAATAGTGCTAATGATTTACTCAGCATGAGTTCAATATATTATGCTTAAAACAAATATCCTCATTATTTATAATAAGCAATAGAGAAGCAGAACTTAATTCGATAGTAGAAATGGATATTAAAATACTTTTTTAACAGCATACTTCTTGATTTCAGCTTACAGAAAAAAAGGATAAAAAATTTCATTAAAAAAACAATAAAAAAATAACAATACAACTTACTGATGGACCTCTAAGGATTTTCACAACCAGTAAAATTTAACAATTTCGATCAATAGAAAATTATTTTATTTCAATATTACTGCCAGGTATATTCTATTAGGGGACTCGAAAGTAATTTTGTTTTTAGATGTGGCAATATTTTGCCAAGCCAAAACTACAGAGACTAATAATATGAAATTCGGCATACATGTAAGATTTTTCACACAGGTGCTCGATAGGAGAGGAATTCTGAAATTCAAAATCCATGGAAGGTAGGGATTCCAAATATTTTCACATAACCCTTTGTATCTCAAGAAGAAATCTGTAAAATTGTTATTGTAAAATGTGATTCACACAAATACTGACAAATGAATTTCTAGAACATTTTGAAATTCATCCTCCAAAGAGAGTCCGCTGCTAGCCCCCTTCACTTTTTTTCACATACCTCTATTAAAAGAAAAAACACTGTGATCCATGTTAAAATTTTCAACGGTTCAAATAAGTTTAAAATTCAAATTTTGAAGAACAAAAAGTATTTTTATAGGCTGTAAAAATGAAACTTAAACACAATTACAAAATTTAATGAACAGTGATCAACATAAATATACATAGACAATCTTCACTATAACTTAACAAATATTTAATTTAATAAAAAATTTAATTGGAAAACAGTTTTGTACATATAAATTCACACAGTGTTAGTAAATGATCTGCTTGGTGGCACATTTTGAGTTTCTGGTTTTTTCCACAAAGAGCTGAACATCTGAAAAAGAAATAAATCAACATCATATTAGTTAACTGTATATATTGCAAGTCACAGAGGTAGTTAACAAAAATCCCAGTGATTTGAAGAATCTTTGAAAACACAAGTATTATTGTGATGTAGATTAAATAATTAATAAATACTATGATTTGGTTTCAGTTTCTTAATTTTAATCTGTTTAAAAAATCATGCATCAGGGAAGATATTTTTTTTTTTTATACTTGAGGTACAAATTTGAATTTGGGATGAGAGCAATCTTCGGTGATGTCAAAAATCTCACCACACACCATTCATACAAATATCATACAGAAGAGTATTTTAAAAAGGACAGATAACTGGATTTTTGTTTTTGGACAGCATGCCAAAAAGAAGGAAAATGTAGAAGAAAATTAAGTGAAAGACTAAATTTTCTAAATGCTAAATGGTTCTACTAATATATATGTGTTTAGATTTTAACTTTTTTTAGAATGCATGTACTTAAAATTGTATCAATAAAATATGTGTTAATAATACATACATTATTAAAACATTTAGCAAAAATATGTCTGCACTCAACATATTTAATCTTTGTCCATCTAAAATAAGTGTGGTATATTCAATTTTCATATGCTCAATTTCATATTCAATTTTTATTACATACCCAAATCAAATTTCATTCTCTTCTGGAAAATGAGCAGAAGCTTTTCGCATACGAATGATTTCATTTTGTGCTCAAACAGCTCCTCTTATATCAATACTTTACGCAGAAGATCATATTAATAAAAAAATTAAACTGTTATCTGGAAACACTATTTGAAACAAACTGAGTTTGAGATTTGAGCATTTTGACGAACAAGCTTGGTCAAGGAAGAAATTAAACTTTAAATTCAAGGTATCACTGTACATATGTGAAAGCTTGATTGTTTTTAAATTTAGTTGAACTAATAATTTATCAATTCAAGACATTAGAAAATAGTGAGTAAAAGTGTTATAGACCATCATTTCATTTATCTGGCAAAGAGAGAAGAAAACAAATATAGCAATATCTTTTTTCTGAGGCATGCATTCATTTCCATGTTATACACATCCAAATTTCATCTCACACCCCACAACTCTATATGACAGTAACAGATTGGTAAATATAAGCTGTTAAAATTTAGTAAGGAAGTGTGGATATATATTTTTTTCAAACAACTACATAAACAGCAACATATAAAAAAAGGGGGTTTTATACAGAAAATGCTCAAAGGGGAGGGAAGATATCGAATATAACAATTCCTTCCTTTTGAGATGGACATTTGTTCCTGTGTTTATCTACATCCAAAATGTATTTCAAAACTCTCTATGTATTATGGTAAAAGCTTGGAGAATGCGATACCAAAATTCAGTAAGAAAGTGCACATAATTTATTTTTAAAAACAATAAAAAAGTTTATAAAAAAATGTTAAAATACTCTAAAATCAATCAACAATTATGGTGAATTGGAATTATGGACAGCTAAAGGACCCTAATTGATATTCCTTTAATTAAAATTTTCCCAAGACAAAATAATGAAACTACTAATTTTAAACACTTTGATTGCAAATTAAAGGTGATGAAATGTAAAAAAAAAATAATAATTGAAAGGAAAAGAAGGGTTATTTTTTCTCTTTATTCCCTTTTCAAAGCAGTAAAACAGAAATTTAATCCCTGGAATGCAAAGGGTTGTAAAAGTCGATTACAGCTGGCAAGAGATAGATTCATAATTCTTTTAAAGCTGTACCCTAAACAATTCAAATGCAATATGCCCTATGGATAGCCATTTTTTTTAGAGATTTTCATCTATGTCAATGGATTACAAAAAATTGATTTCCACTGTAAATAGCAAACGCAGCATATAAATTCGTTTCTAGGAGCATGCAAAAGAACTCCAATACATAAACGGCTATAGCAGTTTAGAAACATTCATCCATTTCAAGCAAAATACAAACTGTATACAGACTATAGCAACGTACTCTTCATTTGAATGATGGAAATAACTTTTAAAATTCTTTTATAGAATGCTGTAAAATTACATTAATAATGATATATAGTATTATCTCCAAAATACAGAAAAACAAAAAGGTGTGTGTGTGGGGGGATCAAACCCCATGACTCCTCTCCCCCCCCCCCCCCCGACCTAAGGCCTTGAATAAATTACTGAATTTGGTGCAAGAGACTAGTGTTGGAAAGTGTTTTATGATTAATGCATTTGGTATGTCTTATCTTAAAATATAGAATTGAGATGTTCAACTATTACATCCCTGTGGTTGGATTTCTTGAGAAGTAGTCTTAACGGGTAGTACTTTTGATTTGAATATCCCCCTATCAATAATTATTGCATGAGTTGTGGAGAGTTGGCAAATTAAATTTTAACACTTTCAGTTCTATTGAAACACTATACAGTTGACTCAAGACAACATAATTGAAAAATAAATTAATAAAATATTATATGAGAGCATATAAAAATAAAGAAAGCTGTGTGTGGGTAAAAAATCTTGTTTCCATTAAACATTTTGCCAGAAAAAAAAAGGTAAGAAATAGAAAGTATCTTCAAATTATGTATTTATATTAAAATGTCTGATAAAAAAAGTGCTAAGAATTTTGGACATCAGGATTTGAGAACTTGCTTTGTATTAGACAAAGTCATGAAATTACAAAAAATATTTAGCCATGGTTGACATTAAAAATTAAGTATTAAAAAAAAAAAAAAAATCTAAAAACTGAAAATGCATTCAATGAGCAGCACTTACATTTGAAATCACTTGTTTGCCCATTATATTAGATACAGCAGAAAATGTTCCCGAATTACCACCACCAAGTTTACATCGTAAATATCCATATAAGTTTGCTCCATTCATCACTAGTGCAATCAAAACCACAACCTAGAAAAAAAAATAAATAAATAAATAAAATAAATTTGTAACATACATAATTATATATTTTTAAGAATACATTATAACTAAGGAAAGTTTGTAGAGAATATTTTATAAATCGATAAACATTTTAGTCTGCACTTAAAATAAAAACTTTTTAAAAATCTGCTTGATAACTAATTATATAAAAAAAGTTTTTCTCTTCTCTCTGATTTGCAATTTACTATTTATTTCTGCTTTCTATTATTACTATACTTAAAGTATAAGTTATTTAAGCTTCTTGAATTTACAAAATAGTTTCAAAATTAAGATAATATTTCAAGTGCCAAGCATTTTGGTTTTTCACATATAAAATAAAACTACATTTTAATACTCATATATCACTTAATATTTATAAATAATAAATATCTTTCAAAGAAATACATATAGGAAACACTGGAAGAAAAAGGAAGTATTAATTTTCATTACACTGCTCTTTACCAATTTTCTAAATGTTAAGATTTAAATTTACTTTTATTTCTTATATTAAGTTTTTCCATGTTTTGTTTTTTTTTAATTAATATCTTCTGCAACAATTTCAAACAATCAAAAATCATTGGTCTTCACAATTTTAAAAAAAGAAAAAGACAACACACTGACTACTCTTTGCTTTCATAAATTAGTGAAGGAGCAGTATAATTTTATAGTGCATATTTGAAATACTAATGCAAATATAGCTGCACATCTGCACCCACCTTTAAAGTATTTTACAATTATATGATCATCTTTTTACTTGAGACTTAGAAAAAGGTTACAATAATAATAATAATAAAATATAAAGCTTAATATACATTACATTAATTTTAACAAAATGAAACTATTTATTCAATATTTTCAATAATAAAATTGCAATTTCAATGAAGAGAATATGAAAATTAAAATAGAGTAAAACATTAATTTCCCAAATCACAAACATTTCCAAGTCTTTAAAAATTTTCCTCATTAAGATTATTGCCAGTAAAAACTGAAATAGTCTACAAAAGATAATGAGGATCACAGTGGAAACTGGCGAATTGACCACCTGAGTAAAAAGACCACCTATCAGTAGTGACCACATCTGCAAAATATCATTTCAAAACAACCACACTTTGCCACCTCCATATAGAGACCATCTTATATGGTGACCAATTTTGTTATTTCAGAGAGTAATCACATTAGACAGGTTCTAATGCATATTTATTTTGAATTTTAGAATAATCACTAAATTACTTTTCAATATATCAGGGTGTCTACCACAAAACGTAAGCTTGATTTCTTGACCTTTTCTTGACCATAACAAATACGAAACTCTAATATCAAAAATACATCGTGGCAGGGATGCAGAATATGTTCTATCCGGCGTTCTAGAATTGGTGGAAATTTTGCAGAAAAATATACAACTGATTTTGATTTTGACAATGAATTACAAAATTCTCCGAGTTTTTCTTTTCCCTGCCCATTTTTAAAGTGCTTTTTTTTTTCAACTTTTTCACTGATCAGCCGTTTGCTTTCAGTTAACTTGACCAATTGCTATTTTGTAAACATGTATGTAGCCTGTACATTGTAAATCTTTTTACATCTATGGTAACACAGAACTTATGAAAGTCTATAATATATCATAACACTTTTGGGAAATTGAAGTTATTAGCTATGAAACATGGGGATCAGCGATAATTATAATTTTAAGTGGAATCCAAGTTATTGTTTTTAAAAAAGAAAATGTGGAAAATAATTAAAACACTGAATTTGACAGGGAATGAAGGGAGAAAAAAAAATTATTCTTAAATAATCTTAATTTTAACTTTTTTTTTAGGCGAGAAGGTGGATAACTGATATATTTTTCTCAAGGTTTGAAGACACATACTTGCCAACTTTTGAAATTCCCAAGGTTGCAAAACAACACGCACTTGACATATTGAACTATTGTCAGTTCACTATACAGCTATTTGGCAGACATCATTTTTGATGATTTCTGCTAAATAACATGTAAATGACATTTTAAATGAATTTCATAAATAGCAAACGAACAGTATTTTAATGTTTTCCTTTAAAATAAACACATGAAAAACTGTTAAGTTTTGTCTGTCACAAAAAATTAGAAACTAAGAATTTGAATGAAATGGAAAAAGCGTAGTTGAGTCGCAAATCGTGACCTAGTGCTTCATTTCTTGACTTTCGTGACCTTTTTCCTATTTCTTGACTTTCCCATGACTTTCGTGACCTTTGCATGATGGTAGACACCCTGTATATGTTTCATGTTATCAAACAGCTTCAAGTATTACATACATTTAGCTTATGTAAAAGCTCTTGTTCTTCTCTGTATAACACAAAAAACTTCCCAACTTTTAGTCATACATAATAATATTAATTTTTTGTATAATCATATATAACTCATAATTTCATCTACTTACAAACCATCTGACATTCAATCTGAAGAAACTCACGAACAATAGCAAGAACCAAACAACTGGAGTGAGAACTAAAGCCAGCCAAAATACTTGTGCCTCAGCAGTATCAGTTAGAGCAGATTCTTCTCCCTAAAATAATAAATACATTAGTACTATTCAACAACATTTTACTTTCGCATCTATCAAAATACACAAGTAATCTTAGCGATAATAAAGAGACAAATCTTTTTTTGCACATTTTGTTACTTAACATGAGCATTTTTGGAATGCTTAAATTGCTCTGTAAAATTCCCCCTTTACTTCAACTGGGATACCTTAGATATTTGTAAAATATGATAAGAAGCAGTGATATTTTTGCAAATAAATAAATAAAATAATAAATACAAATAAATAATTGGCGAGTGTTTGGCTATTGTTAAAGTTGATTTCTATGGGGTGTTCCTCGCCAATTACAAAAACAGTCATTATGCCCTAAATATGGAAGCCCTACAGATTATAACCACAGATGGCGCTGTGAATGATATGACGCATGCGCAGATCGATCCTGGGTGGAACGCCCTGCTGAGGAAGAGAGCTGGCCATTTGGAACCAAGACCTATGCTGAAGAAGGTGGTGGCCGCCACCGATAGTGCTACATACGATTTTAATGTGTTTTTACCTGTTTTTAAATGATTTTAACTATCCGTCACTTTGCTTTTAAATTAATAATAATAATATTTTACAATTAGATTAAAAAATGCTAAGGATTATGAAAACATTTATTCAGAAAAAAAAAAAAAAGCAGTAAGACAAAACTTTTTAAAACTGCAAACCTTTCCTAAGATAACCTTTTAACCCATAAGCAGGCGCACTGGGGTAAATCTCACCCCAGCTACTTTTTTTCTTCGTAAAATGGGAGAAATTTTTTGAGGACAACTTTGCCCCGTCTTTTACCTTTCAAAGTCAAGGTCTAGTTGGGGTGGGTGAAGGAATTTCGTTTCTTTGTTATCCGGAAAGGAAGAAAATTCAACTTTGGAATTAAATACTCCGTGGTTAACATAAACTAAGTATAAACTAAATGTAAACTAACTATAAATTGACGTTACACTACTAGTATGTATTGACAAAAGGCTATTAAATGAAATTAATATAATATTAATAAAGTAATTAGTGTTTTTAGGTATAAAGCATATCATATGCGATTTTCTTCTCAAAGCATGATATTTAAAGTAACTGCCAGAAAATCTCTAAATAAATATAAAAAGCACTATTTCTTCCCATGAAACGTAATAGAACTGATGTATTTTATGTTATAAGTCCACAAATTTGTTTTTAAAACTTTTTGGTCAAAAAAATAAAGAAGACAAAATGGGGTAAGATTTACCCCATGCGAGTGCTTAAGTTACAAAAGTAGACGCGCCTGCTTACGGGTTAAAAGACATTGAAATAAAATTTGTTATTACTATTATTATAGAAAAGAGGAAGAAAAAATAATTCAAAACCATCTGAAATATATCTAAACATCTTGTTGCCTTTGAATCTTTTGCTCTTTAAAATTCCTTCATGCTTTCACTGGGTTATTTTTGAAAATTTGTAAAATATTATGAAAAGAAGCAGTAATTTTTTTTGTAAAAAAATATTGAAGAGAACTTTTAGTTTAACCAAAGAAAAATTAACATTTTACAGTTTATATTTTTACAGTTAGGATTGCTTATTTTAGAATGACTGATTTTTTTGATTTTTCAGTTAGGAATGCTTAGGATTATGCATACCTTTATTCAAAAAAGAAAAGAAAAAAAAAAGCAGTCATGAAATGCTTGACAGTTAAAAATGTTCTTCATTATTTAAAAAAAAAAAAAAAAAAAAAAAAAAAAAAAAAAAAAGCAAAGGATGAAACTTATGATACTGAAATAAAAAATTTTCTTTGAAAGGGGAAAAAAATTCAAAACCACAATGTATATATCTAAACATTTTGTTGCCTCCAAAAGTTAGTAAATAGTATAATTTAAGTTGCATAATAATAATAATACAACAAACAATTTTTACTTTATCAGATCTGCATATCATTTCTATTGATAAAGAGGCATACGCCCCCCCCCCCAAAAAAAAGAGCCTAAAAATAGTAAAGGTAGAATTTTTCACAAAAAAGGACTGATTATTGATGCCTAATTAACAAAAATTCTAATTTTGGGAGGGGCTCAGCCCCTTGCAGTCCAAGTCCTGGCTACATCCCAGCTTATAAAAAAAAGCTTTGTTTAAAATGCTGCTAATATTTATAGAAACTAAATGCAGTAGGGTGGGACAAACTACGATTGCCTCAACCAGACATTAATAAATTGAAGCTCTCTGATGCACTAATTAATATGATAATTCATTTTCCTATTTTGTATCTCATCTAGGGTAGGTCGCAACTTGTAAAAATGTGTAAAATAGCATATTTTATTTTAAAAAACACTATTATTACAATGAGGTTATGAAAAGCTGTTAATTGCTACAATATTGTATAATATATAATACAATATTGTAGCAATTAATAACTGTAAGATTATTTGAGAGCTATGAAAAGTGGTTTAAGTCAGCATATATTTATTTTCACACCTTTAACGCTTTTTTGGATATAATTTTCAAATTTTGTACATTACCTCATTAGAGCGGTTCCCTATTTATTACAGTGTATATATTTCAAAATTTGGAGAGACATTCTCCAATTCTCACAAGTTCCAGTCCCAATGAGTTAATTTTAATTTTGTTCAAGGAATGTGAAGCAGGCTTCTTTTTGTTTTTAAACTATACCCTTAAAAAGACAGGTTATTTGACAGCTGAATATTAGTATGCTCTCTAAAGATATTTGACTCCCCCCGCCCTCCCAAGCAACAATTGGAAACAATAGCATCTTGCATAAATCCAAACTTTGAACATACCCATCAGCTCACTGGAACACGCTGACTGCTTTTAATCTACATTACAAATTTATTTGCTATCTTACAATAATCTAATACCCCATTTACATTGAGCAACTTGAGCTGTCTTTCTCACTGCCCAGGAAATGCTCTCCATGGGGGTATTTTACTGCTCCTAAAGGCAGTGAGGGTCACATTCAGATTTACTTTCCTTCTCTTACACTTCCACACACACATTCCACTCAGGCATTCAGCTGTCTTGCCCTCAAAAAACCCTTCAAGGGGGATCTCGGTGAATGAGCATTTACAAGACGAGGAGCAATGCGATGTGGATGTTTAGACTCTCATTTTTCTACCTTTTGCTCACTGCCGCGGAAGTGGGCTGCGTGTAAACAAGGTATTACGAAATTTTCATGTGCAGGCTCTACAGTACATATTCGCCAAAAAATTGAAGAACACTATGTCTTCGTATCCTTCCATAGCTAAAGTTATGTTAAACATGTTATCCCCGAATCAGGAAAATTTGCTTCACTAGAAACTTTGTGCTTAGAGACAGTAAATCAAAAGCAACATAATGATCACTTGTTTGTCATGGAACAGCTGTGAATACCGGTAAGAGGAATGGAGTAATTCGAAACATTGAACTTCTCATCTAAAACGACCTCTTCAGTAGTTAATTTGTTTAATGCATGCCAAGGAATTGATTTTGAGAAAATTAATAGAAATCGTGGATAGGAAGACCACAGGTCCAAAAATTTTAGAATGGAAAAAAAGCAAGCATGTTGGAATTAGGCACAAAGATAAGCCAATCATTGAATTTTCTATTATTCTAGGTTTGTTCCTGAAACAGCAAATATGGTAATAATGATATAAGTACAGATCAGACGTACATGCTTAATGCCTACTGATTCAACGTCCTTGTAATGCTCGTGAGAATTAAATTTCTTATTTGAAGACCGCTCAACCTGGTGCAATCAGTCATGCCAGATGGCTAACGAAAACCAATCGATTGCCCAGGCTGTATGCTTGTCAATAATGTCCTTCTAAAAATCTGTGATAAAATTCATACTGAATTTTTATGCACCATCATGGTTTCATATCAAATCTCATTCGACATGTCAGGATGGAGCCAAGAACTTCTTCATGCTATCATTGTATCAGAAACTTGACAAAACTGATCAAACTGTCACAGCTCCAGTACTTCAGAACAACAGCTACTTTGGTCATCTTGAGAATATCTTGTTAGCAGCCATTGGCAAAAACAATGAAAATATCTGGAAATTTATAAGTGAAATAATTCTTCTGGCTCCAAATAATCACTCAAGTGATAGAATTTGTTACTTTGACAAGAAGACAATTAGATTTAACTTTACATTTGAGTCTTATATAAGCATGGTTGACTGGGAAAAGTGCGATTTTGATGCACTTCCACGCCTGCAAGATATTGCGTCAGAAATTATTGATATAATGAACAAGTAGTTCTACCTCACTATTCATGTCATACACAAGATATGGAGAAAAATATCAAGGACTTTTTTGCAGTCTGTGGCAAAGTTTGAGGATATGACTCAAGCCACGGTGTCATCATTCAGAGAAAGAAATCAAGATTCGGCCAGCCAATTGTAGAAACTGAAGCTGATTTTCTCTAACGTATGGTACTGATTGTACAGATGTGTTTATTTTTTTTATTACAAACTGTTTTTTGTGGTTGTAATATTCAGTTCAATAAGCTGATACCAGCTCTAATTAACAGCATATTGTGTTCTTGGGCTTGTGTTTCAGATAAGTTACTAGAAACGGTGACATATGTAAGAAATTTATTTACGCTGCAATATTTGACTTAGCATGAACCCCCGATTTACGCTTGTCTGAGAATTGAACTCAATTATTTTTTACTTTTTGTCCCACCTTAATATGCACATTTCAAGAGGTAGGAAAGTTAAAAGTTTTTTATTTTAATTTCCTTTATAATGGTTAAAAAATAAATGAAAGGCAGGTGCTAAAGGAAAAAACAAGATTTTTAAAACATGAATTTAACCTGCCAAACAGCTGAGACAGAAAATCCCGTCTACTCCATCAGAGTTTTTACTGCAATGCATCTACAATTTATATTATTTAAAACATCCAGGTAGCACAAATTATGTTTGTTTTATGGCTTGTAGGTAATTTTAGAGCTTTTTTTTTTTTTTTTTCAATTACAAATTTTCCTGTCAAAATATTTTCTTTATAATTTTAAAGGTGCATGAAAACTTTACAGTGAAAACAATTTTACATTATTTGCCCATTTCCAAGATGCTCAGAGGGTTAATCTTAACTTTGAAAACTTTTTAGTTTTTCTTTCTATTTAAGCAACTTTAGCAAGCTTTTTGTTTATTAAAACAATTTGGTATTTATCAAGCTTTCAGTGAAAATAAGTGGGGAGTGCTTGAAAATACAACTTCTACCATAGCACAGAATTAGGAAACAGTGGAATTGGAAAGATATTAGCAAATATAGTTTTACGTTAATGCTTTACATTTGACAGCAATATTAGACAATCTAAGATGTTCTAAGTTGTGTAATACAAGTTATTTAAAATTTCATAAAAATAAAAAGACACTCAACTAATAAAAATGATCTCATGAATCTAAATTTAGATTAAAAAATATATATCACTTATATCCTAAGAAAAATTTATCTCCTTGGTAGACATCAGAAAAAATGAAAAAAAAAAAAAAAATCTTTTTGCTATTCTTTAAACTTAATGTAGTTATCATGTCGTCCTGTACACTGCACAAAGATAGAAAATATTCTTTAAATCTTGGCTATAAAAAAATTCTTAGAATTTCATTAAGATCTGATATGCTTTAGAACAAAATTATGCGCTTGAAAATTGTGAAACCACCATAAGAATTTAAAAAAATAGAAGACATAAGTTTAACTCAATTAGTTTTTTAAGCAGAAAATTAAAACATAACATGTTTTAAAGCTGACAAACACAAAAATAAAATTTTAGTTTAAAAATAGATTTTTGCAGAAACAGGGAAAAAAGAGCCCCCTCCCACCTGCTAAAAAATAAAGAATTCTTGATAGTTGTGTAAAAGATAGGGCAATTCTTTAGTTAAAAAACACTTTTGGTTTATTAGTATGAATATTTTAAATTTTATTTTACAAAAGGTTCCTTTTTAACTCACAACATGAACTATATACTGACAATGCAATGAATGGCAATTTTGAGAAAATAAATATACTATACAGCAAAACTATTAAGTACTTTTCTAGATTCAAACACCCAGTGGCTTTTGCCATCATCATCTACATAATTCCACCACCGTAAACCAACAAGAAGCCTTCCAGTGATGTTTTTCACAGTCCAAAAATCAAGAGACAAGAATATTAAGATGCTGACAAAACAGGAAATAAAACTATTACTGAACCATCCACACATCAAATATGTTAGAACTGCCAATGCTCTGAAAAGCAGATGAAATATCACTGCGAAAGGATGCCTGCAATAAATTAAAGAATAAATAAATAATTAATTAGTTAAATGAAATTTCAACATTGTTTATAAAAAGTTATTATGTCACAGAGGTTACTAATAAACAAATACACAGTAGTTCCTTGTAATTAAGGACCAAAAGAATGAACAACCCCAATATACATTAAATGAGGATGGGGAAATCCATTACATGAGTTTTTTAATTTTTATTTGAATTCTCAAATGTAATCATTGGCTTTGAATAACAGAAATAAGCATAGTGGGCTAAAAGAATCAGACAGAAATTTTCCATTTTTTATCTTTCAAAAGTGCATGAGCCAGTAGTCACATTAATTCTCCGACTGAATTTCTGTCCTTCTATACGCAGAGTGACATCTTGGTAAATTAGTGACCATGTTGACTATAAAACTACATAGTGATTAAAATGAGCTTAATACATAAAGCATACAAAAATTTGTTTCACTATTTTACAGCATTTAACTTACAGTAGAATAAACAAAACAAAAATTAGCAGCAAAATTTATATATTAGTCATTACATAGATAAAATGAGTAAGAAAGTGAAAAGAATACTCTTCTTACCCCATACAAAAGATATACATAATAAAAATCTTGCATAACAAATAAAAATTAACAGACCAGAACATTGTACTTTATAAATGAGGTTCAGAATGTTAAAAAGGTGGGGAGCAGAGACAGAGTTTGAGGAGCTAAGACACAGTTGGGCTTTGTTATCCTGACACTGCTGGGACTACAAAACAGTGTCATGATAATTAGAGTTGCATGTGCACAAAGTAGTGACTTTGTGATAGCCAGGTTGATGTGAAAACCAGGATTCAGAGTAAAGTGGTTGAACCGCATATAATGTACAGGAAATCTTCTAATTCAAGGGATTAACTTTAAGGGTAGGTAAATTATACATAAAGGAGTATTTTTTGAATAGAAATGTGGGGTCAGAAATGAAAAGCAGAATGTAATTTCAGCAAGATGGGGCTCTACCCATTTCCACAATAATGAGCAAAATTTCCTCAGCAATTCCTTTTTTCTGCAAATACTTTTTAATGAGAGGTTGGAAATGAAAAGTGTAGGCAGAAAAACACAGAATGCTCAGGTAATTATGCAAATTATTGCAAAAATGTATGGAGCCCCATCAAGTTAAACCAAATAGTACTTTCTATTTCTAGCCCTCTACTACTATACACAAAATGAACCTTATGTATTTTACTTAGTTTTAAAGTTTGCTCCATGAATTCAGAGGCAACCTGTATATATTCTGCACACTGCAGTACTTTTCTAATAATCAACACATTTGATTTTTATAATGCAATATTATAAAAAATGAAACTGATATATGTACTAATAAAATCTCACAGAGAAGGGAGAAAAAAAAAAAAAAAACAGATTAAATTTGCACAAAAGGATTTACTTGCATCATGTATTAAGTACCCGTTGCATTTGTTAGACAATTATTTTCCATTTATTGTATCAGTTAGGAAAAATAGAAAGTTGTATAGCGAGCAAACAAAGCAGATGAGATCACATAGCTATCCAAAAAATAAATTCCAAAAGTGATTCTCAGGAATTGGAGAGCAGGAGGCTGCAGCCCCAAAGCTTATAAAAAAGAGGTATTTAATTTAAATAATTTATCAAAAACATACATAAATACACAAAAGAAAAAAAATGTTGAAAAAAATTTACTTAGTAGGAACACGACTTAATTCATCTGAAAAATGTAAAGCAACATCATCTGGCCCAGCCATGATGGATCTATACAAAAGTGAAATTTCACATTAATATTTGAATAATTTGAATAATGCTAATCTTATATAGAAAAATATTATGCATAAACACAGCTATAACAATAATAATAACAAAACTAAATTAATTAAGAATAAACAAAATTCCAGTAACTTAATTACTTTGAAAATCACCTGTTTGTCAGAACTAGCATAAAATAAAAGCAAATGAAATGACTATCCTCAGACCTTACAAAAAGAAACACAAAAGAAGTTAGAGAATTACTGGGGCGTCATACTGATGAGATACATAGTATAATTTATGCAAAAATATCTATTGTCTCTCAAAAGGTCAGAGCTCATTCTAGGTGGGATAAAAGGCAGGGTGCAAAGGTTTTGAAATAGGGTATCATTATTTTAAAAGGGCACTAAACATGCTGATTAAAAGCACTTCCAATTTATTAAATATGAACTTATTTTACTTTACAAAACTGAGTAAAACAACAAATGAATTAGTCTTTATAAATATGTCAATTAATATATTATAAATCTATGTATAAGAGTTAATTAGTTTTTGCAGTGACTTTGTTAATTATCTTATTAACACAAGTTCAGAGATGCCAACCCTCAATAAGACTTTTCAGTAGTAATTGTGAATATTTTCAGTAGTTTTTGATGTTTGTCAGCAGTCAGCCTCATAGGTAAAATTTTAGTTTATTTATTTTTTTAACTATTAAAAAAAGTTTAATTATACCCTATAAAAATTCACCTTATTTAAAAATAAATAGAAATGGTACTTGCATATTATCCCAGCGGTCAGCCAAGACGAGTGATTTTTCGCCAAGATAAATGTCGGAGGCATGAAATTATTGATGATTTGGAATAGGATTGGCAACAGTTTGTCAGCACATTTGACAGAAAAATAGTTTGGCAGGAATGACCGCCGGGATAACACTTAAGTACCATAGAAACTTACTAGAATGGAATCTATCACTGAGCCTTCGCAGTCAACATAGCTTGAAAACAAAAGCAGAAGAGAGAAAAGCCTCAGAAAAGAGGCTCTAGAGGAGTCCAGACTCAACACTTTCTCTCTTGCTGGAGCTGATTACATTCGTTGCCAAATGTGTCCAACAATTCTTTGTTTTAGGCTTTGGGTATTATACAATAACACTTGGTGCTTTTTTTTTTAATCATTAAAAGAACATAGCTTTACGTTTACACAGGCTACATCTATCTTTTTCAAAGAACATAAAATTTAAATTAAAAATTAGTATAAAATCTCGAACCATGGATTGATCAAACACTACTTTTCTACGACACACAGTGACCACATATAAAAACTGGCCGCCTCAATAATATTGTTACGAATTTTCGGGGCAACCCGCTGCTCTGTGGCTTAAAATTCGTATTCTACGCTTAGAATAGATAAATTTTGCTTTTTGTTGCATCAAAATCGGCCAATTAGAACCGCAGATATGGAGGTTTCGGTCTAGAAAACTCGAGAAATATTGGTCCTAGAGCTTAGATCTCTTCACATTTGAGGACTTATTTTTGGCGCCAAATTTGGCGATATTTTGCCAAAAGTCGCCAAGCTTGGTGACTTTTTAGTCATTTAGCGTGATTTTCTCAATGGAGCCTGGAAGTTGTTTTTCCTGCATTAAAAATGCATAACAACCTAACATTTATCTTCTATGACATAATCAAAATTCACGCTTTATGTAGAATCCTCGAGAAATTGACTTCTGGAAGCTGCTCGCAGCTTCTGCCTCGGATATATATAGAACCGCGCATTGCCCCGAGGGTTCAGTGCGAGTTGAACGCTCAATGTGTGAAGAGCTGTCAGTGAGAGTACGCTTGCTTTGATAGTGCTATAGAAGCCGTGTTTTAGCTTGCTTTACGAAGCTGTTTTCAAAGTGCTGTGTGTAAATTCTTCATTGCTGTGTCTTAAGGGATTGTGTACGGTATCTCTTGAATATTTTCACTGAATTTTTGCCTGTGAAAGTGACTTATTTTGTGTGAGAAATACAGCATTTGTGAGAGCTTCTGATCTAAGCGGACTGTTAAAAGCACGTTACTACTAGATTGTGCTTGTGTATTGTGTACAGCTGATTGTTCTACGAAGTTTTAGAAGCAATAAAGTTTGTGTTCCATCCTGACAAGTGACTTTTTATTTGAACTTTAGAACGATGAACCCCAGGAGTAGCACAGTGGTTCCGCAACAATATTCAAATTTTTTCGAATGCTTGTCCTTGAGACTTACTTATTGTCACTGGAAATGCTGGTATAACTGGAAATTGGTTTCTTTTGAGAGATAAGTGAAAGATAAAATAGCTCTGGAATATGTTGTATGTAGGACTTATTCCGAATTATCCGTTTATTTAGAATCCAAATTTTCCTACTGCATGCGATTCCAGTTAAAACTTCACAATCAATTACGGTGCATAAACTTGATTTGCATTCTTGTTCCATTGATTAATGCTTCCATTGTAGTGGTATAGGTTAGTTGCACAGGGAGAAAGGCGAAAAGGGCGAGTTGCACCATATAATCCATGGCCGCGAAATGGAAGGGAGGGAGAATGATAAATTTGAAATGATAAATTTACACTAAGTACTTAAACTTTTATAGTTTTGTTATTTTATATTGAGATAGTTTTGAGAAGTGATACTAATTTTTATGTATAGCATTTTTTGGCACAATCCTCGGGTGATGGATGCTGTCACAAATTGTGTGAATGCATGGTTAGATGTTCTGTTAACCCTGAAGACGTGCAAATTTCAATTTTATTGTCATTTGTTAGAAGAATGGATGTTTGGAATTTGAAATTTTTTCATGTTATAGATGGAAAGAAATGAAATATGTTATTGACTGTGAAAAGGACGTGTACGTGTGTTTGTTAGAAAAGTGGTGTGAATATGAAGCTAAATAAAAGAAAGCATGTTGGTTGTTGGTGAAAGCTGAAGTTATATACCAGTATGTTAAGCCAGTGGGAGCAAAGATGGTGTAAGGGACATTTCTCTCTGAAGCAAGTGACTGAAAAAAAAAATAAAGGTAAACATTTTTTTAAAATGAATCTTTGAAGTTTCTTTTATCACATTTAAAGCAATATATGTTTTTGTTAGAGCTATTCTAATCCTGCTGACTTCAGATTAAATGTATAGCTAGGTTGGTAAATCCATCGAAGATTTTTTTTTATATTAAAACAGGCCAGTGTTTGCCCAGTTTACATTAGCTGTATAGCTAGGTTGCTAAATTCACCAGTTTTTTTGGTACTTACGTATTATCCTGGCAGTCATTCCCGCCAAATTGTTTTTTCATAAAAGGTGCTGGCAAACAGTTGCCAATCATATTTGAAACCATCAATAATTCAATTTGTCCAGCATTTATCTTAGCAAAAAATCGCTCGTCTTGGCAGATCGCCAGAATAATATGTAAGTACCGTTTTTTTTTAGTAAAAACGGGCCAATGTTTGCTCAGTTTACATTAGCTGTACAAGTGAGTCGCTTAATGACATTTTTTTTTTTTTTCCCAGTTAAAAACGGTCCACTGTTTGCTCATTTTAAATAAGTTGTACAGCAAGTTGTTGTATTTGCCACAGTTGTTTTAGGTTAAAAATGGACCGGTGGTTGTAGAATTTTGAATTATTTTGTAGTGAGTTTTATGGTTTTTATTAGTGTAATTTACATGCAATTTTAATTTGTTAAAATTCTTTGAATTTGCTTTGTTGATTGTACAAAATGGTTGGCAACAGTCGCTAGGGCTTGGCGATCGACAAGCTCAAGCGACTGTTGCCGTGTTTACATGGGGCCCATATCTTCTCATTGGAAATTACCCATTTTTCAAATAGACAGAACAGTATAAAATTTTTAGAAAACTCATTCCAAAATCATTATACAAATACAACATGAATTTTGGACATTTAAAATACCCTAGACTTAAATATTTTAACTGTAATGGATCGTTCCCTTTTGCTTTTAATTACAATTACAGGAGTTAGTTCATTCTGGGTAAATGCTGTAAATATTTCATAATATTCATTAACTAAATTGATTTTGATATTAATGCTTCATGATGTCTACTACTGTATAGTGTCATGTCCACTATATTTTGTCTAGATGCATGAATCATAAATTACAGTAGAACCTTGATCTATCGTTTTTCAAGGGGTGCGTAGTAAAAAACGATGAATGCGGGTTAAAGTCAAAATATAAAGAAAACAGTATTTATGGATACACACAATGTATGCAGTATACCAAAAATACTAAATTTGTTACCAAACTGTAAATGAAACAAATTGAAGTTGTTTAGAAATTAAGTGATACCTATTTTTAAAAAATCAGTAATTTTTCACTGGGTTTTTCATTAATCTTTTAATTAAACAAAATTCTTAAGATTTACAGTATTTTGTTTGCCTTTTTATGTGTATTCATGTTTGTAGATAAAGGTCATACAATTTCAAATACCGTTATTGCGTAGGATAAACTAGGCACTAGTGTTGGCTCAGTCTCATCGGCATGAATATTATTCTCAGCTTCCTCCATTATTTTCATTTTTGCATCACATTTCTTCCATTCTTAGGATACCACACGTTGATACTTCTAAATCAATGGAAATATGGTAAAATCATACAAGCCGGTGCCCACCCCATGTAAACATGGCGACAGTCGCTGGAGCTTGGCGACCAACAAGCTCCAGCGACTGTCGCCATGTTTACTAGTCATTCTAGGCAACCAGTGGTCCGTTTTTAACTAAAAAAACCCCAGTGGATTCAGCAACCTAGTTGTACAGCTATCTAAACTAGGCAACCAGTGGTCTGTTTTTAACTAAAAAAACCTCAGTGGATTCAGCAACCTAGTTGTACAGCTATCTAAACTAGGCAACCAGTGGTCCGTTTTTAACTAAAAAAACCTCAGTGGATTCAGCAACCTAGCTGTACAGCTATCTAAACTATGCAACCAGTGGCCCGTTTTTAACTAAAAAAACCTCAGTGGATTCAGCAACCTAGCTGTACAGCTATGTAAACTATGCAACCAGTGGACCGTTTTTTACTAAAAAAACCTCAGTGGATTCAGCAACCTAGTTGTACAGCTATGTAAACTATGCAACCAGTGGACCGTTTTTAACTAAAAAAACCTCAGCGGATTCAGCAACCTAGTTGTACAGCTATGTAAACTATGCAACCAGTGGACCGTTTTTAACTAAAAAAAAAACAACAGTGAACTAAGCAACCTAGTTGTACAGCTAATGTAAACTGGGCAAACACTGGCCCGTTTTCAACTCAGAAAAACATCGGTGGATTAAACAACCTAGTTGTACACCTCTTATAAAGTCAGTATGATTAGAATAGCACGTAAATAGCACTTACGAAAACATAAACACTTCAAATATCAATTTAAAATTCACATTAAAAACCTTAAACATTGCAAAGATTCGTTAAAAAAGAGCACTTACCTCTATTTTTTTTTTTTTTTAAATAACCGCTCAGAAATGTCCCCAACACCCACCGGCTTATAACGTACTATATTTCTAACAAACACACACAAATTCTTTTCTTATATTAACATAACACATTTCATTCCCTTCCATCAATAACGCAAACAATTTCAAATTCCCAAACCTGACGAAACACGTATTCTTTATGGTTGCCAGTCACAACTACCACCGGCAGTTGGCGGTGCATCGCTCACTCTCGCGTCAGATTGTTCGCCAATGATTTGTAAACAAACCATTGATATGTAAACAAAGCACCGTATACGGAATATAGTCCGAAATATTTTACAACGATGAACGCGGGAAAGCGAATTTTTGACGAACGATATAT
Organism: Cheiracanthium punctorium; assembly: GCA_038373885.1. Taxonomy (NCBI): domain Eukaryota; kingdom Metazoa; phylum Arthropoda; class Arachnida; order Araneae; family Cheiracanthiidae; genus Cheiracanthium; species Cheiracanthium punctorium. Next base: position 516,438 of record JAWZYV010012048.1, read on the forward strand.
GCGGGTTTTGTTAACGTTATTTGAATACAGTTTGTGCATGGACCATAGAAATAAAACGATCAATACGGGAAAACGATGAATGCGGGAACGATAGATCGGGGTTCCACTGTATTTATTACTTCAAATAATATAACTTATTACTACGAATTTATTTGATTTCACTCGGAAAATCGCTTGATGTATAGTAACTTTGTTTACAAATGAAAAATTTGCATTAACTATTTTAGTAACATGCTTTTATAAGCAACATACATGTTTCATAGGAAACAAAAACAAGTTATGAATTTAGCATGTTGACTCATGCACAGCATGTAAATTATGCAACAATCATTCATAACAAGACATCTAATAAAAAACGAAGAAATAGTAATTTACTTACAGTTTTTAGGCAACACAAGTTTGACAATTAAAAAAAGTTCTAGAGATCTTAATGAATAACTTCTATCGGTTCCTGCATCATAAAAGTTCTGCTCTCAAAATAAATAAACAACACGACGATTATCAAAAATCGAAATTGTTGAGTGGAGAGGTTTTATTTTTCACCAGCATGGTTACTATACCATGGACATGGACGTATATTGGAAAGGACCTCCAACGCCAATGGGATTCCTTCCCTGAAAACGGACCTAACGGCCGATGCAGTCGACAGATGGCGTTGGTGATTCTCCCCCTACGCCTTTAGTATAGGATCGCTGCTACAGAAGTTGGTTTTTTATTTTTAAATAGGTGAATTAATTATTTTTTTAATTCGAGATGGCCCATAGTGCATGTTTTGCTCCCGTGTGCACTTCCGGTTATGCGAGCCAAAGAAAAAAATATGCTGAACTTGGATTAAAGAATCCTAGTTTTTTCAAAGCTCCCAACGTAAGTCTTGTTTTCCTTTGTTTACACTTTTTCTATTGTTTAAATTGAAGTTGTATCGTAATTGTGTTTTTTGGTGTATAATAATTATGTTTTTACTTTATATAAAATCATATTTACATACTATTTGTCGAGAATTGCATTTTCTGTGTAAAGTATTCTACATTTTTTTTTACGCAAAATTAAAATGAAATAAATCACTCAATCTGACAACCGGTCTTAAAACTAGAATAAAATTAAACGCGTCATTTTACAAAAACATTTTCTGTCAAACGTTAACGATTTTAAGAAATTTCTATTCCTTTAAACACTGAAATCGGAATCTGATCATTGCGATTAAAATTAAAACAAAAACTAGATTAGAGAAATGTATTCTAACAATGCAATATTTTTCATATACAAGTCATTATTACTCAGTACATTTATTCAGAACTCTTAAAATTTAATTATAGTTATTGGAATAACTTAATAATATATGTGGAATTAATAAAAAAACTTAAACATGCTAACAAAATTAAGAATTTTTTTTTTTCTGAAAGCTTCATTGTTGCACTATGTATTAATTTAGGAAATCATAGTTTTATCTCTTTTTATCGATATAATACTCCTTATTTATAGTTCTCTTTAGAACCAGAACACTAAACAAGCTATTAAAAACTGGTAATTTTTATATGACTTTTATTTAATTCAGGAAAAGATACAAAATTACAACATGTGCATAATTTCAATGGCTTTCTGTGGCACTTACTTATGTGTAAGCAGTACAACAGTTGTACTAGACTAATTCAACTATGTTTTCTTTATTCTGTTTCAGTATCAGTCTTGGTTCATCAGTTTATATAACATTCAATTTGTCCAAAAAAAAGTATAGAGTTCACTAAAATAAAATTACTATTTGTTTATGTAATGGCCACTAGATGGCAGCATCACTTATGGGGAATTAAAATGTATTTAATTTATTCGAAATTCTTATGAATATTTCCTTTATTAAACATTTATTTAATGAAAAATCAATTCAAAATATATCTTTCTGAATTTAATTAGAGCTTACTTTAAAATATTAAAGGCAAGCAATTCTTACATTGCTCTTTCTGGAGCATATACTACTACTTAAACTCTTAAAACTTAAATATTGTTGCATAAAATGGTTTTGTTTAAAAGTTAATTATATTTATAATGTCTTTTTGTTTATTTTTCTTAATTAGGACATTACCCTTCTAGAGCAGTGGAGGAAAGCAGTTCCTAGAAGTGATAGAGTTTTGCAACCTACAAGTAAGATATGCGAGCTTCATTTTGATGAAGAAAGCATAGAAAGAGTCTACAAAACAAAGTTGCTTGATGGTACAGTGTCTATCATTGAAAAAGGAAGACCCACCTTGAAGCCTGGCTCTGTACCAACTAAATTCCCTAACTTACCCCAATATTTATCGGTAACTGCACGAAAGAGGAAACCTTCTACTCCTCGCAGCAACATATCAAGGAATAAAAAGATCAATCTTGGTGTGAAAGGTAATGAAATGAGTTATGTTCATCATTAATCTGTACTGAATATTTGATACATATGTGTGCATAATTTTTAAGATTTTTCATTGACATGCTTGTATCGTTCTATCTTTGAGTGTTGATCATAGTACCTGGTTTACCATTTTATTTACTTTTATTGGTGTGTATATGTGTTGTATAATTCCATAGTTATTCCTTACTTCATTCGTAGGTGGTGTTCACATTGAGGATGTTTTTGACACAGATTGCCCAGAGAACAATCTCTTTCTTGAAATAAGAAATAGAATATCTGACATTGAGATACCATATAATTGGTGGGGAAGAACCAATCATCATAAAGAGAACATTATTTATGTCAAATTTAATGATACATCATATGATCGACATGTTGTTATATGTAAAGATTTATCCGTTAAGGTGAGTATCATTTATTTTTTATGTCATAGAAAGAAATAGTCTTTAAATTTACTTGCCCCAAAAACACTACATTTCATTGCTCTGTAAAATTTACATTATTCATATTGTTTGCATTGAAGAAAAAAAAACAGAAAATCCTTAAACACACGTGAATGTTAGGCTTTTATCTTTCCCCATAATTGTTGGGATTCTGTTTACAGTTAAGGTATTGAGATTGCCACTGAGACATTTATAAAATCGCAGAAATAGAAATGTACATTTAGTTTTTCTGTACCAAAATTTGAAAGCATTTAAAAATATATAATATTTTTAAAGTAATTTATAAATTGCCCACAGTCGATTTTTTTACATGCCCTGTCGGGCAAGTGGAAGAAAAGAACACATGCCCAGCTAAAAATTTTACATTGCATGCCCAGGTAATAGATTTTCCCCACCCTGGTCTTTAACTTAAAACTGTACTATCATAATTTCTTGCATATAACTTCAATATTTTTTTCCGTAACTAATCATTGGCACAGTTTGAAATTATATGTTTAAGTGAATATTGATCAGATTGTAAAATAATTACAATATTTTTCAGGATTCCCCCCCCCCCTATTTTAATTTTAAAAAATGCTTATTTTTCTATTTTGAAAATTTTATATCAGTGCTCCTTTTTCATTGCTTTCAAATCATCTATTAAATAGATCAGGATTTGATGTTTCTTATTATTTTAGATATTCTTAAAAAATGTTGAAGTACAGCTAGTAAATCATATAGACAGCCTTGACAGCATATCTTGTCTATTAAAAAATGTTGATAAAATGATCATTTGCAAAGATGTTGAATCTCGGTAAGCCTTTTCCCCCCTTCCAGTTGTTTTTAAATATGTCTGAAAGTGTAGGATTTGTTTATTTATTATTTTTTTAATTTTGATCAGAAAACAGTTATGAGGTTTTTTTAATACATTTATTTGTATTTAGTAATAGGAAGTCTGGTGGTTGTCTGGCTTATATGTCTAAGATGAGAAATGAAGGTCTGTGTAAAATGTGCAGGAAAAATAAAAATTCTGACATTGTAAATAAAGCTTTTAAGTACATTTTAACATGTTTGTATATTTTTTGTTTAAATTGTACAAGTGCATGGGTTCTATATAACCAGAATTTACTAATGTTTTTACGTTTTTGCTTTGCCTCTTACTTAGCAGGTTTTTATTAGTTTTCTTTATTATTATACAAATGCATGGGTTATATATAACCAGGAGAAAATTATCAATTTATTGTTATACTTTTAATGAATATTTTAAGTTTTATTTTAACATGTTTATATAATTTTTGTTTAAATTGTACAACTGCATGGGTTACACATATAACAGGAGAAATTACTAATTAATATTATTTTTCATGAATCTTTAAGTATATTTAACATGTAGTATAATTTTTGTTTAAATTATACAACTGCATGAGTTACACATATAACCAGGAGAAAAATACTGATTTTTTTTTTTTTTTTTTTTCAAATGTATGTTTTAAGTTCTGCTAATTTTTAACAGTTTTGTTTATAACTATACAAATGATTTGGTTTCAGGGGTTTCCAACTGGCAGCCCTTGAAGCCTTTTTGTGTGGCCCGCGAAGCTTTCTGCAAAAATAATTTTGCAACTTCAAATTAGATGCTCTGATTTCAGAAACAGAAGTTTTTATGAAAATCCATGTCATTTCAAACACTTTTCATTCGCAAATAAATTTGATTTTTCTAGGTTTCCATGAAATTTAGTGCATATAATTAGTTTATTTTTCCCATGAATCACTATTTAAAATCTGTTTACAAAGAATATGTTCACTAAAGGAAAAATTTCTCTCGAGTCCGAGCCTAGTTTGTCTCATCTCTAGTAAACATCCCTTCTTTAGGAGTTGCAGCAAACAGATCCCAATTCTCATTGAACATTTTGTGTGCTTTCATGTTAATTTTTTTCCCTCTTGTAATTTTAAAGTTTTCATTTAAATTTTAGTCATTATGCCGTTTTATATTGTATAGTAGTTAGCACATCACTGGCTTGGATTTGGTTGTTAATTCCTAAGTCTCATCATGATGGCAACGTTCAAAATTATCCATTTTTTATTTTATTTTTTTTATCAGAATTTAATCCTCGTTTTTGTTTTTTATAATTTGATGGAAGTTACCTAATTTTTGATCAATGTATTTTATCTCCCAAAAAACTAAAATAACATGACTTAGAACATGATTATGTTGTGGACCACCATTAGACAAGTGTATTCAATTGTGGCCTGCGAACATTTTTAAGTTGAAAACCCCTGCGTTATATGTAACCAACAGAAAATTAATTTATTTTTATTCCTTGTATGAATGTTTCAGTTTTGCCTCTTATTTAACAGATAAGTTGTTGAGTGCAGCCAAAGGAATCTTTTGTCAAATATTCTGTTAAATACGAGCGTTACCTAACAAATGATATAAATTTTGTTTTGCATTGCATAAATGTGTGAATTTTAAATAACAGAAAATTGCTACGATAGATTATTGAAGATTTGATGAATATTAGATTATCCATACTTGCTTAATATGTAATGTCTTTATGCAGGATTAATTACTACTACATGTGTTTAGAAGATACAAGGTAGGGTACCTTCCAAGGTATTACTGAGGTTATAACATACTCTGGGTGAGTTTATATTCTTTAATTTTACAATATAATTTTAACCCTGTGTCTATTTTTATTAATTTAATCAAAATAATTCTAATGTATGATCCAATTTCACAATGCTTTTTTTTCTGCATTTTTCCTTTTCCTACTAATTTTTCTACTTTGTGCTTTAAAATTAGTTTTCTATTTGCTTGTATTTCTTTTTGTTTTGGAACTTTTTTCTGTTGTTACTATAACGGAAATCAGTAGCGGATCCAGGGGAGGGGCTAGGGGGCTTCAGCCCCCCCCAAAGAGATTGCTCAAGGGTAACATTCTGCTTTATTGTACACTTTAAATAGCTAAAATGATCATATTTTATTACTTAGCCCCTCCCAAAAGCCTAATACGTTGGTTTAGACTAATATTTTAATTTATAGTACATTTTAATTGGGTGAAATAAGCTTTTTAAAAAATTTAGCTCCTCCCAAAAAAAATTTCTGGATCCGCCACTGACGGAAATCATTTTAAAAAACATGTTTTTTAATGAACTTATTAGAAGAAATAATATCTGTTAATTAATTAATATACAATTTTTGATTTCTTTCTTCTCATTTAAATATTTTGTACTTTTCTCAATGCCTGATGAATGCTAGTTCAGTGTTGCTGTATATTTGAAAGCAGCAGCATATGTGCTTGCATTTTTCTGGCTAATAAAATAGGATGAAGAATTCTGCATCAGAATTTACAAGATCATGTGTGCAGAGCTTTCAGGCTGCTGTGTTTTAAGTACAGATGAAGTTATTTGATTTATTGAATTTGAAATTTAAAAGATAAATGGCATCTAGCTATACTAGTTTAGAAGAACCACATTGAAACTTATTGAAGTACATTAAGTCCTACTTTATTAAAGAGATGTCTTCCAACATTTTGTCTTTCCTGGGTTGCATTGAAACAATGGAGTATTTTATTCCGACACAAATTATCATAGAAAGACAGGCCTAGAAATAATTGAAGTTTGGTTTCCAAAGAATGTGAATCTTCTATGTAAGTATCATTAAAATTTTTATGGTTTGATAGCTGAACAAAATTTTTGAATTGTATTTCTGAAATAATTTGACTGTACACTAAATAGTGCAAGTTTGATTGCTGTAGTTAAAATTTGCTCAGTGTACCATATGCTAGAAAGTACGTAAATAAAAAATCTTTAAATGAATAAATGTGTTTTTTTTCTTCATATTTCATACAGCACATAACATTAATGATACCTGATTTTTATCTGGGGGTCGGGGTGTAATGTCTATTAATTTATAGACTTTTGTAATATGATATTTTAATTATAAGCATAAATTTAATTTTGATTTCTTATTGATGATTAGCTTTGAATTTGTGGAACTAATTATTGTATGGAACACATTTTACTAATTTGGAATAATTTTTTCTATTAGTGCCATATAGAAATTCAAATTTGTATTTATTTAGATTTAATCTACTGGAAATTTTAAGATGTCATAAAATTCTACCTTTTTTTAAAGTAACTTTTTAATTTATTGTGCATGTCTATGAACAATATTCAAAGCTTAGTTCATTGTTTTGGGGACATCCTGTTTAATTATTATGCATAATTGACTGTGTGTGATTCTTTCAGTTTTAAAAATAGAAGTAAATATAATTATTTTATTTGTTCTTTGAAAATTAAATATATTAAAAGATAATTCAAAACTGAATAATATTAATGTTTTGTTCTTTAGCCAAATTCAAGAATGCAAGTCTACAAAAGTCTCAAATTTTCATTTTTGACTGACCACAATTTCTAATGTAAAAAAAAAAAAAAAAAAAAAAAAAAAATTCTAGATAAGGCAATTAAAACTAAACACTTTTAAAAGGATTCGTCCAGGAACATGCAAATGTGTACAGAAATTATAAATACATTAAATTTTCACAGATATAAAGCAAAATTGCATACACACATACATAAGCAATTACAATTCCAGAATTTCATAATTCAGTGTACTCAAGATAAATGAACAATAGCTGTATTCCAAACATTTAGTGGCACTAGACTTTTTACCTGTCTTTCAAAATTGTGAAAATGAGTACTGTTGTTGTTGTGTTGGAACACGTATTAGGATTTGTGTGCTTGTGCACGAGGAACCGCTTATAATTCCACGTCAAAGAAAGGACAAACACAAGGGGGGGGGCAATTGCCTTGGGGGAGGACTTTTCTGGGTATCTAGCGTATATTCATGTTACATCTGGAGAAAACCGCCCAAAACTCCAGACCGCTAGACTGACAGCCCCGTGAGAGGACAGAACCCTGCTCCTACACTTGAGCCATCATCTACCAATCTCAGGGGGTTTAACCACTCTGCTACACATTGATGGAAATGAGTGTAATTTTTAGTTGCATGTGTACCTACTTTTTGATCACATTTTTACTTTTTGCATGTACCTACTTTGTACCTACTTTTTGATTGCAAATAAGGGGTTTTGTGCAACCCCTTATTTGCATACCTGATATGTGCGTAATAAACATATGCTGCCATGAAACTTTGTCCAGTGTATTAGCATTTATTTCATATGAATAAACTTAATTTGTGGATTTTATGGCATGTAGTCAAAGATGCTCACAAATCTTCAGGAATTGGTCTTATCTTAAGCATCTTTTGAGCATTTAGATCTTATAAAAATTTATAATGACTAAGCTCTCTTCTTAGTGGCAATCCAATACTACTATAAACACTTTGTGCTGAAACCTCTAGTGACAAATAAATTTCCTACTTCAATATTAAGAATTTTTTTTTCTGAAAAATATTCACAAAAATAATAATAGTAAATAAAATAAAATGTATAATTTTTAAACGTTTTGTGGGAAATAAAGTTCATTATTTTTAAAAGTAATTTTGGAAAAATGTTCTCAAAGTACTAAGCCACAAACAAATTAACAGCATTGTATTTTTGTTACTTGTGCTATTACCATGAAATATAAGAAAAAAAAACTGTTCATTTTTTTAAACTCTTTAAATAATATAACAGGAATAGTGAAATTATAAAAATAATTAAATAAAACTATCAACTTCTCTTAGTGTCACAAAAAACTTGGGTGGTGAGGTGTAATTAAGCGCTAAAAGAAAAAAAATATTTATTAATCTTAAAAATGCAGTTTAAATAGTTACAAAAACCTTGAGGATTACCAAAAAAACTATTTAAATATGCATACATAACTTTTATTATTTATTTTTAAAAGCGTTATTATGTTTTTCAATTTCTAAATATGAATAAATAATTAATAACATGAAAACATTGACTTCTAATACATGGAATAAGCTTTTATGACATTGTTTGTAACTTTTGCCGCTAGATGGCAGCATCAGAATAATCTCCTACTGAATCTATCCTACGGCCATCTTCAACTGAAGCTGGGCTAGTTTGATAACATGGCGTTTGTTCTCCTTATCTGTACCTCCGTGACCATGGATAATAGAATAAAATATTGTTATTCGAAATGACGTCTCAACAAAGTCTGGAGTTTGCGAACTGAAGAAGTTGCAAGGATTTTCCATGGAAGAAGCATAGATTTAGGAATGAGCCAATCAAATGCGCTATCTAGTGGCTTAAAATGTAACTGTTTTGAAAACGGCAAGCTGTACAAGGTTAATAAGTTTAGAGAAGTACTACTTCAACACATATGCATTTGAGAAACAACTAATAGATCGAGTTGTAGTTTTACAATAGGAAAAAATGAAAATTGATCCCTAGATCTTAGAACAGTATTAACCTCCGATTGACACTGAGGAAAACAACAATAACTATTCTATTCATCATTCATTTCTAATTAGAAAAGAAGTACTATACAGAGCTTCTAAAGGCAATATAAGAACACTCACTTTAAAAAAGTGTATTTGAATGTGAGAAAAGTTTTCAGTTTTATGAACAAAAAATTATGTTTCTGGAAAACGGGAAGAAATATGATAAGTTATTGTTGATATACGCCCTACAAAAAAAAGTATTCGAGTAAGAGATAAATTTCCTACGTTGGTTTCGTATATTAAAAATTATTTATCATAGAATATGAATTAGGCCATGTATAAATATGACTTTCTATATTTCCGTCAATTTGTGCGCTTTTCAAAAACTCAATTATCATTTGCAAATCTAAAATAGGAAATTTATCTCTTACTCGAATACTATTTTTGGAGGGTGTACATTACATGATTCTCTGTTTAGGAAGAAAAATATCTTGCTTATGAAACCGACAGAGAAAATTTGAATGTGCGGTATGTTTGTGTGATTCGCCTAGCAGTATTACAATCACCGAAAACAAACAAACAAACAAAAAAGAGTATTTGAAGGTAAACGAAATTTCCTCGTTTAGTTTTGTAAGTAACTAATTAGCTTTTCAAAAAACACGCAACTCCAGAGGAATATGCCAGAAGTTCATATGTGTTATGCATACTAAACTTTTTATGAAGAGCAACATTTTACATTGGAAACTAGAATCATATATTTGACTTACAATTGACTATATTTTTGACAGAATGCTTATCTTATATATTTATTATATAACCTTATAGAAATAATTAAATGTTTAAGGTGATTGTTTTAGTAATTCATTATTATTAAATTTTTTTTCAACGGGCAGGCACTTGCCGATTAGCATTGTCCACTGCAACTGCCCAAAAATATTGTGGCCATTTTATTACCGAGGCACCAAGTGGGCGGCCTGCTCCCCCCCCCCCTTCATGAAGGGAAGTGTATATTAGCATCCATGCACAAGCCGGGAATCGAACGCGGACCCAAGGCGTGATAAAATGGTTCAAAAGGTACTACATCACCTGGACGAGAATAATTCATAATGTACACCCTCCCAAAAAATATTGGAATGCAAGTAAAGCTTTACATGCTGGTTTCATATATAAAGTTTTTTTTTTTTTTTTTTTTTTTAAGTGGATCATGTAACATACGATAGCAAGTTCTCATATTTCTTTTCATTTGTATGTTTTTCAGAAAATCAATCACTTATTTACAAAATTAATACAGGAAATCTCGTTCATACAGGAATACAAAGGGTGTAAGTTAACTCTTTATTAGGAAACTTTCTGTCAACTATATAATTCTTGAAAATTGGGTAAGTTAATGGGTGTAAGTTAATTTTTATTAGGAAACTTTCTGTAAACTATATAATTCATTTATGTATAACCCTCTGGCGGTCAAAGGCCGGCCAAACGGCTTTGCATACAAACAGCCGGCCGGCCGAGAGAAAGTGACAACTTCTTTTCCCTGCCTTGCAGCAGGCGGAACATTTTACGATTGCTGGACAATAGCCGATACGGGAGGAGCGAATACCTCCCACGACCCACAGATGTATTTTCTCTTTTTTCGTCACACGAAAATTACCCCAGCCATTCTTCGGCGCGGTCATCATAAACGCCAGCTCACAAGGAAGTGTGGATTTTCACCACCACCCGCTGTGAATTGCTATCAGATAATTTCTGAAAGAGGGAAGGCAACGTTCTTCGAATTTCGGCCGGGTCTGAACTTCTGGAAGCACTAAATAGAAAGCTCGCCCGAACGTCAGAGGGTTAAAGTTATAGTATTCGTTTATGTTATATAAATTAAATAATTTATTTGTGATTTAGTGCTTTGATTTTTAAATTTTAACATCATGTCTATGATTATGAAATTATTATTATGGGTAAACTGTAATGCACGAATGCCCAGCTTATAAATAATTTTCATTAATTTTCGTTTTTTTAAAATTCTGTTTTTATTGATGTTTAATGCCTAAGATACGAATGGTTTACACTTAAAAAATCTATGAACTAATGTTTCCAAAACGCAATTTTCCCATTCAGTGGGGGAAAAAATAAATACATTTTCGTAGATTTCAAATTTTAACTATTCTGTTAGGACCATTGATATATAGGCTAAGCTGGATTGCTGTTTGGACCAGTTTTTGCGAGCCGTCCGATTGTGGCTCTTTAAATGCACAGTTGGTGAAAAAATGGCAAAAAGGTCTTTCTGCCCGTAGTAATGCTATAAGTTCGAAAGTTAATAAGTTAATATTTCCGTTAGCTTTATATAATAAACTAATTTTTTCAGAAAACGATAAGGCTTATTTGGACATTTTGTAGTAGTATCGCAAAAAGAGTTTAAAAAATATATAGATTGCATTTTGAATTATCTTAAACGGAAACTAATACATAAACCCTCAGTGATAATCTCAAACATGCTCTATTTTTCAGTAAAGAAATAACATGCATTTTCAAGATTTTTAAGAATTCTTATTTAGGTAGGCATAAAAAAAGAAGCTCATTACCTTTACACCTGATTTTGAAAATTGTGTAAGGTATTCTAAGAGGCCTATTTCACACGGTTATATGTGAAAAGCAACTAGTTTCAAAGCTTTATAATTAATTAAACTTAAAAAAATAATCTTTAAGTTCAATATCGTATTCAAAAGATTATAAGCCATAGTTTAATAACCACAATATGGAGAAGGTTAACAACACTGATATTAAAAAAAAAAAACTTTTTTTTAACATCTAATGAACTGGTAATTTATTTTCCCCGCTATAAAACATTTCAAATAATACTTTGCAATTCATGTGAACTTAAAAAAAATGATATTTTTTGTTCTCAATACCTTTTCCGTTTGTTCGTACAGTAAGTTCAACAAATCTGCATCTGATGATACTGTAGGGATCTAAAAAATGTTGATATATAAACGCTGAGATTTTGTGCATTATTTAAATTCTGAATGTGCTTCATAAATAAAAAAATAAAATAAAATGTCATTATCATGCAGTGTAGAGTAAATCATTAACTGTCAAGGGGCAGGTCTTGTACACTGACTTTAAAGAAGCTAATTTGAAAAAAAAAAAAAAAAATAAACATTTTTATATATTCATAAACCACAATATAAAAAATAATAATATATCAGACAACTGAAAAAGTCATAATGCTTATTCATGAACAAACAGCACTATATACACTCATACAAATAATAAACTCGTGTAATTTGTAGTTAACTCAAATAAGCAAAGCTATGTAAATATTTAGCTAAAGATTCTTATTTATTTTCATCTTACTGTAGATTGATTTGAAAAAATATCAAATTATATGCTAAACTGCTGAGCAATTCACGAAATATAGCACATAAAAATTATTTAGAGGATAAACTTAGGAAAAATAAAAATAAATAATAGCTACTTAAATTCAGTACTTTTAAATATAATAATTGTACTAATTAATTCTTGTACATTAAAAATATTTTAATGATTTATGAGAGATTACAAAGATTAATAAATAAATTAATTAAAAATAAATTAAAAATTAATAAGAGATAAATAAATTTTAGAAAATTTGTAATTTTTTGACAAAAATCGTGATTGTTTTAAGACTGATTTAAATCACATTCATTTTCAATCATAATATCATAAGCAATATCAGGGCTTTGATCCTGAGCGAATTGCAAGTTTTTTCTATTGTAAAATTGGATCATATTAAAAAAAATCAAGATATTTTTAAGGTAAGATCTTTATTTAATAAAATCATAAAATAATTTCCTAAAAAATTCTTACATTCAACATTCTTAGATTGCAGTTACTTTTAAAATGACTGTTCTCTCTCAAAATAAATAAATAAATAAATAAACAAATAAATAATAATAATAAAAATTTTTTACTCCAAATTTCAGTAGTTTCTTATATTTTTGCTGTCGTTTTTAAATGTTACAAATAATACAGCATTCTCTGATAATAAAATTAAGTCTGATTTTACCAGAACTGTTTTTACACAAGAAATTCTGATGATCAAATCTCACTATTTTGTAGAATTGTATGGCAGTTTTTCACGCATAATTTCAAACTTAGTCATGAAATCCTTAATTAAAAACGATTTGGTTTATTAAACAGAATAAAAATCGTATAACGTAACACAAGAAGCGAAATGCAGTGTTAAGAGTTATGTTCGAAAATATACAAAATAAAAGTACTTTCTTGTGAATTTTTATTTTCTTTCCAGATGCATCAGTTACTCCAAACCTATTGGAACAATTATAGGAACAACAAGACTTCATTGTTATTGCATTGTTTAAAGAGACATTACAAATTTAAACTTCATACAAAAGTATACGCACAAGTCACTATTTTGCCACTTCCATTTGCACGTTGTTTTGTTTACGGTGAACGAAGGCTCAAAATCTCGGGAGGGAAAAACCGGTCCAGACAGCAATCCAGCTTAGCATATATAAAAATGGTTAGGACATTTAGGCTACCGAAAGATGTGAATGGATTCTAAAGCGAAACAGATAAATCATGACGAACGCATCGATTATGTAGACATTTCCAACATAATAATTTTTTTGCTACATTTATAACTGCAGGATAAAAATTTAAAAAAGTCACAAAGGTATTTTTTAAATCTGCATACTTAAAACCATAAGCTGTAGCCACTGGATTGTAGCATTTTTGATCCATTAAAAATGTATCAACAACGCTTGCGATGCAAAGATTATGTAGCATCCTGGTCTAACTATGAACAGTTATACGCCAGACCTTCTCGCTACTTCCTTGACCTACTCTGCTATTTGCATGCACATCCGTAAACATCAAAGCTGGATTAAAAGAAAAAAACAGGAATATTTTCATTTCACAGGAGATTTTATGTCCTCCTATGCAATAGATAGGTTGAATCCAGAACGTACTATAGAAAAAGAGAGGCAAGAAGCTGGATGTTCAAAGGATTCTATGTCAATATTTACAGTTTTATCTCCCATGGTTTCCACTGAGGACAGGGCCTCCGAGAGAAATTTCATTAGGCGGGACGAAAATCTTCCCGGCCCCTTTTGTAAAGCACAAACGTTTCGAACAGGCCTGTAGCTAGGGTTAGTTCAATGGGTGGGTCCGAAAATACACAGGGTGGGCACGATTTTTGAATCTGCAAACTAAAACAAAGCAAAACTATTTAACATCTGAAACAATACTTCCTTACCAAAAATTTTTATATTTAATTATCAAGGTAGCTTAAGGAAATACGCTGTAAGGAAAATAAACAGCAAATATTTAAAAAAAAGAAAAAAACAAAACGGAACAGATTAAATGCGGGAATTAAGAATAGTGTCTTGAAAATAAATAATAAACTGTGTAATTACTCACAGGACCTTTTAAAAATGTATAAGCATTTCGGTAGCAACAAAAGGGGGTCTTTCTTCATCAGTACCTAATACGCACCCTCCAGCAAACAGCAAAGCACAAAAACAAAAAATAATTTTTTTTGCTTTTAATATATTTTGCATTTTCATGCTTTGCTGTCCGTTGGATGGTACATATTTAGGTACTAATGAAGAAATCACTCTTTTGCTGCTTTCGGAATACGTATACCTCTTTTAAAGGTCCAGTGAGTAATAACAAAGTTTATTTATTGATTTCATCCTAGCATTTTTGATAGTTTTTTCTTCAACACACTCAATCGACGTCTCAATAAAGCTGTAGACGTCGATTCTTTGCACCATGGAACCGCTTTAAAACAAGCTCCACTGGAATGCTGTTCATGAGTTTATGTTCAAATGCAAGAAGAATTAGAATAGCTTTCCTCTCGTGCAGCATGGATATACGAAATGGAGTTATGATTCTTGAAAAAGTGCTAAATGACGCCTCGCAGGTTGCTGTAGATGCTCCTATTGACAAGGCAGAAGGAAGAAGGCAATAAATAGAAGGAAATGCATCTCTATAATGGAACACAAATGCTGTCATTTCATGCAATGTGTCTGAGAGTTTCGACTCTGATATTTTCTTTTGCAAGAAAGTTAGTGCCCTTGCTATTTCAGCAGTTGCGCCATCCATTGTAGTGAATCGATATTGCATGAATTTGCCAGACACCTCAGGTGCTGCATGTCGGACGAATTGCTGGTCATGAACATAAGAGCTTTCATACTCTCTTACAATTATATGCTCTCTGGGCTGAACAGTAAATTCAGCTCCGCTATTGTTTCATCAAAGGCATCACGGTGCATTCATAGTAGTTCTTGTTGTAACATTTCCTTTCAATGCTGGGAATATAAGCGTCTTCCTACAGATTCAGTCATGATGAAGTGACCCAGTCATGTCCCTGTGAAATGGACTGGAACCACACATCTACGTTTTGCAGCTTTAATCTCTTCAGCGTACCAGAAGATAGCATTTTCATAGCCGATTTGTATAAGGTGTCAAAATGTTCAACATTTCAATGCTTTTTAATTTCTTCTACAACTCTGACAATAATTTCACTCGCTTGTAGCAGGTCCATAGCTTTAGACTGCAGTACAATATTGGCTGGATCTAACAGGGATAGAAGGGAATGCTAAAGAGTTCCATAAAATACAAACCGAGGCGTTTTAATTTCGGAAAGCAGCGCAGTTGCTCCCATTGAAATATCACAAGAGTCAGCACACTTCTGAAAAACCTTGATAAGTTCTGAGTAATTATTTAGTATCACTACTGTATAGCGGTAATGCTCAGACTATCGTTGATGCAATAGACGATTCAGTGCTTGTCCCTCATACACATTTGAAACGGGATGCTTTCTACTGAATTTATAGAGTCCAGAGGAGATGTCGAGGAAACTGCACAAATCTTTGTCCCCTCAAATAGCACTTATAACCAATAAGTGCAATTTATGGTTGTAGCAATGAATGTGAGGAATTTCTTTCTTGAGTTGACACTTGAGTTTAGCCTGCATGCCACCGTATGCTCCAGCCATGACGGCAGCACCATCGTAGCATTGAGAGATGATGTTCTTTGGATCCAGTCCCAGTTTATTAAGCTCATCCAGAATTGTTCTACAGACCGCATCTGCATCCAGATAAACTGTAGTAGCAATGCTAACTAAATGTTCAAATGGAATTCCTTCTTTTACTGCACGGATGACAATAGATACATTTTCAGTCCCATTTATATATATATGCTTCGTTCCATCCACTTTGATAGTGAAGAATGGAACATCTGCTCCCGGAACTCTCCTCGCAATTTCTTCTTGAACCATTTTTTCCAATATAGAAATAATTCCATTCTGCATTTCCGGAGATTTGTTTGTAGCATTCTTTGGTATTCTCGTTATAATATCAGCTAGTTTGTTGTCCTTTCTAAGTGTATATTCAAAAACTGCCTAAATAAACCAGAGGAAGTTATCGTAATGTATTTCGAGACAAACTTTATTTTGAACAACCAAAGCGGTATTCAATTCATGCTCCGATTCAGATAGAAACCGTGATACGGCCGCTTATATAGCCCAGAAGCAGGGTGGGCACAGAATTTAGCAGGGTGGGCACGGCCCTCGTAGGTCCACCCGTAGCTACGGGCCTGGTTTCGAAACTCCACGACGGAAGGAAGGAATTTTTTTTTGTAAAACTGTTCTTTTTAATGATTTTCATATAAAAAGTTGCATGGAAAGAGACTGGGAGGGAAGTTCTCCTGATATGTAATGATACTTTTAATTAATGTTCGAAGGCTGAAAAAATACTAATATTTAAATGGTAGAATTAATATTTCTGCCATCTAAATCATTCTAGAATTATGTATTCAAAATTTAGTCTATTTAAAGATTTTAATTATAGATCTATAAATGAAATTTGTTACACATTCTGAAAAATTCACGGACGCACTTGAGCTGAACACGGGCCCACTCTAACTCACATGGGCCCAGGGGCGGCGCCCCGTCTGCCCCCCCCCCCTCTCGTAGGGCCTGACTGAGGATGTTGGACTGTCAATACCTGAAGATGTTAGACCATTAAAAAAGGCATACCGTAGAATGAAAGCAGGTAAAAAGGCTGGCAAGTTTCTGCCGAGATGATTAAAATTACGGATAGAAACCGGTTAAAACCGACATGACAAAACTCCTATCTGCCACATTTGTGGCAGAAAATGACATAAAAGTGACTACTGACGTACAATAGATAATGCACAGGAAAAACAATTAAATGTGAACCAAGGTGCAATTTATTTACAATATTATCACCACTCAAAATCAAATATTAAATTGTTTTCACTCTGCAGAAGCCTATAACAAAAGACAAGTTCTGATGCGGTGTTTCTAAACCTAAAGAATTCCTCAAATTATCATGCAGAAATGAGAAATTTGAGAAGATTCTCTCAAATTCAGCAGAACTAGTAGGCATTGCCTTCAAGGATCAAGCAAGATTTGCGAAACTTTCATCTATTACACTTTTTTTAAAAATGGACCACCATGTATTAGCTGGGGTAATTGTCAAACCTTGACAGGAAAAATACGTTTCAGGAAATGGGCCGATTTGTTTTGCAAAGCTATGATATGAGGTAGAGAATCTGGGTTAATATAGGAAAGGAAAGTTCTGGCATTTTCTTCTTGGGCACATGATAATTTCATGATTTCCCAAATGCTTTGGATACAGTATATAAGCTAGCAAATGATAATCAGTTTAAGTCTGTATGCCACTTCTTTTACATAAGCAACTTTAACAATGACCAATTTAATTGCTTTGTTTCAGAAATTTCAGTCTTGTCATTTAATTTTTTTTACATTAACTTATTAAATATTAATTGTAGGATTTTTTGTAACTGTTAATGACGTTTCTTAGTTTCTGCCAGTTTTTATAGGTTATAAACAGTTTCTTCCACTGGCAGGGTTAAAACCAGTATCTGCCGGCAAAAAGCCAAACCTGCATTGGAGAAAGGGAACTACCAAAATATTGACTGATTCACCAAATCTGAAGTCATTGAGGGAGGAAAAGAAAACCTAAGAGAAGAAAAAGGATGAAGTACAAAGAAGAAGAAAAGATAGATAACAAGCCAAGACTAGGCAGATAATGAAGGAAACTTGGTTTTCATCTAAAAAAAAGCAGAAATTTTGACAATAGCTCAAATGACCGCAAATGTTATTACCTGGTATATGGAGATAGATTTTAAAACAGAAAATGTTTCATTCATTATAATAAAAATTAAAAATTTCTAAATTTCATAAAAATGTTCTTATCGTTAGTATGCAAGTTTAAGAAGTAGAAGTTCCAGCCTTCATCAGCTACAAAAAGGGATCTACCAACCACAAGAGCAGTAGAGTGAGAACTGAAAAAGTAAGCAGAGGAAAAAGAAGTCGAAAAGCTGGTGCTATTCGAAGGAAGTGTTTAGTTCTCATTCTACTGCTCTTGTGATTGGCAGAGACTTTTTGTTGCTGGTGAAGGGTGAACATTTTTCACCTGAAACGCGTATGCGATAGCTATATTTTTTTTCTACATAGTTTTAATTCTTCCTTTAAACAACACCAGTTTTCTGTTGAGAGTTTTTTGTTGTTGTTGTTTCACTCATTATTTTTATAGCTATATAACATAGAGCTAATATTGTGCGGAAATAGGAAATTCCTTTATTTAAATTTGATGGCAAAAATGCAATTGATTTCTCTTAATTTCGTGTGTTAATTGAGGTTCATTTAACTTTTTATAAAGTATATGTCAACTTACTTAATCTTCTGAAAATTTTTATTGATATCATCAAATTTTTTACATTTTTAAGTACCTTTGTAATTTATTGGATATGTCTATCATCGATATTTAAGGAAATAAAGCATAGGTCAGTGTTTCTGGGACACCTTATATATATATATATATATATATGCATTTGCATACACTGCTCAACACAATGAAAGGATATTGAGGTTATGGATCGATCTAGCAGCTGGACAATTGTTTAGATGATTGACATATAATCGACAGACATGGAAGTCTAATGAAAAAAAAAATACACATGCTTAGAAGAAAATAATGCATTTTATTGAGCATATGGGTAGAAAAGGAAAAAAAACACAATTTGTGCATGTGAGAAAAAAATAATAAAAATGCTTTTAATGAGGGGTATGATTTCCCCGGACTGCCAACAACGTTGAATACCTTCGAGGCACGGAGTCAATGAGGCTATTAATGAGGTATTCTGTCCCAGTCCTCCAGAAGAGCTATTTCCAGTTCTCGAAGAATATGTAGAGGTGGTAGGCAGCTAGCAGTTCGTCTCCCTAGATTGTCCCAAACATGTTTCATTGAGTTCATGTCCGGAGAAAACGCTGGCCATTCCATTCGTACGATTCCTTCCTCGAAAAGGAAGTCATCTACCAAGCAAATTGGCCTGCATTTGTCGCCCATTAGCATGTCGCTAATTGCTGCAGCGTAAGGGACTACAAAAGGTCTGAAAGTCTCATCCCTATATCGATGACTGGTCAGAGCTCCATTCCGAATGATGTGGAGATCGGTGCGCCCATCCATGAAGAGGTACCAGCATAGACCATCGCTCCCCCCACCGCCAAATATTACATTTTCCAGCACGAACTCAGGAGTGTTTCTAGTGCCACGTTCCCTCAGATGAAAGTATGCCTATTATCAGGATGAACAGAAAAGCGGGACTCGTCAGAGAAAAGAATATTACGCCATTAGTTTCTCATCCAGTTCACATTCTCTGTTGCCCACTCCATGCGGGCCGTACTATGCCTTGCTGTTAACCTAACATATACCATTGGTCGGCGAGCGTACAGATTTGCAGTGTGGAGTCTTCGAACAGTTTGAGTTGAAACACTTGTGCCAGTAGCTGAATGAAGTTGTTGTTGAAGAAGAGTGGCATTTATATTTCGGTGTCTCTGAGCCATCGGTGTTAAATATCGATCTTCATTGGGATTTTTGCAAATCTACGACCTTGCCCTGGTCTTGCATTTCCAGTCTCTATGAAACGGTTCTAGATCCTTGATATCACACTTTGGGAGACTCCAATGGCTTCTGATACTTCGACCTTTGTTTGGCTCCCTTCTAACAGGCCAACAATTCTGCAAAATTCTGATTCAGTTAAAATCCTTTTTTGAGACATCGCACTCATCCAAACAAAGCACTTACAGAATGTCGATCGTTCTTTTCCACTTTGATAAAGTTGATTCGCTGCCACTAAAGTGTCGTTTTTGACGTCAAAGTAAAAATTTGCATACTCCAAAGTTTGAAAATGTGAAAAATTTGCCTTTTTGACTGTCCTCTTCCATTAAAAAAAAAAAAAATATATCTTATACTGTTGTTTTATATAAAACTTACATTATCCTTTAATTGTTTTGAGCAGTGTGTGTATATATACACTACTGGCCAAAAGTATTGAAAGTTTCAGAAATCTAACCCTTTTCAAGATTAAGCCACCTCTCCCCCGTCAAAATTTAAAAATCAATATAATTGATATTTTTAATGTCAACATGTTAAATTAATAACTTCGAATACAAGATAGCATTAAGTTAAAGAAGAAAAATAAGTATTTAATTTATTGAAAATATATATAGGTTTTTATAGAAATCCATTTTGGCTAGCCGGAATAAAATTAAATAAAGAATCAATTTCAATTTCTGCAAAAAGAGGATAATAAATAAATGCAATTGAACTAAAGATCATTTATTATGTTGCTGAGCAGCCTTGACTTTGATCTTAACAGCCACTCTTTTAGATATGGAATCCACAATGTTTTACAACATTTCCTTCGGTGTTTCATGGTGCCAACTTAAATTATTGGTTCCGGAAGCTTTCATTTTGTTTTTTGGTGATTTTCAGATGTATGTCTTTCCAATTATACTACATAAGTTCTCAAAAATATTAAATATGGCAAATTTCCTGTTCATTTTTTCTGGGCTTATTCTTGAAACGATGGTTAGATTTCTCAAACTTGCAATACTTTTGACCAGTAGTGTATATATAATAAGCAAAATAAGTATATCAAACTGCAAAAAATGCCTAGTTACCTACCACAACAATTAAATCTTATTAACAATACTAACATAGGCGTAACTTACTAAGTAGTGAGGGCAATTGACCCCCCCATTAAAAGGGGTGAGTAAAGAGTCCCATTTCGGGGGGGGGGGGACAGCCCCCTGAGTCCCCCCTCTTGCTATGCCCCTGCAGTGCACCAAAGTATTAATCAACCTGCAGTTAAATGCTACCTTCCTCACTAAAAAGGAAAAAATAGGTCTCTAATCAACAAATAAAAGCGTGTTAAAAAGAATGGCCTTAACATGTTGTTGTACTCAACTCTTCCATAATGTGATGGATCACGATATTGTGTAAAAATAAAAATATTGCCGTGCCCAGGATTCGAACCTGGGTTATTGGGGCCACAACGCGATGCACTAACCACTATACGATCACGGCCACAGTAAAAAGGTTTACTTAAGATTGTAATTTTTGGAAGTGTTCTACTTTCAACCAGGATAAGAAATGAGGAAATTATTTAATCCTGGTGATCCTGATCAGGATAATGAGATAAACTTATAAAATTATTGTATTGTCACCGGTTCTTGATAAATAAATAAAGTTTGAATTAAATCTGTCCGTTTAAAGTTGGTCAAAATCGAGTCTAAAGGAGTCGGTTACAAACATACAAGCATACATAGGGGAGACTGGGGGCTAATGGGACACATTCTACATTTTATGCTGTAAAAAGTGTAATTCACAAAATTCCTGACTTTTTTTTTCCAGATAGTTAATACAAATTGTTTTCTATGATTCAGTGAAAAATTCATGTCATTGTTTAATTATTAAGAGAGAAATAGTCTTAATTTGTGAAATGAAATTTTGTCCCATCGGACCCCAACTCTGGGGTCTAATGGGACGTGCCAGGGGTCTAATGGGACATACTAATTAAGCAACTCTACATGCCATCAACTTCACATTTATTGCTTAATTTCAAAATAATAAAACAATAGACACTATTCTAGATTGTATCCAGAAATATTATCAGAGAATGTAACACAAGATGCTCCTCGCTCATTGAAACACTCATTATCTAATGGTGTTAAAATAGTTTCAACATCATCCAAGTCAACCCAAGACCCATCTGCTTTTTCTGGGTATACAAATTTCATACAGTCATTTTTCTTTCTCAAGAAGTTAACATGGATTTCTTTGTCTGGCAAATTAATCTCATCAACAATGGCAGCAAAAAATTTAGGAGATTGTTTCCTAACAAATCATATTAATACAAAATCATTCAGTTTAAT